>MU172990.1:83683-200830 GCA_016695475.1 Suillus decipiens
TCATACCCAACTCGTGTTTGCTGATCTGCTGTGCATTTACTAATAGACTTCCATTGTACTTTGTGCATAGCCCTCCAGTTCCAGACTCACTGATTATCCGTACTATCTACCTACAGTATATAAACTGCATGTACAACTCTAGAGAACCTTAGTTCGAATATCATCTTGGATTCTGCTCATTCCATTCATCCAAACTCGATCCTCTTCTAGCTCTAAGTATCTTCCGAGACTTAGGATTGATTCCTACAGTCTACATTTCCAACTCTACCTTCAGTAGTCTATATCCATTAGTTTCTAGTACGGACCTCGTCCGCTACTAGTCTTATACCTTGAATCCATCCATGTGCTCCAGATACCCTTCAGACATACTCTCTCCATCCATATGTTTCGGATATCCTTTGGATGTATCATATCCGATACCTTTGGACCCTCTGATCTGCTATGCAAGCACTTCCAGATCCTCAGACATATATACTCTTCTGAAATAAAGGGTAGTACTCAGGAGAGGGGCACAGTGTACGAACTGAGGCCAAAGCCCTTTGGATCTCTTAACTATTGAGTACAGTCTTAACAGTATATCCGAACTCACACCTTTCCAAGTACAATTCTGAAACCACCTGTATCATGCCTCCACACAAAACTCAGAACTCACTCCGAGGAGCTGGACTTGGTCTGATCCAACAAGACCCCACACCCATCGTCCAAACATTTACCAGTTTCTCTCAGCGCCGTGCAAGCATGAGCAACATAGGACAAAGTATCTCCACTCATCTGACCAGACCAGATCTGGTTACACCAACCCTGAACACGGATGACCTAGACACTAATCCACGCCTGACCATCCGTTTCAATGATGAGTTGTGCGATAATCCACTGGACAATGAAGATGATGATCCAGATGTTGGGTACCTGGATGATGAAGAAGACAATGACCATCTTAGCCCCCAAGACTGGGTCTTAGCTCAACTATCCATAGCCATCAACCATCTCGCTCGCAGTAGCCATTGTAACAACACCTTGGATGATAGCAAGGTCAAAATCCGGGAACCAGATACCTTCAACAGATCTGAGCCTCACAAGCTCCAAGCATTCTTTATCCAGTGTGAGCTCAATTTTGAAAGCAAGCCTAACGTTTTCCGTTCTGGACGTGCTAAAGTCAACTTCGCCCAATCCTACCTCAAGGGAATGGCCCTTGAGTGGTTTGAACTGGATCTCCTTTCAGACAAGAATAGTATCTGTCCAGATTGGATGGATGATTACTCCAAGTTCATGCTCGAGCTCCAAACCAACTTCGGACCTCATGATCCAGCCAGAGATGCGGAAATGCAGTTAGAGCAACTTCATATGTGTGATGGGCAGCACATCAACAAGTATGTTGTAGAATTCCAATGACTTGCATCCCAAGTACAGGAATGAGGGGATGGAGCTCTATGATGACAATTCTATAATGGACTTCCAGCCCAAATCAAGGATGAGATCAGTCACATGGATAAACCCACTACCCTCGCCCAGACCATCAATGCCTGTTACTGGGAACGTAAGGGGGAAGTCACCCAGGAAAGCAGATCAACCCTTTCCAACCCTCCCAGACAGTCGGTATCCGACCAGATGAATGCTAACTCATCCAGATCCAAAATGACTAGATCTGCAAAATCCAATCCTGCTACCTCTTCCACTTCTAAGGTTCCAGACCTTCCCAATGGGATCAGAGCTGATGGAAAGTTGACCACCAAGGAGCATCAGAGATGTTTCAACAAAAGACTCTGTATGTTCTGTGGTGGACCTGGTCATACTGCCCGGAACTGCACCAAGTCGACCTTGTGCACAGTTAAAGGTCATGCTACAATACTTGCCCTGGAAGCAGATCTGGAAGCCTTGGATGAGGCAAAAAATTAGCCCATGACCCTCTTGACTCCATACAGGATGGGGGTCGCATTGGCCCAACCCATACAACAGAACTACAACTCAATGCTGTAACCCTTCCAGATCTGAACTCTCTATGCCCATACATCTCTCTTCTGTTTTTCTCCAATATATCTGAATTTCCCACCCTCATAGATTGCAGCTCTTCTCACTGCTTCATAGACACTAGTTGCGTCTGAAAACATAAAATCCCTACTTATCAGATTCCTCCACTACTGCTCTGTTTGTTTGATGGTACCTGCAATAACAATATTTCCGAAGCCATAAACTTGTCTGTCCGATTCTCTTCTAGTGTAGTCACCTCCAATACGTTCTACGCTACCCCTTTGGATTCTTCTTGTTATATTGTCCTCGGATATAGCTGGCTCACCTGACACAATCCATTGATTGACTGGGTATTGGGCAGCATCGAGTTCTGGATGACTATATGAGAAACATCATTGAACCCATCTGCATCATCACTGCCTTCGGACATTCCATCTGTGGCAGAAGTTTCCCATCTGACACCTCTGCTACCTCCAGAAGCCCCATCCAAGGTAGAAATGTCCTCTCCAACATCTCTGTTGCCTCTGGGCATCCCATCCATGGAAGAGACTCCTCCTCCAACCAAATCCAAACCCTCTGCTGGTACCTCAGTCCCTAACATATCTCTGATAAATGCAGTGGCTTTTTGCCGTGCCTGCAAGTTAGAAGGATCTACTCAATTCAGCATCTACCTCTGTCCATCTGAAGCCCACCTCTGATCCACATCCATATCATCCAATCCTCCAAACCTCTCCAGAATCCCCTCTGAATACCACGAGTTCGCAGATGTCTTTGACAAGGACAAAGTGGGGCAGCTCCCCCCTCACCGACCCTATGACCTCAAAATTGAGTTAGAAGAAGAGGCCACTCTGCCTCTTGGAACCATATACTCTCTTTCTCTGGTCAAGCTTGAAGCCCTCCAGAAGTTCCTTGATGAAAACATCTTGTCCGGACTCCTCTGATCCTTGTCCTCTCCTCATGGAGCCCCTGTCCTGTTTGTCAAAAAAAAGGATGGCTCCCTCTGTCTGTGTGGACTTCTGTGGCCTTAACCAGATTACCAAGAAAGACCAATATCCATTACCCCTCATTGCCGACCTCCTAGACTCTCCGAGCCATGCCAAAGTCTATACCAAAATCAATCTCCATTCCACTTACCACCTCATCCGGATAGTGGAAGGAGATGAGTGGAAAACCTCCTTCTGTACACACTATGGCTCCTATGAATGGTTGGTAATGCCGGAAGGTCTTACAAATGCTCCAGCAGCTTTCCAATGCTTTGTTAATAGCATGTTTGCTGATATGCTGGATATATGCATTATCATGTATCTGGATGATATTCTTATCTATTCCAAAGACCTTACAAGTCATAGGAAACACATCCGAGAAGTACTACACCATCTCCGTAAACATCGACTCTATGCTAAACCCGAAAAATGCGAATTCCACTCATCCTCCGTCGAGTATCTTGGCTACCTGCTATCTCTGGAAGGC
This sequence comes from Suillus decipiens, assembly GCA_016695475.1. NCBI lineage: Eukaryota > Fungi > Basidiomycota > Agaricomycetes > Boletales > Suillaceae > Suillus > Suillus decipiens. Next base: position 87,122 of record MU172990.1, read on the forward strand.
TTGACAATGTTATCTGAGAAAATCCAGTTTATTGTTAACTGGCCAGAACCTCGGAAGATCAAGGACATTCAGTCCTTCCTTGAGTTCACTAATTTCTATCATCAATTCATCTTCAATTACTCGGATATTGTAGTTCCCCTCACTCAGCTTACACACAAGGGAGTTCTGTGGAACTTTTCTGAGGACTGCCAGAAATCCTTTGAAACACTCAAGAAGGCCTTCACTTCTGCTCCAGTACTTACCCACTGGATTCCGGATGTTCCTATAGTTGTGGAAACTGATGCCTCTGATTATGCTATTGCCAGAATACTTTCCATTGTATGTCTGGACTCAGAGCTTCGTCCAGTTGCCTACTAGTCCTGTACACTATCCGCGCTGGAACTCAATTATGACACCCATGACAAGGAACTCCTAGCCATCCATGAGGCTTTCCAGACCTGGCAACATTACCTAGAAGGCTTGTCCAAGCCTATAGATGTTGTCACAGACCACAAGAACCTTGAGTATTTTTCCACCACCAAACTCCTCTCTCACCATCAGGCTCGCTGGTCAGAATTCCTCCATCAGTTCAATCTCATCATCCATTTCCATCCCAGAAAACTCGGAGCCAAACCAGATTCCCTGACAAGATGTTGGAATGTCTACCCCAAAGAGGGGGATAAGGACTATGCTCAAGTCAATCCTCATAATTTCCGCCCAGTATTCACTTCCAAACAGTTAGCTTCGTCCCTATGAGCCACAACCCTAGCACCTCCAGTCCTTAGAGCAGCTGTCCTTGATGGATACGGAAAACCTTCGGAAAGACATCCTGACCGCACTTCCCAATGACCCTATCAGCAAAACACATCTTCCAGTACCTTCGGACCCAAGATGGACAGTCAATGATAGTGGATTCCTTTGCTGTGACAACCATATCCATGTTCTGGAAGCCAATGACTTATGATTATGCATCCTCCGTAACTGCCATGATCATCCCCTATCTGGACACTTCAGACAAAATCATACCCTTGAGCTCGTCTGATGCGACTACACTTGGCTTGGAATACGTACTTATGTAAAGGATTATATCAGGTCCTGTACTTCCTGCACCCGAGCCAAAGTTCCAAGACACAAGCCATATGGATTACTCGAGCAACTCCCTGTTCTGGAGAAACCATGGAATTCCATCTCTATGGACTTTATTGAGCAACTTCTGGACTCATCCGGCTATACAGCTATCCTTGTCATCATAGACCGCCTATCCAAGCAAGCCATATTTGTTCCGACTCATGACACCATAACCTCTCCAGATCTCGCCTGCCTCTTCCTCCTTCACATATTCTCCAAGCATGGTGTTCCATCCCATGTAACCTCAGATTGAGGAACTGAGTTTGTATCCCACTTCTTCCAGTATTTAGGAAAAGCATTAGACATAGTCCTACACTTCACATCCGGATATCATCTGGAAGGGGACGGACAAACTGAGTGTGCCAATCAAACGCTGGAACAATACCTTCGGATCTATTGCAACTATCAACAGGACAACTGGTCTGAGCTACTACCCCTAGCAGAGTTTGCATACAATAATGCTCCAAGTGCTACTACCGGGGTATCACCCTTCTTTGCCAATAAGGGTTATCATCTGAATATTTCCATCCATCCAGAACGTGATCTATCCTCCATCCATGCCCAGGAATATGCTCTAGACCTTAACAAACTTCACCAGTTCCTCCGAGAAGAAATGTCTGAAGTGCAGAAATGCTATCAAGGACCTGTGGACACTAAAAGACAACCCACTCCGGACTTCCGGATTGGAGAACAAGTCTTCATTAAAGCCAAGTACTTCCATTCCACTTGCCCATTGAAGAAGCTTTTGGAAAAGAATTTAGGTCCATTTAAAATTATGTCTCATCCAGGCACACATTCCTTTGCCATCTGACTTCCAGATTCTATGTGTTCTGTACATCCTGTACTCCACGTCTCCCAACTAGAGCCAGCAATTCTGAACACCATCCCCAATCACATCCAACCTCCTCCTCCTCCAGTCGAGGTTGACAGAGAACCAGAATACGAGATATCCGAAATCCTGAACTCTAGATTTGATCGTCATAGATGCCAGTGTCAACTTCTGTACCTCGTCCAATGGTCTGGATACAAAGAAATGGACGAAGAGACTTCATGGTTGCTTGCTACCGAGCTCAGAAACACATCCGAACTTGTATCCGACTTCCACTCTGCATATCCAGACAAACCTGGTCCTATTCAACTCTGAAGTACATGAAGAACATATGAAATACAAGTACAAGTATCAGAGAAGGCCACAGGACTGAGAAAGACTACATTTCCATAGACTCCTCCGCCTCTCTGGATCCATCCTCCTCACTTCCAGAACCCTCATTCATCTCTTCATCTTCCTCCTCAACATCCGAAGTCATCCGAACCTCATCCAATGGGATCCAAATCCCCAACCAAAGCTCCCCAAAAAGCAAGGCCTGAAACTCCCTTTGTTGTCGGAGGAACACCTCCAGTCCGGAGCCCATCTGATCCATTGCAGCCCTGCTGCCTTCCACCACCAGGATGCTTCGCTCTAGGAGAGAATTGGTCCAAGCCAACTCAGCCAAGACGTTGTTGACAGCTGTCACCAAAGGTTGTCCATCATCCTCCACAACTTCCAAAGGATCTGGACTTGGACTCCTCTGACGTCTCTTACCTTTACCCCTCGGAGATGGGGATCCGACAGCATGCTGTCTCTTCTTGCCCTTGCCCCTCAGAACCTTGATGGATCCAGGCCTCCCAGGACAAGTGCCCTTGTCCCTACAGCATGGATCACAAGACCTGATTTATCCGAAAGCCCATTAGCTCAGATCCAAAATGGCTCTATAGACTCACCAGGGCATTCTTGTCCACATCTGTCCACAGACAGATCCAACCCTTTCCAGCGCAACATGCACAGGATCTGTTGTTGTCTGAAGACAAAGCACAAGACTTCCGAAAGTTAGGAAGGGAACAGAACAAACATCCGAAACTCACTGTCTCTGCTGCAATCTCCCTCCACCTCTTTTCCTCTGCTGCTGCCCTCTGCTTCTCAGCCTCCTCTATCTTCCGCAGATCCTCCTGACGCTTCCATTCCTCCTCCTCCTTGTGCTTCTGCTCCTTGTCAGCTTCAGCTGCAGCTTTGGCAGCTGCCAACTTCTTCTCCAAATCCGCTACAAGGTCTGCAGCAGAGTCAGGGATATGGGATCCTTCTCCAGACATGATGAAAGCAGTTGTTGTTTGAGATATAAGAAAGTGGGGGTTAGGAATCACTTCAGACATCTGACGTCCATATATCTGTCAGATTACAGACTCAGCACATCAACTATCAAACTTCTCCATCGTCTCACATTAATTTCATCTGATCTGGATCGACACTTCTTATGCCTCAGGGGTTTGGTCCTAAAGGGGGGATACTGTCATATTCCATACATCTGATCTCAGATCTGATCTGATCTGATCTGATCTGATTGATCCTGCTTCTATCCAGACCACAGATCCAATCTGGATCACCCATCTAAGAGCCCTAGCTTCTTGTGTTCTAAGTCCACTGTGCATACTTGCTTCTATCCCCTTTCGGTGATCTACCTGTACCGGTGTCCCAGCTGTGTATATTCCTGTCCTGCTTACTGATCCGTTACCTGTGCTTCATACCCAACTCGTGTTTGCTGATCTGCTGTGCATTTACTAATAGACTTCCATTGTACTTTGTGCATAGCCCTCCAGTTCCAGACTCACTGATTGTCATATTCCATACATCCAATCCAAGATCAGATCAGATCCAATCAGATCCGATCGATCCTGCTTCTATCCGGACCACAGATCCGATCTGGATCACTCATCCGATGCGCTATGACTTCTTGTGTTCTAAGTCCACTGCATACTTGCTTCTATCCCCTTTCAGTGATCTACCTGTACTGGTGTCCCGGCTGTGTATATTCCTGTCCTGCTTACTGATCCGTTACCTGTGCTTCATATCCGACTCGCTTTTGCTGATCTGCTGCGCATTTACTAATAGACTTTCATTATACTTTGTGCATAGCCCTCCAGTCCCAGATTCACTGATTGTCCATACCAACTACCTACAGTATATAAACTACATGTAAAACTCTAGAGAACCTTAGTTCAAATATCATCTTAGATTCTGCTCATTCCATTCATCTGAACCAATCCGTTCCCAACTCTAAGTATCTTCCGAGACTTAGGATTGATTCCTATAGTCTACATTTCTGGCTCTACCTCCAGTAGTCCATATCCATTAGTTTCTAGTACGGACCTCATCCGCTACTAGCCTTATACCTCGCATTCATCCTTACACTCCGGATACCCTCTGGATGTACTCCTTCCACCCATACATTTCGGATATACACCGGACGTGCCATATCCGATACCTTCGAACCTTCAGATCCGCTACACAAGCACATCCAGACCCTCGGACGAAGTTTACTCCTCTGAAATAAAGGGCAGTACTCGGGAAAGGGGCACAGTGCACGAACTGAGGCCAAAGCCCTTCAGATCTCTTACATATTGAGTACGGTCTTAACACCTGGGCATCATCCTCAGGGTCATAAAACACCATGTGTTCATTAGGGAAGTGGACTGGCAAACAGTAGACAGAGGGCCATTCAAGGTGCATTGCAAACTCAAAGATGTGCCATGGTACAACTCCTACAGACCTCAGTCTGATCATTGCTTATATCCTTACTTATTCTGCTGTCTATATAACACTCTGTTTCTGTTCTCACTTGGGCTCCAGCCCTTGTAAGTCTCTGGCTCTGGACTATGGGAGTACTCCCTAGTCTGGCACCTTGACCCTCTGTTATATAACTACTTTTGGACTTCATCCGATTGTAGTCTATCTTTCATTTTACCTTCAACTCTACCTGTGGTAGTCTTACTCTGTTTGTTTCTACCTCAGACAAAGTCTGAAGTAGTCCATACCACTCTCAACTTCACATCCGGACCTACTCCTCTATAGTAGTCATACCCTCCCCTTAGATCCATGAAGCTCTGCTCCTCCATCTGTCTATCTGTCTATCTGTCCATCCATCTGTCCATCCATCTGACACTCTGCTACTCCTATCTTCGGACCTCTGCACCTTTGGACCTTTGGACCTCCATACCTTTGGATCTCCATACCTCTTTCTATTTTGTTCTAGAATCTTTTCTCTATGGACAATTTTGATTTGTAAGACTTTCAGAGTTGACTCATCATGTTTTGTCATGAATGTTCAGTCTTTGTAAGATGTTGAACCTTATTTGTAATATACTTAGTAAGTAGGAAAATTCATCTCATATAGATCATGAGATGACTCATTTATTTCTGTCATGCTTTGTAAGATTACAACTGTATTTATAATGTACTTAGTAAGTGGCTGATTCATCATGTCACATGGTCTGGTTTGTAAGCCATCTTCTTACCAATCCAGCTGATGAATCATGCTTAGTAAGGGGATTCCAAAAAGGTATAAAAGGACCCCATTTTTGCATGTAATAAAAAAACTTCCCTCTTTACACTCAGAATCTCAAAACTAGTGAGAATAAACTAAGACCTGAAGTGAAGGTAATACTAGACCCACTTTACAATAGATTCTCAAAACAAGTGAGATTACATAAGATTAAAGTGAAGGCAAAACTAGTGCCTAGAAGTTAAAACTAAGAACCCATCTATCTGAGTTGTATACTACCCAACTGTGGTTGACTATATAACAAATCTAACTTGTAAACCATATAACTAAGCTTCATATATAACAAACTGAGACTCTTTCTTTCATCAGGAAGGAAGACACAAACTAGGAGAACATGACAAGGTTGAAACAGACTTTTATAGGTTGTAACAGGACCTACTAGGGTGAGACATACCTAATATAAATCCAGAACACAGAACTTCCTATCAGTACCCACATATTAAGAAGAAGGACCATTGAAACATACCCACCCAAGAACTCAGCATGTTATCTCCCACAAAGTAGAAAAGTCAGAGACCATATACTTAAGGACTGGTAAGAAGTCTTATCCCTGTACAGTTGTGTTGTCACTGTATATGTGTTCCATATAAGACACTTAAGTAACAAGACAGCATGAAGCTTGGTGGCCCTCCATGGGGGCCTATATCCAAAAATACATTGAGGGTTGCGCCCTTTGCCAGCAAATGAGATTGGATACCCATCCGGTCTGACCCCCACTCACCCTGATCCTGTCCTCTGTGATGCACCCCTTCTCCCAAGTCTCTCTCAACTTGATTACTGACCTCTCCATTAGCAACAGTTTTGAGTCTCTTGATTACCAACCTCCCCAATAGCAATGGTTTTGACAGTATCATGGTTGTGGTAGACCATGGCCTTACAAAGGGGGTAATTATCATCCCTTGTCAGAAAACCTGTTAGAGACGTGCTCGGAGGGTTAATAGATCATAAAGGGCTTTGGCCTCAGCTCATACGCTGTGCCCCTTACCTGAGTATTGCCCCTTAACTTTGGATGAAGTCCCAAGGAGAGTTCTGGTGAAGTCCAGAACGAACTCTAGGGTAGGATAGCTCAATAGAGCTCTGAAGGACTTCTGGATGAGCACGGGAATGCACTGGAACTATTTCTGGATGTTAGGAGATGATGACAAGACTACTTGGATGAAGTCCAGAGTAGAACAGTGAAGGATGTTACAATAGGATGAAGGATAGAATAGGACAGGACCATAGGACCATAGGTACGAGGATCTGAAGGTGGTCCAGACGTCTGAAGGTACAGATGTCTGAAAGAAGGAGTAGTGGAGTGTCAGATGGATGATGGATGGATGGACAGATGGACAGATGGATAGACAGACGGATGGATGGATGGATGGACAGATGGGTAGATGGACAGATGGATAGATGGATGGATGGACGGATGGATGGATAGATGGATAGATGTATGGATGGACAGATGGTATAACTACTATAGAGGAGTAGGTCTGGATGTGAAGTAGAGAAAGTATAGACTACTTTGGACCTTGTCCAAAGTAGAAACTAACAGAGGAAGACTACCACAGGTAGAGTCGAAGGTGGAACAGAAGACAGACTACAATCGGACGAAGTCCAAAAGCAATTATATGACAGAGAGTCAAGGCTCCGGACTAGGGAGTACTCCCATAGTCCAGAGCCGGAGACTTACAAGGGCTGGAGCCCAAGTGAGAACAGAAACAGAGTTATATAGACAGCAGGATAAGTAAGGATATAAGCAATGATCAGACTAAGGTCTGCAGGAGTTGTACTACAAGTTTATATACTGTAGGTAGCATGCCAGAAGGTAAGTAAGCATAGTCCAAGGCTATGTCAAAAACATAATAGTAAGTACAGCAAAACATCAGGCTATGAACTCGGAGATAAAACTTGTATGGAATAACTTATTGAGACAGAGGCAGAGATGACCAAGAGGCAAAGGCAGGAATGACTGAGAAATGGTGGCACAGGTATATTCTAAAAGGAGTAATGTGCAGGTGCATGGGAATGGTTTCGGATATGAACATGGATCAGATATGGACACGGATTGGACAAGTGTCTCGGATTGGATATGGATCGGACAAGTGGGGATTGGATGGATGTGGATTTGAGCAGGATGTTATAGTGGAAGTGGAGTGTAGAATCCAGTATATGACAAAACCATCTCCTTGGAAGGAGTGGCCAAGTTATTTTTGAAACATGTATATCACTGCTTCAGTTTCCATGACAAAGTCATCTCAGATTGTGGACTGCAGTTCCTATTTTGGGTCTCCAAAGAACTCACTCAACTTCTTGACTATGTTATTGCACCATCAACTGCTTATTGCCCCCAGACTGATGGTCAGACTGAACAGCTCAATCAGGAGCTTGAAACATACCTACAGATCTACTGCCACAATAACCCAGATGAATGGGTGGAAGACCTACCTATCACTGAATTTGTTCATAACCACTGAAAAAACGATGCACAAAACACTTCTCCATTCTTCCTTATGATGGCATACAAACCGTGTGCTATTCCTCACATCATCCCCAACTCTACAGTTCCCTCCACCAAAGAAAGAGTACACTTGCTTCAGAAGATCAGAGAAGAAGCCATCTCATGTCACAACATCACCATGCAGGAGATGGCAGAATGATCATACAGACAGAAATATATGCTGTGGAAGATAGGAGATAAGGTTTGGTTATCAGCAGAGAACCTTCATTTGACATTACCATCATGGAAACTCGCCCCAAAATGATACAGTGTAAAGACTACAATCTAGCTAGTATGATAGTGAACTACCACCTAGACTAGTATATGTTGAAGTCTGCCTAGCTGCTATACTTGCAGAGCAAGAACATTCGACCCAAGGGGTTGCCGGTGAATATATCCTGTCAAATGCAAATGTAAGATGTGTGGTACTACTACTTGGAGTTGCTGAAGGTAGCAGTAGTGATGCCGCTGATAGCGCTGCAAATGCCGATGATACCAATGGTATTGGGAGGAGTGCTAACAATGAGCAGTTTGATAGCGTGTACTGATGACTATGATAGCACTGTATGCCGAGGGATAGTGAAGCTTGTGCAAAGAGCAATGGTGAAATTACAAAGATAACAACAGTAGCGATACTTAGCAAGGATAGTGGTGATGGCAATGGGTATAGCAATGATAGCTGTCATATACCAGATTCTACACTCCACTTCTACTATATTATCCTGTTCAAATCCACACTTCCAGACATATCCATCCAATCCCCACTCAATCCAGCTCACATATCTGATCTGAGATGCTCATCTGATCTATAGCCGACCCAAGACACTCGTCCAATCCATATCCAATCTGTGTTCATATCCAAAACTATTCCCAAACACCTGTGCATTACCCCATTTAGGATATACCTGTGCCTCCAGCTCTTGGTCATCCCTGCCTTCGCCTCTTGGTCATCTCTGCCTCTGGCTATCAGTTATCTCTGCTTCCATCTTGATAAGTTATTCTGTACAAGTTTTATCTCTGAGTTCATAGCCTTATGTTTTGCTGTACTTACTATTATGTTTCTGACATAGCCTTGGACTATGTTTACTTACCTTCTGGCATGCTACCTACAGTATATAATCACTTTCGGACTTTGTCCGATTGTAGTCTGTCTTCTGTTTCACCTTCAACTCTACCTCCAGTAGTCTTCCTCTGTTTGTTTCTACTTTGGACCTTGTCTGAAGTAGTCCATACCACTCTCTACTTCACACCTGGACCTACTCCTCTATAGTAGTCATACCCTCCCCTTATATCCATGGAGCTCTGCTCCTCCATCTGTCCATCTGTCCATCTGTCCATCCACCCATCTGTTCCTCCATCCGACACTCCACTACCTCTACCTTTGGATCTCCATACCTCCAGACCTTCAGACTCCTGGTCCTATGGTCCTATCCTATCCTTCAACCTACTATAGAATATCCTTCACCTATTCTGTTCTGGACTTTATCCAAGTAATCTTGTCATTATCCACTATCATCTGGAAATAGTTCCAGTGCATTCCTGTGCTCATCTGGAAGTCCTTTGGAGCTCTATCGAGCTATCCTCCCCTAGAGTTCATCCGGACTTCATCCAGACTTCACCAGAACTGTTGCAACTGTACATGCCCCTATACATTTTCCCTTTTCTTTGATTACATCATCTGTATGACCATGGACTATTTGACCATGGACCACTTGTCTCACAATATGGTTTACGAACCAATTGTTGTATCTACATGGCTCTGCCACATCATGCTTTACCTCTTTTGCTTTGTTATATTGTCTCATACTCATGCCTTCCGCATTTGTTTCACTATGTACTTGCTGGTTATAGTGTCACAACCCTTTTAACCACTTAAGGCAGGGGTAGAGACTAGGACTCAAACTAAGGTTATCACAAGAGTAGAGAGGAGCAGTGATGTCTGGTTGCTACTAGGTGTAGATACAAGAGGTTTGAACTAAAGAACTACTACAGCAAAACTAACTAATTATATAGGCATATTGAAACTGAGATACAAACTGAGTCTGAAACTACTAGCCAATCAGAAAATAGAAGTGAGAATCGTACGATGTGATATTGTGACATTGTTGATGACATCATAATGACATCATATTCTAGAAGGTTCTGAGATCACGTGACACTATCTTATCTTATCTTATCTGATAGCGTCATAAAAGACCTCTTCATCTTCATCAGGGAGTTCGACTATAGAAGCGGATGTAGGGATTTTGGTAGGGTTAGGATTTGTCTTAGCGCTGGATTTAGATGCTTTAGGGAAATTGAAGAAAGAATAATGATTTGTATGAGGAATTCATGACATATAGTCTTGGTCTGTGTGCACATATTGGCCTATTTAAGCACAGTGTATTGCTTGTATGCTTGTAGATTCTTTACTTTAATCTTACTGGGTTTTACCTGGAATCTCCTTCGCTGGAGCTCTGCAACTCTAGTCATCTGAATCGTCTTTCTAAGTCTTAACATACCTAAGTCTTAGTTGCTGAAATGATCCTTGTATTTGACTCAGCCAGTCTAGTCCTCTCTTTGGACTCATCTGTCTTTGTCATCTATTGAACCTTTGCCCTTTTGCTTAGGTATACGATAACGAACGACTGTCACTCTCTTTTGAGTAGTTGTGTTGCGACCAACCCCAGTCATAACAAGAACTCTCCCTAGGATTTCATCCAAAATTAAGGGGCAATACTGTTAGAGACGTGCTCTGAGGGTTAATGGATCATAAAGGGCTTTGGCCTCAGCTCATGTGCTGTGCCCCTTACCCGAGTATTGCCCCTTAATTTTGGATGAAGTCCTAGGGAGAGTTCTGGTGAAGTCCGGATGTAATCCGGATGAACTCTAGGGCAGGATAACTCAATAGAGCTCCGAAGGACTTCCAGATGAGCGCGGGAATGTGCCGGAACTATTCCTGGATGATAGGGGATGATGACAAGACTACTTGGACGAAGTCCAGAGTAGAACAGTGAGGGATGTTACAATAGGATGGAGGATAGAATAGGACTGGACCATAGGACCATAGGATCCGAAGGTATGAGGATCCGAAGGTCTGAGGATCCAAGGGCAGGAGTAGCGGAGTGTTAGGTGGATAACAGATGGGCAGACGGATGGACGGATGAATAGACAGACAGACAGATAGATGGATGGACGGATGGGTAGACGGACAGATAGATAGACGGACGGATGGACAGATAGATGGATGGACAGATGGATGGATGGACAGATGGGCGGATGGACAGATGGACAGATGGGCAGATGGACAGATGGATGGATGGACGGATGGACGGATAGGTGTACGGATGGATGAAGTGGTATAACTACTATGGAGGAGTAGGTCCGGATGTGAAGTAGAGAAAGTGTAGACTACTTCGGACGAGGTCCGAAGTAGAAACTAACAGAGGAAGACTACCGCAGGTAGAGTCGAAGGTGGAACGGAAGACGAACTACAATCAGACAAAGTCCAAAAGTGATTATAGGACAGAGAGTCAAGGCTCCGGACTAGGGAGTACTCCCATAGTCCAGAGCCGGAGACTTACAAGGGCTGGAGCCCAAGTGAGAACGGAAACAGAGTTATATAGACATCAGGATAAGTAAGGATACAAGCAATGATCAGACTAAGCTCTGCAGGAGTAGTACTACAAGTTTATATACTGTAGGTAGCATCCCAGAAGGTAAGTAAGCATAGTCCAAGGCTATGTCAGAAACATAATAGTAAGTACAGCAAAACATCAGGCTATGAACTAAGAGATGAAACTTGTATGGAACAACTTATTGAGACGGAGGCAGAGATAACCAATAGCTGGAGGCAGAGATGACCAAGAGGCGAAGGCAGGGATGACCGAGAGCCGGTGGCACAGGTATATCCTAAAAAGGATAATGCGCAGGTGCACAGGAATGGGTCCAGATATGAACACGGATCGGATATGGATCGGATGAGTGTCTCGGATCAGATCTGGATCGGATCTGGACCGGACAAGTATCTTGGATCGGATCTTGATCAGATGATTGTCTCGGATTGGATATGGATCGGATGAGTGTATCGGATCAGATATGTGAACTGGATCGAGTGGGGATTAAATGGATGTGGATATGAGCAGGATGTTATAGTGCAAGTCAAGTGTAGAATCTGGTATATGACAAATACTCAGGTAAGGGGCACAGCATATGAGCTGAGACCAAAGCCCTTTATGATCTGTTAACCCTCCGAGCATGGCTCTAACAATAGTATTGATAGCAATGAGTGTAGCAGGACAGTGAAGACTGTTTAGAGAACTTTAGAGATAATACATTTCAAAGAAGATGTATTTGAATAGCAATAGTAGTAGCGGTATGGGGATCCTGTCAAATGAGTGATATGATGTAGGAAATAATATATGTGACTTCTCCTACCAATGTACAGTAGAAGGGGAGTGTAGTACAGAGGAGAAGTCAGCAGTCTTTTATCATACATTGTAAGTATGCGGAATCAATAGGTGAGAATAGTAGCGAGTAAGTGAAAGTTAGCTGTAGTGATATGTAATAGTGCTGCATGCACTGTGGCACGCATTCTACATGTAATAAGCCTTGCCATGGGATTAGCAGTGGTAGATGGGAATAAACTATGCACCAAATGGAACTAGTGGGGCACCAAATGGAACTAGTGGGCATGGCATGGGCATTTGATGGGCATCAGTTTGTGGAACATAGCTCAGTACTGCAGTATAGTAACCTGGCAAGGGTGCGGTATCCTCAGTAACTGTATATATTGATAGCAGTAGGGTTAGGAGTGGTCGTGCTATGTGGGATAGGGGCTAGACAATAATGGAAATGAACTTATGCAAGGCCAGCGCCAGCTGGACTATCACAACAGACCTTTACCAGTTATCAAGGTTCTATCTCAAATCACATTCAAACTCCACCTCCCAACACAATGGAAGATTCACCCTGTGTTCCATGCTTCCATCTTATCATCCTATAGCAAAACAGACATACACAGCCCGAACTTCCTTGAACCACCCCCAGACATCATTGAAGAAGAAGAGGAATATGAAATAGAAGTAATTGTCTCACATAAAGGAACAGGAAAATGATGACATTACCTTGTAACTTGGAAAGGGTACTCATTGGCAGATAATGAGTGGCTCCCAGAAGAGAATCTCCGCAACTCCACTCAAATCCTAAAAGCTTATAAGAAGCAACATGCCCTTTAACCATCCCCATTTGCTTTCAGCCCTATGATGATTTGTAACCACTCCACCACCTGAACCAATGCCTACTACCTATGTCACCCCAGTCCCCACCAAAGCCACCCTTGTAGACCTCAAAGACCCCACCCAAGAAAATTACCACAATCTAGTCACCGATATTCAGAACACTTCACTCATTCTTTCAGCACTCCTTTGTGAAGGACATGCCATTGAAATTGACAACCTCCTTCAAAGACAACACAACCATATCCCCCAACTCATCATTAACATCATCAGAACCACTGCCCTCATCAGAAGACTGGCTGCTGACTCTAAAGATCATTTTGTCAAGCAGTGCCTCCTGCATGTGGAGAGATGTATTCAAAATTATTGTGTGCTCCTGCTGCCTGATACTTTCAAGAGTCATGTTGAAGAAGTTATTCACATTATTGCCAAGCATCAAGCAGGTGTTGCTTGCCCACCATCTCCACACCGAGATCAGCAGATGCATACATCTCTTACCACCTCCTATACAAACCCTTATCCTCATGTTGATGCCCTTGCTGGCCTACTATCTACTGTGGAGGAGGCATCCACGTTCCTCATAAAGGACATCCACCTCTGTGTAGCTCATAACTCGAATGCCCTGGAGCTACTAGAAACTATAGCTACTGAAGCCCTCCCCTCCTATACAGAAAAGACCCACACAGATTGGGTAAGGGACTCTACCCTCACAGCTCAATTAGAGATCTTGAAAATCCACCCCCTGATGACATTGAACTAGCTGCTACCACCACTATTATCACGCCACTACCACCACAGAAGAATATCCTGCAGAATTGTATACTGCATTTACTGAAGCACACAAAGACATTATCACAGCTCATGTTATTGCCGACATCATAGGCATCATTCCCACTGCAGCACCCACTGCAACACTCATTGATCCTTCCACTACTGGGCAAGTGTCTGTTGAAACACTTGGTCCCACTTCTCTGTCAAGCTCTGCATGGCTGCCAAAGAAGAAGTACCCACCACATTATCTGCACCCTTTAGCCCCCACCCACTTCCTGTCCCTTCACCACTCTGTAAATCATTCTCTAACCGAGATGAAAACATGAAATGTTGATTCTGTAAAGACCTTGGCCATCATCAAGCCAATTGCCCTCACTACAAATGCTGCATATGCTCTGCCTTCAAACCAGGGCATCTTACCCTCTACTGTCCCCAATTCCATGGTCCTGCACCTTTCGACCTCTCCTATCATGATGAGGTATTCTACGATGCTCTTCATGAATGGGAGCATTATCTAGACACTGTTCACAAGTCCATCCCAGAACTTGACAAGAAGGCTCAGGACTGAGACCACTTTGTTGCACAGGAATCAGCCATCTTTGTGGCACCAGTGGTTGTGACCCATGGTAGAAATTTGTTGATAGATTATTGTCAGAGTGTAACTTTATGATACTTGTTTGCAATATTATGCAATACCTAGCTGCCAGAATGCTTACTAAGGTATGTACAAACCATGGGAGCTAGGGATTTAAAAATTTTGCACTGAAGTCTTTGTCTTGCTCTTTTACTGAACTCTTTTGTTGTTCCTTTACCAAGATCCTTCTTCTGGTTCATTCTTCCTTTCCTGCCTCTGTCATGGTTCCTTCCCCTTGGCCTTCTTTGGTAGGCCCTCTTCCCTGGTTTGTTGGTAGACCCTCCCATCACATTGGTGGACCCTCCCTGGCTTGTTGGTGGACTCTCTTTCTGGACTCATTGGTGGACCCTCTTTCTGGACTCATTGGTGGATGCACCCTGGCTCATTGGTGGATCCTCCCTGCTGGCTCATTGGTGGACCCTTCTCCCTGGCTTGTTGGTGGACCCTCCTTCCTGACTCATTGCTGCTTCCTTGGCTCTTTGGTAGTTCCTCCTTCATATTAGTCCATAGTCCACCTCAAGTATCACTTTCCTTCCTCCTTTCTTGTTACATGACCCACTATATACAACTTTGTAGCACATGCATACATTTGTCAATACAAGTTGATTTTTGAAAATAAACTATCATGATCATTTATAGTATTCAGCACCCTTGAGTCCTTGGTGAGTTTGTCCAAAGCACTCTAGGCTTCTAAAGCTTTACTATGGTTGGTGGATATTTGCCAACTTGATAGCTAATTGCAAACTGACTATCAAAATTGTACATTAGGTGGTTTCCATCCAACTTAGTCCAGGTATTTAAAGCTTTGTCATTTGGACTACAATTATGATAGATATTATATGTATTTTAGACTAGATAAAGCTTTATATCATTTTATCATTTTCACATCAGTCTCCTGACGGAGAACCTGTGAGAAAAGCCAAAGTCTGTGCAAGGTTTGGTAGTTTACTGATGACTGGCATGGTGTCTGAATCAGTTGAGTGCTCATTGCAATTGATGTACTAAGGTTGAGACCCATTATCAATAGTACAAGTCAGTATCAATATCATGAATCAGTATTAATAATGCAACTTTGGTATAGATATTCATACTGGGTATCAAGAATAGAACTTAGATGCCAATATTGTAACTCAGTATCAATATGGTTGAAACCAAATTGGCATGCTGTTGCAACTAACTTAGGAAATTTCTGACATTATTCACACATTTGAGAAAATGTTCACTAATTTTCTAGGTTTAACTAAATTGTCTCCAATATTACAAGGTTATTTTTCCTGATATATAGTTGAAGTGTCATATTGTCTATCCTAGCCATTGTTCATAAGTAGCCACTAAGTCCTCTCCACAAGTAGCAACATCCTCTGTCTCCATGGTTCTAACATAAGTGATATAAATATCACATGAATTACCCTCCTCCACAATGCCCTTTGACTTTCTGACAAACCTTTCATATATTTCTTTGTCTTCAGGTTCTGCTTCATCATTGCATGCCTCTAGCAAAGCAAAACATTGATCAACATATCTAAAAATAAGCTTGGCTACTGTCTCTATTAAAACTCAGATAAACTCACTTCAGATACTCTGTTTGCTCCTCAACTGGCACATCTGGATGTAACAACCTCTTGGCAAGTGCAGCTGATGAGCGAGGATCATCAGTAGAAGGCAGGTTTGATTTCAACACCTCTTGTTTAGAGGTTAATGCTTTCTTGGAAAACCCATGCTGAGACGAAGGGTATGTGCCGATCCAACGACGAACTCCAGCCATGAGCCTGGAAAACAGTTTGTATGAAATACCATAGACCAAGTCCAATACGTACCGTGGATGGTGTGTTGGATGAGTGCTGTGAGGGAGAAACGGACTGTAAGCAATATCCTTCAGTGTCTTCCTGTGGACGATGACAGACAAATTAGCCACAACTTCGCTGCTGTACAGCACTGCTCACCCTGGTAGCTTTAATGTGCTATTCATGGAGTACGCAAAGTGCTTTCCTAGCGAAGTAAATAAGAGCGGTCGGTAGTACTCCGCCCAAAACTCTCCACCAACGTTGACAAAGTCGCACAACGCTAACGAGCACTCCATCACGTTGTACAACACCTGGAGATGCCGCTCCTGGTACCATTTCTGGTACTGACCCCGTTTCGGGGGAAGCACAGAGTTGCGTTCAGCTGTCACGCCAAGAAAGAGATTAATTGCTGCTTGTTTGTCTGCGTCTAGAGGAACTTGTCAGTTATGGGTGGGCAAGTACAGGACAAGCAGGTACCAAGAAGCGAGTTGGCATAAAAACGGCGGATGTTTTCGATTATGTCCCTCGAGTGGCTGTTCCAGTGAGGCATCCTGCGGTATGTTTCTACCCGATTCACAAGTGCACTCCCGGTATACTGCAGCGCGATGGCTGAACTAAATATCAGCGATGGCTAACACAATTACATGTCAAACTCAACTATCTCCATGGTCATGGTACATTTCAGTCAACATGTTCACAGCATCTGAATCGAACGGGAGGTTCGGACTAGCAACAACACCAAGGGCATACAACTGGTGGCCCATGGCACGCTTTCCGAAAACAAATTGCGCTGCATTCGTACGATCCAGGCAGTCAACACAGTTTGTGCGGCATACACCATTCTGTAGCAAGATGGAACGACGGGAATGTTCGTTCTCTTCACTGGGAATGATAAAGTCAATATGTCATTTGAAAAATACGAGTGGTGATACACACAAGTTATTATTGTAGAAACAATGAGCGAGTGGTTCCGCGCCGGAATGAAAAAAACCAGTCATTTGAATGGATACCTCCGCTATATCCTCGAGGTAGCTTATAACATCTTGTGTCTTCCTACAGTCATATTGAGACAGCGCAGCTCTAAAATTGCGTTAAGGTCATACTCTTTGTATGCCCGTGACATATCCCAGGCCCGATAAACCATCTTGTACTCATCCGGTAGAAATTGGTTCAAATATTTGACGCATTGAGTGTATTCATCCAATAACTTTGATTCGCGTGGCTGCGGCTCCCGGCGTTTTATGAGGTTGAGGACTGTGATTGGGGCGCCGTATCGTGCAAACAGGTCGTCGAAATGACGAGATGCGGCGACATAGAAAGGATCTACAACGCTGACTTTGGATAGGTCAAGACAAGGGTAAGTTGTTGGTCACCATGGACATACTTTCAATAGGTGGTCGGGGAGTCATGCTAGTAGTTTCCTGTGTCCAGTATATAGGAATGCTGCCCCTGTACTAAGAAAGTGCGACTGATGTTAGAACCATGACAGATCGCATGATGTGTTGGCTCGCACCTGAACGTAGCTGGTATACTGAGGGCTCGGTCGACGTTGATATTCACCTGTTGAGGGACCAGCGGGAGGAAAGTAAAATGGTGTTGTTAGTGCTTCTGATACAATTTGCTCGGTCTCAACCTCGTTTGCAACATTTCCCTGGTAAACCCTTCAGGAGAAGATTGCCTATTATACTAATTCCGTACCTCTTCATTAACACCGCGCGTTAAATATCGAGCTCCAGCATAGTGACGTGACCGACGGGCAATGAGAGTCACAAAAACTACACGCCCAAGTACAGTAAGTTCTGGTAGCACACTGAACATCGCAATACAGGTAGCGTAAACAGCCGATGCACTTACTAGCTTGGTCCACATGTCCATGTATGAGTGGCAGTAGCCATGGACAACGAACGCCAGTAGCGGGAAAGTCCTTGAGAGGTACAGCGATCATGTGAAAATTCCAAACGTATCGATCATTGAATGGCCATTTAGTGCCATTGAAACGCTCAGGCTTCGTGAGGTTATTTTGAAGCGTAGAAGTGATATCGTATGAGTAACTGGATTGAGGCGTAATAAGACTGATTAAAAGAACTTGCGCACTTTGATATTGCGCACCTGAAGTAGAAGTTCTTCGACATGTCAACTTGCTTGAACATATTCACAAGGCGCTGCTCCTCGGCAGGACGCTCAATCTTGTGATTGGATGGAACAGGCATCATCTCCGTGTTCTCGCAATGGTACAAGTAGTGGCCACCAAGAAGTGCCACAACAGAACGCTTCGATACGATGATCATGTACCACCCAGCGGTGAACTTCACGAATCCTTGGTCTAGTCAGCAAATTACGATAAACGCACTGGTGCACCGTACCTGCAATACCAAAGATTACACGTGCCTTGCCAAGCCCACCAGACCCCTTATTACCATCCTCCAGCATCTTCAGCATGTTGCTCATTTGCTTGCCGCTATAGTCAGTGTCGTCTTCAACAATGACAACATCGGTTTGCGAGGTACGGTCAATCTTGACAATCCTGTGGCGTGAGTCAGATGCATTAGAGGCGACAATATAGAAGCGCAGTTTGTTCTCGTATAAAATGAACTTGTTGAACGCAGAGAGCTTGTGTATCAAGTTGGCAGGGGGTTGTATTGACCTGTCTGGCGACTCCGTAGTTTTACCCTGAGACACGGCAGCCGAGAATGTCGATGAACTTGGTAGATCTAACTGTGACACTAGTCGATCCATGGCAGCCTGACACTGCAGGTAAGTACAACTCCGACCTAAGAGCTAGGTAAATATAGTAGGTGCGGCAAGCGCCGATCACGCTGACCAACTCACCCCCTATTACAAGTTTCCTTTAGCTAACCATGTGTGGACGATATGCTCTAGGTCTGCAGGTCAGTCTATATCGTACCTTTCTTCAACTGTCTTATGTAACGTAACTAGCGTGCTGAAATACGCGCTTTACCCGGATACCCTAATCTTGAAATGGGTGAATGGGTGAACGAAAATAATTTCGCGGCAAGTTCTGTTCTCAACATCCACGAAGACAAATCATGAGATACTTCCGGATTACAGCCCCGCTACAACATTGCACCAAATTCTCAGGCGCCCGTCATTCGCAGGCGTAATGCTTCTTCACCTGACCTTCAATTACAGACTATGCGGTGGGGCATCCCTTACGGTAAGGTTGATGCGAAAAGTCAACAAGCCATCAATGCACGCTCGGAAAACATCATGGAAGGCATAGGAATGTGGAACAAATACCGAAGCAGTAATCGCTGTGTCGTTGTTAGCCAGGGGTGCGCGCTTACCTGAGTTTGCGATTTGAGATGGTTTTAACCCCCCCGTTAGGTACTACGAGTGGCAGACAAAAGGCAAAGCCAAGCTTCCCCACTTCACGAAACATGCCGATGGGAAGGTGATGCTTATGGCTGGACTTTATCACGTCTCAGGTGCGCATCATCCCTGACTAGCGGACAGTCCGCAATGCTGATGGCTCGAAGACAAAAACATTCCAAACTACGTTTTCGCTATAATTACAACGAGCGCCAGCACATCACTTAGTTGGCTGCACGACCGCCAACCTGTTATTCTTACGACAGAGGCCGACGTCACTAGGTGGCTCGATACAAGCTCGAATGCTTGGTCCGCCGAACTTGGCAAACTGTTACGACCGGCTGAGGGTCTGATATGGTGTGCTCTTTTCTTCCTTGATTGTGTCTCGGACACTGAGGTTATATACAGCTATCAAGTTCCAAGGGAAGTTGGAAAAGTTGGTACCGAATCTCCCGCCTTTGTTCAGCCCGTTGCAACACGCAAAGATGGTATTGAGGCTATGTTCGCCAAGCAACGCACCAAACAGGATGGAAATAAGGAGGGCATCAAGCGCAAGCGCAGCCCATCTCCACTTATATCATCGGTACAGTCTAAACCAGCTAGGAAGGAGGACAAGAGTCATAAGAAGCTCAAGGTTAAATAACTTGTTGCAAGCATACCACGCCGTATTATCATGTTATTTGTAGCCTATATTAAATTGTATATTATAACCCTAACCCTAATCCACGAGGCAAAATGCTTGGCAGCTCAGCGCTCAGATTCCGTTGATCGGCAAACATCACCTGGCGGCAGCAAACCTGGAGGTTCCTATGGCCAATTTCTCAAGCCCAAGGCCACAGTCTTCAAGTTCTGCCATCAAGATTGTCAATCCTGCAGAACATGATGATAAGACTAAATTGCAGGCTAAGAGAGGTAGTACCTTCGATTGACGCAAATATCCGCGCATAATTTGACCCGGTTCATCAGATTCTCCTCAGCGTCAGTGTAGGAATATATTGATTTACGGGTAAAATCAACTCTTCAACGACGAGGTAGTATTTGAATGCGCCATGTAGATCTTGTCGTTATCAAGACAAAGGTTGTATCTATTATCACCCACCGGTATGTGCAGATCACGGTCTGATAGTGCGCCCCTCTCAGCGTTTTTTAGGTTGAAAATTCAAACAATCCGTATGGAACGTTTTTGATCATTGACTGCGTGGCACGCTCAATGATCTCTCTAGGCCACGTCCAGAATCACCTCTTCCTGCTTCACTTTCTGCGCAGGCCGTCAACGCTCCTGTGTTTGTGCCGAAAGCACCTTTTCATGTCATTGCAACTCCATCTCCAACTTCCGCGTCTCACTTCACTTCTTCGTATGACCTCTTATGTATTACCCTATGACTACTGACATATGTGTAGTCCCTCGCCTTCAACCTTTTATCCAAATCATGACGAATATGATGGATATGGAGACGCTGTCTCCAATCAGGCACTTCAGACATTGGAGCATCAGTTGGTCAATCAGTATCAGCAGGTGCGAACATGTCCTTATATATATATATTCACTGGGCTTACCTATACCGTAGGTGGATTTTGACGACCATGCCTCACCAATGGGCAATTTCTATCAATCTCAACAGGCTACGTTTGTAAGGCAACCTGTAAGCTCCCCCGCCAATCTGCGTGAAAAGGATAAGTTTACTTTTATTGTGTGTAGTTGGATTACCATCTCTATTCACATCCTACTCCGAATGGCTTTCCCTCGACGCATTTTGTCTCTGATGGAATTCGCGAGGAGCTGCACAAACGCTCAGAAGCCTCACAACTGGTTCTATTACCTGGCCATAACGTACCTGATGAACTCCAGGGGTATCACTCCCTAGCTCTTCTTGAACCTTCCGTCACAGAGCGACGCAAGTTCTTCAGTTGGTACTCTACTGTCTATCGCGCAACTAGTTCCAATGATGGTGTATTATATGCTCTTCGTCGAATCGAAAGTTTGTCATATCCAGGATGTTTACTTCCGTATCGTTGACTTGTGCAGATTTCAGGTTGATGCACCAAGCTGCATTCGGAGCTATCGAAACGTGGTCGCGTGTTGAGCATCCAGGCATTGTTCGTGTCCGCGAAGCATTCACTACTCGCGCATTTAATGACAATTGTACGTCGGACCCTTATTCAATTTCGCTCGCGCTGACAAACGTGAACCAGCTTTGGTAGTCGCGTATGATTACTATCCGGAAGCTCAGACTCTCTTTGAAATGCATATCAAACAAAAGCCGCCGGTGTTTCAGCATGGCCGTCTTTCGACCTTCTCAGCAGCATTACCCGAGGCAACTTTATGGTCGTACATGATTCAAATTGCCAGCGCCATTAAAGTAGTACACGAAGCGGGCCTCGCAGTACGTATGGTTGACGCAACCAAGATTATGGTCACTGGCAAGAACAGGTGTGGTCTCTCATCTCGCATCTGATTCATCTTATATCTGCATGCAGAATTCACATTGGCTCGTGCGGTATTGCAGACGTTCTGATGTATGATCCCCGCCAGGATACTGCGATTGCCCAACAAGAGGACCTCGCAATGTTTGGCCGTCTTGTGTTTGCTCTTTGCTGTAATAATCTTGCAGCCATGAACACACTCCCTAAAGCACTTGACATAATGGCTCGCCAGTACTCTGATGACGTGAAGGCTCTTGCTCTTTACTTAATCTCTAAACCAGGTCCACACAAGGTTTGTGTTTCTCATTACTGGCATTGCCTGCGTCTCATCGTTTCTCAGAATATCACACAAGTAATTGACATGATCGGAACGAATCGATTACTCCACGAAATGGACGATATGCACAGGTAAATGAAAGTAAATGTGTGCTTGTACTGATGCTCATGCAACTACTTAGTTCCGTCAATAAGCTCGAAGCTGAACTCATGAATGAGCTCGAAAACGGCCGCCTGGTTCGCCTTCTTTGCAAATTTGGTTTTATCAATGAGCGACCCGTGTGCGTTTACCACTGCTCGAACTGAGCAAAGCATCTCAACCTTGGTTTTAGATTCGCACGTGAGCCTCGGTGGTCCGAAACTGGCGATAGATACATCATTAAGCTATTCCGAGACTACGTCTTTCACCAAGTGGACGAGAACGGCAATCCAGTTATCAATCTTTCACATGTCTTAGCTTGTTTGAATAAGGTGCTCCTCGTTTATTTGCTTGGAGATTTTTCTCATGCTCTTCCTAGCTCGACGCTGGCACAGACGAGCGTATTATGCTCGTTTCCCGCGATGAACAGAGTTGTCTCGTTGTGAGCTACAAAGACGTGAAGGCCTGCATCGATGCTGCTTTTGGGTACGACCTCATTGTCTTGTCTCTTTCTTATATGCCTAACACCCATTCAGTGATCTAGCTCGGGCATCGCGATGATCATCGATCTCTAACAAGCAAAAATAGGTAGAATCTGAAAAAGACGCGAAAAATACAAAAAATTATGATTTCAATTTGGTACATCATGATGATCATAGTAAAGCTTTACTTCGTTGATAGTTTCATCTGTCTGATCCTGATGATAATGAAGCACTTGGTTTACCGTGTTGTCACCCACACTACGATTCCAAACTTTAACCGACTGACTCAGTGAGGGAAATTACGGCTGCAGTTACGATGAGTTCAGTTCACTCATGTGCTAGAGCACTTGCACGCTGGCAGCGGCCTCGCGGGCTGCAACACGCATGGCGACTACAAAACCCGTCTAGCAATGCTTTCTCAACCTCATCGGTGCTGGCAGGTAATCGAGCTATCGTCTACAATTCCAATGGTGACCCAGCTCGCGTCCTATCTGCATTCTCCTTCCCGGAACTGCCACCTCCGCCTCCAAACACTGTAAACATAAGGGTTCTGCTTGCACCTATAAATCCCGCAGACATAAACGTTGTTGAAGGCGTTTACCCCGCGAAACCAGAGCCTGATGTCTCCCTCTCTCAGATCAAGGACCACCCACTATTTGTGGGGGGCAATGAGGGCCTGGGCAAGGTGATGGATGTTGGCGAGGGCGTCGTCAGCCTGCGGAAGGATGATTGGGTCATTATGACCAAAGCTCAGAGCGGAACATGGTCGTCGGCGAAGAATGTTGGCTCGTCAGATGTCCTAAAAGTTCACAAGCAGGGTCTATCTGAGGCACAGGCTGCTACGATTACCGTGTGTCTCTTCATTGTCACTCGGGTACTTTACTTACTTGAGATCTGACGTTGGTGAAGGTCAACCCCCCAACAGCTTACAACATGCTGCACGACTTTGCCCAACTTGTCGAAGGAGATTGGATTGTGCAAAATGGTGCGAACAGTGCCGTATGCATGCAGTTTCATTCGTACGCCGGCAGCAACCCTTACATCAGTCTTTTTCTCAGGTTGGTCAAGCTGTGATTCAAATTGCAGCTGCCAAGGGATACAAGACTATCAACTTCATTCGTAACCGGTGTGTCATATTTACCATATTTACGGACTTGTCTCATTCAACCAAAGAGATAATGTTGAACTGCTGAAACAACATCTGGAATTGCTGGGTGCAACGCACGTTGTAACTTATGACGAGCTCTCTGGCAAATCCTTGAAAACCAGGGTCAAAACATGGACTGGTGGCAAGGTATCAACCTCTTCATCTTCCCATTTGATAGACTAAGTTGTATGATGCAGGATATCCGCCTTGGTCTCAACTGTGTAAGCGGTAAAACGACCACCCTCATGGCTCGACTACTTGGGAACAACGCACATCTTGTTTCATACGGTGCGATGTCCAAGGAACCTCTTTCACTTCCAACCTCGCTCTTTATTTTCAAAAACCTTACTTGTCATGGATTTTGGCAATCCCGTTGGTATAGCGACAAACCGTTAGAACAACGCCAGGAACTGCTCGAGCAGCTGACTGCCCTCATGCGAGATGGGAAGGTACGGAACTTGAATGATGCTCGTAATTCCATCTCATCTCTGCTATCCAGCTTCGGGGCCCTGATCATGAAATTTTGACAATTGGCGGAATGGAGAGCGACATCAGTGCGTCTGAAAAAATTCAAGACCTCGTAGCGCGCTTGGGTCAAGGAATGTATGGGAAGAAAGTACTCTTGAGGATCGAAGAAACTGCATGACAGGCTCCTGTCGACTTCAGCTGTGCCCGGTTGATTGTTGCCATCCACTAGATAAGGCTTTCCATAAATACTACGGCCCATAACTGGTGTCATAGCCATTATGATAATTTTAGTGTACAAGTTCTAAGCCCGGATGCTGAGAATTGAAGTTGGCTTCCTCATTTGGGTAGACCCTTTGGAAAGTTGTTAACCACGTTCCTCGAGCTTGAAGGTCAATTATTGTGGAAGCAATTCCCATCTCCCTAGCCACACAAGGGCTTGTCTCTGTCGCCCACCGAGCAGTTCCCACAAGCTTATAGCTTTCGGTTTCTAGCATGGCACAGAGTTCATCCAGTGTCCAGTCTAGTCCCTATAGTTCGCAGCGGAGACATGCTTCAAAACACCGTTTCTTCGTGGTTGAACTGTCACAAGCTCTTTTCGACTTTGTAATTCGACTTCTTCCAGCCCAAGAAGAGATGGCTGTGAAAGAAGACGTCAGGAAACTCCTTGAGAGGTTGATTCGCACAATCGAACCTGACAGCCGACTGCTATCATTCGGAAGCACGGCAAACGGCTTTAGCCTTCGCAACTCAGGTGAGCTTGGAATAGCTTGTCTCTTGCTTGTAAAGGTCACAGCTTGCTATAGATATGGATCTATGCTGCCTCATCGATTCCGCAGAGCGTCTGTCTGCATCCGACATGGTCACGATGCTCGGCGACCTCCTAGAACGCGGTTAGTTGGCATTGGAATGCGTGTCGATGTTCATTTACCGTGCTACTAGAAACCAAGTTTCATGTCAAACCTCTACCTCATGCACGTATACCGATCGTCAAGCTCTCCCTAGATCCATCTCCTGGGCTACCACATGGTATCGCTTGCGATATCGGTTTCGAGAATAGACTCGCCCTGGAGAATACAAGGTTGCTCATGTGCTACGCTATGATCGATCCCACTCGTGTGCGGACGCTAGTTCTCTTCCGTGAGTTCAATCGCGGATTATCAACATTCTCGATGATTCAATAGCTCTGTCATAGTCAAAATATGGAGCAAGCGGAGGTGGGGATATCCAGTTACCTGATGCTTTCGCATACTCTAATCATCTCGAGCAGAAACATCAATTCTCCATACCAGGGAACACTATCCTCCTACGGCTACGTTTTACTTGTCATATATTTCCTCATACATGTAAAGAATCCGCCTGTACTACCAAATTTACAGCAAATGCCTCCTCTACGGCCAATTTCTCAGGTATGCAGATTCATTCTTGTATATTCCTTTTGATATCGATCGATTTCAGGAGGACACCCACATCGGGGGGCATAATACTTGGTCAGTGTTGGCTATCAGCAGCAGCGAGGCGTCCCTAACTTCACACCGCAGGTTTTTTGATGATATAGAACTTCTACGCCAGCGATGGCAATCATCTAATACTGATAGTGTTGCTGAATTGTGAGTTGTTACTCGGCCGCTTCGTGGTTTAGAGTTCAAATTGATCTGTAAACAGGTTGATTGATTTCTTCCGATATTATTCTCGTGATTTTACCTACAATACAGGTGTTGCTTCCATTCGAGGAGGCCTATTAAAGAAGGACAGCAAGGGATGGCAAAACGAGGCAGGTCACTTATCAGCCTTGTGTATTTTTACGTGTTGATGGGCCATGCAGCTGACAGCCAGCCGATATAATGACTCCAGAGAGCGAAATCGGTTTTGTATAGAGGTATGCGAATAGTAATCCTTGCCCTACGATTGATCTTAAGTTCTCCGAATAATAGGATCCCTTTGAGATCGACTTCAACGTTGCCCGATGTGTGACAAAAGAAGGGCTTTACCAGGTATGCTAGCCTCTCAGTTTAACGTGACCTTACTTACCGATGGCGCTAGATTCGTGGAGAATTCATGCGCGCATCTAGGATCCTTGCAATGCGCCCTCGCGCTCTGGTTGCACTTGCTCAATTGTGTGAAGAAAAGGGTGAAGACCAGCAAACAACCTCACCTCCATCTGTCTTCGTCCCGCCTCGCCTCTCTATTCCTCCCCAGACACCATATACCGTTGGTAGTAATTCCATGAGACCCAAGGGGTCATCCGCTGAGGGACTTTCACCTCAACCTGAGTTCTTTGATCCTGAAAATAGACATTTGGGCGATAATTGTGTTCCATCTCGTACCCCACCCGAGCACATGGCACCCAAAAGGACCCAGTGGACTAGCCCGCCCCCACCAGAAGCTCCACCAGCTCACCACGCCATATTTGAAGATCAGCTTGACCAAGGCCTGGCATTGGCAACGTCTTCGACAATGGCGCGGGAGGCTGGGAATCAGACGTCATCTCCTGAACATTTTGATCTCCTCAGCGATGAAGAGCGTCGATCAGATGCTGCTGAGTCTGATGAAGTCCAATCTGTTCAGTCCTTTACTGAAGGATCGCGTGCAACCCCCTTAGCATCCACGTCCTTCGCCGAACCTGCAATATCTGCTGTTGGACCTAGCATCCGAGGCAGAGTGCCCTCTAGATCTTCGCGTCCCAGTGACAAAAATGTGGTTCCGCTGCCCACGAATGCCAACCTAATTGCTTACAAAGCTGAGCTCATTCGTCGTTCACACTCTGGCCCTCCAGATGGCAAGTCTAATCGTTTTTCCTGGCCCTCCGCCGCATCCATTGCATATACTCCTACATTCGGACCGTCGATATCTTCATCACAATCCTCCCGCTTGCATGTTTCAGACACGTCTGCTTCGACAAACACTGTATTCTATGAAACTACAGGCACGCAGCCGCGCTTTCCCACGTACCCCTTACCCGGACCCGGATCATCTCACCTGTCATCTAATGTACCATTTTACATGCGAAACTATCTTGATCAAACCGTTAACAATACCGCTACAATCGATATCCCCACAGATGGTTCACCCTCATCGATCTGCCAGGCACCGTTCACCCATTCACATTCACATACTCCCTCCACTGCTACAATCACCTCTCGCATTCAACTCATACCACAACATCTTTCAAGCTCACCACCACGTTCGCCGCTGCGCAATAGCATGCATGGACGTATGGGCGTGGTACGCGGGCCTGGAAGCGACTCATCTTCACCAACATCTGGAAGTTGCTCGCCGTCTCCTTCACCAACTCTGCTGCACCAGCAGCATGCGGTCAATGACTTTTCACGATATAACACGTTCAAGACGGTTGCTCCTCGCCTGAGACGCATTCATGCGGATCCAGCGACGGTGGATCTGACATCTGAGCGATAGCGCTAGGCTCGCATCGATCGGGAAACAAATTACTTACGTGTGTGCTTACCTAGACCTCGTTTCGACCTCACATAGTCTAGGATCATCTCTTATTTGCCCTTGCAATGTAGTTAGACCACAAGCGGTCACATTTAGCTGTACAAACAGTAGACGGATACATGGACTAATGAAGAAGAATAGTACCGTCTACTCCTGAGCCACGAAAGGGTTTGCAATCTCCTCTGAGCCGTCGACAGGACTGAGGAGGGTGATGGTAGGTCCCCGAAGGACCACGAGGTTCAGCAAGCGGGTTTGAGGTTCTGGTTCTAGGGGCCATTGTCATTATTGGGTACTCTGAAAAAGGGGTTCTGATGGCAGCACCATTGATTTGTTCCTCAACTCCGTCGAGTACGAGATTGAGCAATTGATCGTAACCCTTCAAGATCCCAGTCACTGAATAAAAAATCAGATCAGAAGATGATCGATTATGTTAATCGACTGGCTACCTTCTCTACCACCAGTAAATTTGACCCTTATTCTCTCATTGACGTACTTGGACAGGTCGAGGATGGCCTCTCGCTTGCCTTTACTTAAGTCTTTCCAACATGAGGAGCCACTTAAATGAGGGTGCTAGAGTGACTCACTTGACATCAGATGAAGCTGGAACCGGTCTACCTCGAGGTGGAGGACCCCCACGACCACCTCTAGCTGGAGTACGACCCTGCGATTGAATCAGATTTTTTAGTAAATGAAATCATTAAGACGTTGCATCGTACGCGATCTGCCATTAATTGAGTAACTTGTGTGCAAGAGCACAGGATTAATGTTTGCTTGCAAGGCTGTTGCAGGCTGTTGGCAGCAAGACGAGAAAACGGAAAAATTGAAAAGCCGCTTGTTTGTTGAGTTGAAGGGTTTCTTCATCGTCTCGACTCCACTCTTGATCCAAATCATTGCTACTTCTCCTAGCACCACCGACGCTTTAACTGATCTTTTGCCTTGCAAAATCGCAAACCATCTCTCTTTAAATAACAACGACTGTCACGTCGCTGCAACGATTCTTCAATCATGAACGCCAGCGCACTCCTTGCTAATACCCTATCTCCAGGTAGGCTACTTTTCATCTTTCAAGACTATTCATTCTAAGTTAATATCTACCTTTGAAAGATGCTGCAACGCGTCAAACTGCCACTCAGCAACTTGAGAGTGCTTCTAGGGAGAACTACGTATGTTCAATCACCCTTTTGTTCATTAGCCTTTAGCATGCTCAGACCCCTCATAGCCGGTGTATATGTTGATGTTATCTGATGAACTACGCAATGAGAACTCTCAAATCCATACCCGTAATGCTGCTGGTCTCGCGCTCAAAAATGCACTCTCTGCTCGTGTACGTAAACGCGTTGTTCGTAACTTGTTCATCATCTTTAAACATCGGTATAGGATTCAACAAGACAAGATGAGTACTCTGCAAGATGGATGGCCCTCGATGTCGATGCTAGACAGAAGATCAAGGAGGGGTCCCTTTTGAGTCTTGCATCTCCTCAACCAAGGGCTGGTGCAGTGGCTGCCCAAGTCGTTTCTGCGATCGCAGCCGTAGAGTTACCCGTCGGCCAATGGCCAGATCTCGTTGAAATCCTTCTCGGTTTTATCAACACGTCTGATGACACGAACTTGAAGATCGCCACTTTGCAGGCTATTGGTTATATTTGTGAAACTATAGTACGTTTACCTTGTGCCACTCAGCTGCTTTGTCCTCATCTCGCGGTACAGAAACCGGAGGTCTTAGCATTGAGGTCGAACGAGATTTTGACGGCTGTAATTCATGGCGCTCGCAAGGAGGAGCCATCGTCGGAAGTACAGCTTGCTGCAGTCCATGCACTATTTAACTCTCTGGAGTTCGTACGGGACAATTTCGACCGAGAAGTACAAATTTTTCAATTCTCTAACGTTTGCCTTGCTGATGCGCATCAGGGGGAGCGAAACTACATCATGCAAGTCGTCTGCGAAGCTACCCAGAACCCGTCAGTATCAGTTCAAGTCGGTGCTTTCGAATGTTTAGTCAAGATCATGGCACTGTACTACGACAAGATGGCATTCTATATGGAACAGGCCTTATTTGGCGTATGGCCGCTTGTTTATTCTGCCCCGAGTTCTCCTGACAGAACATACTTTACAGCTTACTGTGATGGGCATGAAGCACTCTGATGAACGGGTCGCACTGCAAGCCGTGGAGTTCTGGACTACTGTATGTGAGGAAGAGATTGAGCTTGCCCATGAGGCACGAGAGGTACGTGGTTGTGCCCATCGACTTTTCTGACTAATCACAGTATTATGCAGGCTGCCGAATACGACGAGCCGCCCGAACTGGAGTCCAAGCATTTCGCCAAGGTTGCCCTACCGGAGGTAATTCCGGTTCTCCTTAACCTCCTGACGCAACAAGAAGAAGATGCCGACGAAGGCGAATGGAACCTTGCCATGAGCGCCGGCACTTGCCTCAATTACATGGCTCAAGCTGTCGCAGATGCAATTGTTCCCGCCGTCATCCCCTTTATCGAGGCACACATCAAAGCTCAAGACTGGCACCAGCGCGAAGCAGCCGTTATGACATTTGGCTCTATTCTGGATGGTCCTGATCCTCAAGTCCTTACGCCTCTCGTCAACCAGGCACTTCCCCTCCTGATCGGCATGATGAACGATGAGAATCTCCATGTGAAGGATACAACAGCATGGACGCTCGGACGAATCTGTGATCTTTTAATCATAACGATCAAGCCCGACGTGCATCTTCATCCTCTGATTTCGGCCCTGGTCAACGGTCTTTCGGATCGCCCGCGCATCGTAACAAACTGCTGTTGGGCGCTCATGAACCTCGCCGATCAGATCGGAATCTACCTAGACGAATATATCACTTCCGCTTCTGAGAGCCCGCTCTCACCATATTTTGAGGGGATAGTAAGCGCCCTTTTGCGGGTTACCGAGACGTCAGTACTTCTACTTTTTTTGTTCGTGTGACCTTTAATCTTATCTTGTTTCATAGGACCGCAAATGAATCCAACTTCCGAACTTCTGCATATGAAGCCATCACATCTTATGTCTCGCATTCGACTGCAGATTGTATTCCTGTTGTGCAAAACACTGTTATCGCGATTTTGCAGAGAATGGAGCAACTTCTGAATATGCAGGTGCGTTTCCTCACTGCGTAATTTTTGCTGGCGTCTCACGTCCGTTTTTAGAACCAGATCGTCGGCGTTGACGACCGCAATAATTGGAACGAGCTACAGAGCAATCTCTGCAGCGTTGTCATCGTAAGTTATCGTGTTCGTTACGTCGCATTCTATCTTACACATCTGCAGAGCGTTATTCGGAGGCTTGGCGGAGGCATTCAACCGATGGCAGATCGAATCATGACCCTCATTCTCCAGCTTATTCAAGGAGCAGGAAAGACATCAACAGTGCTTGAAGATGCTTTTCTTGTTGTTGGATCGCTAGCTGCTGGTACGTATACCCTCCGATCGCGTCCACCCTAATATTGAGGCTCTTCGCCAGCACTGGAAGCCGGATTCGCTCCATACATTCAAGCCTTCCTGCCATTCTTGTATCCCGCCCTCAAAGCACATGAAGATACCCAACTGTGCATGGTCGCCGTCGGCATCATCGGTGATATCTCTCGTGCACTTGGTGATCAGAGCGCTCAGTACGCGGGCGCTTTTATGAACGTTTTACTCGAGAACCTGCAGAGCAACGTTCTTAACCGCAATGTCAAGATATCAATACTGTCGTGTTTCGGCGATATCGCGCTTGCTATTGGTCCTGCTTTTGATCCTTATCTGAATACCACTATGGATGTACTGAGACAAGCGGGCTCTGTGCAACCTAACCCTGTAAGCTAGTTCATAGATGTCTTGGCTTGTTTTAGTGATGACTGGTGTTCATTAGCTTGACTTTGATCTCATGGACTATGTCGCTCAACTACGGGAAGGAATTCTAGAGGCATACACCGGCGTCGTCACTGGATTCAAGAACACTGATAAAGGTCTTTTGCATTCTCTCTTAGACTCGTCTCACCGCTCATGGTTATTCCTAGCACCCGCACTACTCCCTCACGTGCCCAGCATCCTCGAGCTTGTCCACCAATGTCTAGCAGACGAGGAGAGATCCGATTCCGTTGTAAAACTCTCATTTGGCCTCATCGGTGACCTCGCAGACTGTTTCCCCAGCGGCCAGATCAAAGAACACCTGCTAGAAGAATGGATCGCACATGAATTCCGTAGTAAGCGCGGTATGCAGCAAGAGACGAAGAAGACGCTGCGGTGGGCTCGTGAAGTGAGCAACATCATCTCATATCTTCATATTGAAGAACACTGACCTTCCACTCAGATGATCAAACGCGCGACTGCATAGACACCCCTCCCACGCTAATACACATCTCATCCCTTGCACGCGATCTATCTCTCATTCTCTCGTTCTCTATCACTTTGTTTTCCTCATCCGTCAGTTCAATCGCCATCTGAAGGAGGCACATGGATATCATTTTTGCATCTGCATGTAATAGAAGACGGTCTTACTAGTGTTGTGTTTTTTTTTTTCAACGAACTCAAAAGCTCTTGTTGCTGAAGGCGTTGCAAGCAAGAGTCTCTACATAAGCAGTTTTGCGCCCTCGCCTTTGTATCCCTTATCGAATCCTCTTCCTATTCCACAATTAGTTATCATTCCTTTCGAGTAATCAGAATCAGAGGCATCGCTCATGAATCTTTGTGTAATACAAGGTTGAATACAGGGAGTACATACATAGCGATAAGATCGAAAGAAAGCAACGGCAATGAATGGTACATAAAGCAAATCTAAAGCGATCCAGAGATAAATTGAATCAGAGTCTGCTCTCCAATAAAACAGTCTCCTTCCTCCATCCCAACGCACCACGCCCAAACGCAGCTTCAAGAGCCTCGTCGATAGTCCTCACAAAGAAAAATTGCATCTCCCGACGGACTTCCAGAGCCACATCGTGTTCCACGTCTTTACGGTTCGCCCACGGTAGGATCACCTTGCGAATCTGTGCGCGGTGCGCACCGAGCACTTTCATTCGAATTCCACCTACGGGCGTCACGCGCCCGCGCAGTGTGATCTAGACAGAAATTAGAATCAGAACGTGATTTATTGTGTATCAGGGCACGCACCTCTCCTGTCATAGCAATATCCTTCGGAACACACGCCCCGCTCAAAAGAGACACAAACGCGCATATCTAACCAAATCTATCAGTCCCCCCCAAAAGAAACACCACACAAAAAACGCACCATAGCAATCCCCGCACTCGGCCCATCCTTCTTCTGCGCCCCAGCAGGCAAATGCAAATGTACATCAATCACATCCGGAACCTTGAGTGGATCAACCCCCCTCCCAGCCGTAATTCCCAATTCAAAGGCATGGGTCTTTACCCAACTCAATGCGATCTCCCCACTTTCCTTAATCACATCCCCCAAACTTCCCGTAAGCTTCAACCTCCCCGTCCCTGGAAGAGCGGTGCTTTCGACGGGTAAGATACCCCCCTCACCCATACCAGTGACTACGAGCCCGTATACGACACCTCGTTTCTCTTCCCGGTCACGTTCTTCACCGTCCCATCGGGGTATACCGAGAATCTTTTCGAGTTCGTGGGGTTCTACGGCTGCTTGCCATTCTTTCCCGACAGCATTTTCATTGGCGTTCCCGTCCTGTTTGTCGTTCCCGTTCCTGCTCTGCTTCCCGTTCCCTTCCCCCCCTACCGTACCGTTCCCCTTATCAAGCCACTCAGCCCACTCCACAGCCTTGAACCTCACGACAGCCCCAA
This sequence comes from Suillus decipiens, assembly GCA_016695475.1. Taxonomy (NCBI): domain Eukaryota; kingdom Fungi; phylum Basidiomycota; class Agaricomycetes; order Boletales; family Suillaceae; genus Suillus; species Suillus decipiens. Next base: position 120,970 of record MU172990.1, read on the forward strand.
TTGCCCGTTCCAAACTCCTAACGCCCGCTTCCCGCGTATACATCGTAGCCACATGCAACAACGCGTCATCGGTCAGCGTTAACTGAGAATCCGAAAGACCATTGGCGCAGATTTGCTTTGGGAGGAGGAAACGTTTCGCGATGTGCATTTTCTCGTCGTAGGTGTATCCTTGGGGTACATCAGTCTTGATATGATGGTGATGAAGAAGGAAAGTTCACCTGATAATTCGACCACTTCACATCGATCCAACAAAGGTGCAGATATCGTATCTAGGGTATTGGATGTGCATATGAAAAGCACCTGACTGAGATCAATAGGAACATTGATGTAATGATCCTGCACCATCCGTAGTCAGTCCAATCCACCACGGACAATACAGATGGGAAGAAACAGACATTAAACGAATGATTCTGTTCAGGATCGAGAACTTCGAGGAGAGCAGCAGCCGGATCACCATGGAAATTACTATGTCCCACTTTATCCACTTCATCCCTGTTCATTCAATGTCAACGTCACAACCATCTCTCGCTGTAAATTCTAGAGAAGCCTTACAATAAGATTACGGGATCGTTTCTGCCGGCTTTCCGGAGCGCTTGAACGATAGAGCCTGGGCCAGATGCCACGTATGTTCTCCGGTGTCCCCTGTTACTAAATTCAGTTATCGAGTAAGGTGAGATAAGGGAATATAGACCGGATCTCTGCTTCATCTCGAACGCCGCCTAGTGATATGCGCTGGAATGGTCTTCCCAAGGCCTTTGCGATTGATTGTCCGAGAGAGGTCTTTCCTGTACCAGGGGGGCCAACGAACCTGTATACTGTTCGATGATTATACGCATGATGTACAAGATACACGCACAACAGTATTGGTCCCTTTACGCCCTTGCTCTTCATTGGCGGGGTGGGCACAGCACCAGGGGAAGTATCCGTCGAGGGGGTATCCCCTTGAGCTCGAGTCTGAGCTGCATCTGCAAGGGCGCGCAAACGCACGACTGCGAGGTATTCCATGAGTCTGCGTTTGATCTGATCGAGGCCGTAATGGTCCGCGTCCAGTTGTGCTCTAACAGAGAGTGAGTAGAGAACGAGGGATAAGAGGAGAACTCACCGTGCTCTGGTGAGGAAACCGTGGTCCTTTAGAACATCAAGGGAAGTAGTCGTTGAGTTTGATGGCCATGGCACGGACGTGAGCCATTCCAACTGTACAGCGCTGAGTATAGATCCTTAACGAGTCGAGTGTGTACTCACGTATGAGCGAATGACCCCATTCTCGACGCTTCCCTGAGGAATCCTCTTCAATCTGCGCCACTCGCGAATGCCAACTTTGCGTTCCTCTGAACCAACATCTAGAGCTTCAATTTTGCGGCGTAAATCAGCAAGATCATCTGCGTCTGCTTGATCGTCGTCGTCCAACTCGCTTGTAGATCCTCCTGTACCGAAGCCGGGACCAACACTAGCAGGAGAGTTTTGTAAGCTTTGAAGCTCGCGTTGAATTGCTGCTAATTGCTGACGGAGAAAGTATTCCTTCTGCTGACGGGAAAAAGACTCGTCTACGGCTGATGCGATTTTCTTTGATACTTCCTGAATGGAAGACTGTTTGATGAATAGTTCTGTGGCACGACGGAGACGGTCTTCTACGTCTGTAGCAGCGAGGAATGCTGAATAGACAGATTAATAAATGGACATGAGAAATGAAAGGTACTGACCGAATCTGTCCGGGTATTGAGGTGATACAGCGGCTACGAGGACGTCTGCCATCCAAGCAGCGCGTTGTTCTGAGATGCCCTCCACTATTGCAGCTACTCTTAGCCAGTCATCTTTGCGTTGTGGCTGAGGAGAGTCTCTTGCGAGACGGTCGAGGAGTACGAGAGCGGCATGTTTGAATGCTTCGACTGTATCCCTTGACGGTATTCCTTCAGAGGAAGGGTAGACGACATTATGAACAGGAAGAACGTCCATTAATTGGTGTATCTGAATTGGAGTAGGGAAATGAATTCTTTCTATGCCGTGGAGGGAAAGTAGATAGGGCTGAGTGGGAGAAGATTGATTTCTTGGTCTTACAAGACGGGAAATTCTTGCAGCAGTCCCGTATGTAACTTCTGAAGGCGAGTCAGGAGCTGGAAGTGGAATTGCAGCGAGAACTGCATCTGAATCATCCAAGAGCGAGAGAATAGCGTCAGCAATCGAACGACTGATAGGAAGCGTGAGTCGAGCAGTTGGTAGTAAAATTAATGGATGAGGAAGCAACAGAACCGGAAGTTTCAGTGATCCCATCACTGCTGTAGTCGTCGTCGTCGAGCTCAATGTCGGTTATTGTTGAGCTCGTCGTCGTTGCCGGTGACCCGGTAACTTTATGTCCACTTCCACATTAACAATTCATGTGATGTGTTACGCGGAAGTCATGTGATCACGCGTTCAAATTGAACCAAAGTATTGTTCGAACTTCGAATTGAACCATCGCAAGAAGCTCTCGTCGTTGTCGTCGTCGACGATGTGGTCGAAATTAAGCAACGCGCTCAAGCCAACAAAGGACGTTGAACAAGATCAAACAACAGACGTTCTATCAAGAGTCTATGAGCAACATCCAAACCTATCCGTATTCCACGAAACTACCAAGAAACTCGGTCTACCTAAGAAAGTTAGATCACATCTTCATTTGAGATCAAACAGTCAGTATTTTCTCATTCACTAGGTTTATATTCTGACCATTTGAACAGGTTCGCAAGTCTCTCTCAATCGAGGTTCATCAGACACAGTCCGAAATTCATCTCGTCCCTCACTCGAAGGCAGCGTAAGGTCAATTCTTCGTGATCCAAAGACACCAGGATCTGGCCAAAACGTCCGTTTCTTTTCTCGTGATGCCCACAAAGCCATCACCCCAGACGCTTCAGCTTCTTCATCCGAACCATCTCCAATCTCATTCGCAGACCGTCTAGCACGAGTCGCTCGTCCTTCTGCAATTGACGTATTCGCAGAAGTAGACGCCTCAAATTTATTCAATTTGAGCCCTGGAAACGAAATACCACAAGGGCTCAAAACACCAATGCTAGACACGGCCATTGAAATCCCAGAAGGTTCTCCCCAAGAAACTTCAACACCCTTCAGAGGCCTCCCAGACATACCTGGAGACCCTTCCTTCGCCTTATCCCCCACAAGCTCTACCTTTTCAGCTGAAATAAGCATCCCACCTACTTCCCCTCCCCCACGAACCCGCCGCTCCCGTGCACTCAGCGACACAGTGTTCCAAACAATGCTCAGAAAACATGCACCAGAAGCGGACATCAACGACACTTCAAACGCTTCACTCGTACTCGTTTCTGAGCCACCAGACCCGTTCCGCGCAAACGCGACAACCTACTATACACCGGGAACAATGATCCCCCCTACCCCTCCTCAACCGACACACTCCCGCACAGCTTCCAAGGAGGAAGACATCATCTGGAATCTTCGTACTCAATTAGCCCTCTCACAAGAACTCTGTGCGCAGTACGAGATCGATCTGGGAGCTCGAGATGAACTCGTTCAAGCTCTTACTAAACGCGCAGAGTTCGCCGAAAAGGAAAAAGAAAAGAGCAGGAACGTCTTGCGCAGCTGGAAGAAGAAAGCAGGTGAACTCGAGCGCATGTGTCGCACCCTCGAAGAAGAAGTTGACACCTCCCGGCAAGAAAGCCTCGAGCGTAGCCTCATGGACGAGGCCAGCGGAGAAGCCCTTCGGATGCTCCATCGCCAAATCTCACAACTTGAACGTGAAAAGGAGGCATTGCAAGACCATGCGGATACTGCTCGCCTACGCGATCAGCTCCATGAGAAAGACGCAGAGCTCGACAAACTGCGTGAGGAGATCAAGAGCCGGGATGGTGCAGAACGTGTATTGCGCAACGGGATTGAGGAAGCTAGAGAACAGATGGATTACCTCACAACTAATTCTGTGCGATCTTCGATGGCTGAGGAAGCTCTCATCGCAGCAAACAAGGAAGAACGAGAGAGGCATTCGACCATTGAACTCGCGTGGGCAGAGGAACGGATGCGGATGGTCAATGCTCACGAAGCTCTCCAGAAGGACAAGAACGCCCTCGCTGATGCAGTCCAACGTATTTCTTGCGAGTTGGAGGGCACCAAGTCAGAACACTCCAACGCTATCGACATCGCGCACAGGGACCTCGACGCAGCCCACCAAGAATCCACAGAACTTCACAATACCATCGAAGACCTCCAGAATGACAACGAAGCACTTAGATCAAACCTTGAAGCTCTCGAAACCAAGCTCCTCAACATGGAAGATGAATGGAGCGAAGGCGAGAACCAGCGCATCGAACTCGAATCAGAGCTCAAGCGAACCGCTGAGGAGGTATGCTGTTCCTCTTTCTCCAATTGATCTCACTTACTAACACATCACAGCATGAAACCCGCATCACATCCCTGACTGCTGAACTCACCTTCGCTAATGAAAATGTCTCTCGCCTCGAATCCAACATTAAAGAGCGCGACGCCTCTATCTCAACCCTCACCACTACCCTCCTCACACACACAGACGAAGCCGAATCCCTCCGTGAAGAACTTGCCACTCTCAAAGTTGAGCATTCCCGTGCTTTCTCCGCCCAAACCCGCGCCCTGCAAGATCTCGAAACCCAAGAAAAAGACCTGCGCACGCAGCTCGAACTTGCAGTACGGGAAAAGGCAGAGAGTGATATCATGTTGGGCATGAGTAAAGAGCGCGTGGGGTCGTTGATGGATGAAGTTGCGAAGCTGAGGAGAACGGTGCATGAGATGCAGCAGACAAGTGCTGCGCGTGACGTGACTATTGTACAGTTGCGCAAGGAGCGGGAGAGGGACCGGGAGGATGTTAACGGGCTTAATATTGCTTTGGATTCGAAGCAGCAAGAACTTGAACTCGTGAGTCCTCGTTCGCTATGTTTGGTTTTGTGTCTCATGTGATATCAGATCAAGAGAAAGATTTCGCTGAAGAGTGTCGCGGCATCAAGTACACCAGTTTCAAGTAGGGCTATCAGGCGCGAATCGATGAATGGAACGCCTTCATCCCGACCTCCTTCGTCCATGTCAGACGCATCGAAAGACGGGAAATCGGACACGCCTTTCACATCTTTAGCGCCTCGCGCAAGCCTCAGCGCTCTCACCCGTAGTGTGCGTATCAACGCCACTGCCAACCCCCCTGGCAAAATGGGTCCTCCAGCTCCTAAACTCCGTTCATCAGTCGCTACATTCACACCTCCCACCCGAACACCCTTAGTTTCGTCTACATCCCGCACACCCTCCTCGTCCCTCGGCAAATCAAACACGACTCCGAAACCCAGTGGTCTTGGGATGGGTGTGTCGCGGAGGGTGTCAACGAGCTCTGTGGAGAGTAATCTGAAGACGCCTGTTGCATCCAGTGCGAGGAGAGTCAGTGTCAGTTCGAGCGTGCCTAGTGAGGCTGATGAAAAGGAGAATGCCATAGTGAGCGCTAGAGGGGTGAAGACGCCGAGAAGGGCTGTACCTGCTTAGATTTGCTATGCATCGACACAACATCATCATCGTTCCGCTTCAAGCTTCGACAAAACGTTGATACAGCCCGTGGAGGGTTGTACTAATTTAGACCTAACCTCGCCCAGTCCCAGCATATCACTAATTCCCGCCCGCATATATTCATCCTCCTCAGTTGCTCGCTCTCGGACACACCCGCTTTATGCATATTTTCTTGATACACAGTACTCATCCGACATATAACATCGCAGTCACATTTCAAATCTCAAAGTCGAAGACGATACCCCTCCCTCACGCATCTGCACTGTTTTATGCCCATGGTACCGCAGCATTATTGCATCGAATCTTTGTATGCCCCAGCTCCCTATCTCTCATATTTTATCTATTTTCTTCTCATACTATTATTTTTCTATTACTGTTATTTTCCTCTCGTACCTTTATCTTCCATTTCGTTTTCTAATTTATGGTGATCTGTATGCTGTATGCTGTGCTTGTTATTGACTGGCTGGTTAGTTGTGTGTTGTGTGCTTTGTAGTTCATATATCTATGATGGCATGATGATTTGGAGACAATTGGTTGTGTGTTGACTAAGTAAGATCGAATGATAGGATCTGGAGTGGCTGCGACCAGGATTTGATTACAAATCTCTTACAGCTATTGGCTTTTATATCGATAGACCAGATCTTCCTTCATCGCTTTCGTTTACTTTGTGGAGCTCGACAAATGATATTTGAGGGCGCGACTAGTGCCCTTTGTCCGACGCTCTACCTGACACAATTGTGGTACTGCCTGGAGACCGTCGTCACATTCCAGCAGCCATCATGGGGTCTGCTCATATGAATAATGAAATACAGTCACGGCATACACACGCTCGGCGAGCCTCCAAACTGTCAACCGGTTCTCATCTCAGAGGCTCTCATGTTCAAAGACTCTCGGAGAGTGAACGTTCGTGAACAAAGGTGAGTGGATTGGTGTATTTTGTGATCGCAGTCTCTTATTCAGGTATTCAATTTTGCCTGCTCTTTCACTAGATAGCATCCTGATGTACTGGATAGTTCTATATAGTAGTTTCCTACGTAATTGTGATGATTACTTATTTGGTCCGGAGTAGGACCCTGAGAGATTATGAGAGATGCGATAGTGCTGGCACTAGCTGCCTCGATATACCATGGCTTCTATGTAGGTGTTCACTATTGCAGATTCATAATGGAAAAAAGGTCGTTTAAAATCACCAGACGACGACAGCGACCAGCTTCCCTCAACCACTCATCTGAAAGAAGCTCTGGTCAGTAACTCCACTCCCAGCCAGAGACAAACTTGGTAACTTCCGTTACACCGTGTAGCCGAACTCAAATCGAAGGTTTCATTTGAACTAAATTGTGTGAAGTTCAAAAACCCAGAGTCGCTTTTGCTCCGTCCGTTGTATGATGAATGTCGAGCGTTCGACGAACTTCATACAACTTGATGAACTTGCCAGCAGGCGTGTGTTCCTATTTTAGAAACGTCTGCTCTAATTGACTTGTCACTCCTCGTTGCCAGCGCTAATACTCTTCATGAGATATCTCATGCGAACTCTTTGCTACGCAAAATATGTAGAACACGGTCACCAGTGATGTGGCATAGTATAGCATGACACATTCCTTAAGCCAAGACCGTCCACACCAAGTTTGACTTTCACAAGGCGCTGCATCGCAACGCAAGCCGGAAGGTGTCTTAGGCAGATCGTGTCCGACGCGGATTGCGCGACTTCACTCCTTTTCCCGGTCGTGATGATGTTTGAATGAATGCGGGCAAATAACTTATTCCAGATACATAAATATGCAGTATGGACTTCATTTCGTCCGATCTCTTACCTATAAGTATCTTGACTCGGAGGTTCGCCAGTTTATCTCGCATCTTTGTGATCCTGTCTGTCTTTTCTCTCAGTGTCTCTGTCTAGTAAACATGAACACACTAATATCTGTCCTTTACCTTAGTCTCATAGGCCTCATTACTGCCTTACCCTCGTCACTCATTGCAAGGCAGGATGGACCAACTTCCGCCTCTTGCCTCTCGCTCCAAAATAGCTGTAACGCGACCACGGTCGATCTCAGCAACTTTTACAATTATACCTCCTGTTTCCTTCTAACTGCATGTTCATCAGGCGTCAAGAACCCTGCCCAAGTCCTCAGTGCATCCCATGCGCCTGCGACCCAATCCCGGCTGAATGAATCTGTTCGAATGAAACTTATTGTTCGTGTTTTTTTACTGATCTGCTGGTACTATAGGTTTTCTATGCCATGTCAGATGGGAATCCGTACATGACGCAAAAAAACTACATTGATGCGTATTATCATCAGATTTCCATCACTCCCGGCGGCTCCTACCCTGCCAAGTAAGTCTTCCTACAATATACCGGTGTTCGAATTCCTAACGATTTTATTTGCAGTGTCACTGATATAATTGATCAATGGATGACCATCGTTGCTTGGACCGGTTTTTGCGCCACTGGAAACATTCCTTACACAAATCTTGCTGTGTGTACTCGTTGCTTTTTGACAATAACGTCTCTCATTACATATCTTCCAGGATTGGCTTGAGTATTCATCTGTCCCTGGGGTATGCCCCGCAGTGGCATCGTGCAACACTACCATAGTGGCGTCAACCGTCCCATGTGTCCCTCAACCGATAACAGACAACGGTTCATGCGCTGAGATGGTCACCCAATGTCAATTTTGGGTCGCCCATGGCCTCTTCCAAAATGAACACTGCGTTCTCGCGAGTTTCTGCTATGCGTGGAGCAATACTGATGTTTTGCTGCAACACGAATACCCCCCTTATTACTCCCCAATGCCCAAGACCAGTGACCAGGCGATGCTTTCCGACGCAGTGTTCTATAACATGACGGGTGGAGCAGCATTGATGACTCAACAGAACGTGATCGATGCATACTATGGAGCCTTGGTATGTTGTTCTCTGAACTGTAGTGTCAATTTGACGAGCTTTCACATCAACAGACAGGCGAGATGGAAATCGAACCTTTTAGTTCGACAGTAGGGAAAAGCAACTACAATGGGCCTTATCCTACCTCGTGAGTTATCTCCAGAGAATACGACTCAGAACATGATTTTGTTTTCAAGCGTTGATTATGTCATCGAGTTCTGGGGTATCATCAGCGCGTGGACTGGTTTTTGTGATACACGCGCTATCCCATATGAAAACCTAGCGAATTATCTCTCCTATGCCGCCACCAGTGGCTATCATCCAACTTGTTAGGGGAAATCAAGTTCTCGGTATCTAATACTGACTCTGCCCGCGGACACGAATGCATTTCGAATATTTCGATATCCTGTTCTTTCTAGATAATATTGTGTCGTGTTAGTACCTGACCTTACGCTAAATTTGAACCAGGACAGCCACCCACTCTCCAAGCCATACTTGTTCCTGTATCACGAGAGGGTTATTTACATTTCATCCGACTCCCTCTTTTGGTAATAGATATCGATAACCTTTTGCTCGAGAATTATCTTTATGGTTTGCAAATATGTCAGTTGGTGTATTGTGCATAATCCTACTAATCAAAAAAGACGTATACGGAGTCAAACACCTCTGATTGCGATTTGGACTCGAAGACCAGCACATCAAATCATTTGCAAGGCAAGAGAGCTTCCAAGCTGCTGATAGGGTATCTTGTACGAAACCCGAGTCTTGCGCCACAATATATGTCTCAGGAGGTGAGTCGGAGCACCTGCTTGGTATCTGCAAAGGTTCAACACATCAATCAGGGTAACGAGTCTGCGGTCTTGGAAACTTCTTGAAGTTTCTCATCTTGCCAAGTGCCCTCCATCCCAGCACCCTAACTTAACTTCAGGCTTGCGATGAACGAGACGCAACAAAATAATTCCGACCCTCCATAAATTTTCATGAATGATACTGACCAAAGCGTTGTACGATTTGCATCTTGAGCCTAAAGCCTGAGTACAACAACTTGAGAGTATTGACGTAGTGGATGCTTGCTTCACGTGAGACGTGACGAAGCACGAAGGCCTGAAGCCACTTGACCGGGGTATAGTTCGTACCTGACATCTGACACCAGTGATTATCGTGGATCTTGCAGATGGCCGAAATAGCATTCGCATTCAAAACAGCGGGTCGCTGTCCATCGCCGGTGGACCATGTGTATTCCAGCTGTCGTAGGCTATCACCAGCACTGATCCTAGGGTTTTTTTCTTACAATACGGTAAGTATCTCGGATATCTCGGGCAGGCGGCAAATCTTTCAAACCAGGAAACCGGCCCTCGAGCATACCGAAAATGTGCTCAACAGCAATGCTTTGCGAAGACAAGCGCTTGTTGAATTTGCGGCGGCGTGCTTTTTCGGTAGGCAGCTGCCCTTCAATCTCGGCTCGCTGAATGGACGGAGGACATAGGGTGACGATGGATAGCCTGGTTAAGGGTCAGTGTATAAAAGATGCAAGGGCGAAGAAAAACAGACTTTCGTCAGCGAGAAGTAGAGCATCGTTTTTGAAATAATCAAGCCGATGTTGCCAGACGTGAGGCTGCTTCCACATAGTGACATCTGATGCTGATCCTGGCCATCCCAGCTCGATTGATGTGAATCGTTTCTTGTGGTCAACAATGGCCTGAACATTTGTCTACGTATCAAATTACTTAGTTAACATTAAACAACGTAATCGGTATCGACTAGGACTTACGGCGGGATATTTCTTTCGACAAGTAAATGCTAGGCTACTTCGATCCGGCATCTCAGTAAGCCGTATCAGGGAGCCGTCGAGCATCCTAATACAGTCTGGAATTCGCCACCGGTCCATAACCCGTCTCATCGTTTCATTTTAACGATCCTTCGTCACCCCAGGCAATTACCTCTCGCAGAGCACACACTACACGCTTGCAATAGGGAAAAACAGTTTGAACATCAATCACGAATTAACGGGCAGCCTGCAGGGGGTCACCGCTACGAAGGAGGGAAAATGCGAGCTAATAGCACACAGGTGGCTGCGATCTTCTCCCTGTTGCCAAAATCCTGATGATATAGAGTGAGAAGTTCATCAAGACGGCCTTGGTTATGTTTGGATACAGTTAATGTCCTAGCCAGAACATAATTTAAAGTTGAAATATCCCTATACTGGTACTTTCGCCGCTGTGCACGAGGCATATCAGTGATTTTGAAGGATACATTAAATGACAGGTCAGTGATACATAAAACGAACGGCTGGCTCCAAATAAGGAGTTATAGGCGTCGGTAATTGCCAATGTCGTAACGTAACTTGCTCAGATCTCAAGTAAAACGATTGCAACAAAGTTGTTTGTCTGTGTTAGGATCTAAAGCTATCGGCTAAGTTACTACTAGTACCACGGTCCACCACTAATTCAAAATCTGACTCGACTTTGACTCAAACTCAAGGCACCGTGTACTAGGTGACTCGTTCAAAATTCTGAATCATTCTGCACAGCATCTCCTTTTCTACATATGCAGGACACGACCCCCTAGCCTCTGCCCATTATCACCTTCTGCATTTTGCAGGCATATATCTAATATGTCATCTCACTTGCGCCCAGAGGACTCTCAGCTCATCGATGATCTGCACCGACTGTCGAAGAAGTCGCCCAAGCTTGTAAAGTCCACGGTGTATAGCGTCCCGTCAGATCCCTCCATCTCTGTTCGAAGCTGGAAGATGAACGAGTTCAAGTACTATGACGTTCCATCGCCTTTTCCAACACTAGCGAGAGGTCTGTTCAGTCGTGAACTTCCATATGGAGATAAATCTGAGGGAGGGCAAAAGTATCAAATCGTAGCTCGAGGATATGATAAATTTTTCAACATTGGAGAGGTTCCGTGGACTGATGTGAGTTGTCTTCATGTCAAATTGCCTGACATCGTTTCATTGGGATTCGTTTACAGTGGTCGACACTCTCCTTACATACAGGACCCACGTATACGCTGTCACTCAAATCCAATGGATGTATTATATTTGTCGCCCCCATTTCTCCTTCTAAGCTAATCGTCACATCCAAACATGCACTCGGACCGATGCAAGGGGTCTCAGAAACACATTCAGAGGTCGGCCATCGGTGGCTCAAGAAGCACTTGGAAGAAAAGGGCAAAACTGAGGAACAGCTGGCATCGAGATTGTGGGAGAAGAACTGGACAGCAATCGCTGAGGTATGCAATCCATACAATGTAGGCAAAAGTTTTAAAGTCAACTGTTGCTCCACAGCTTTGTGACGACAGTTTTGAGGAGCATGTGCTTCCTTATCCTGCCGAGAAGTCGGGTCTACACCTCCACGGAATAAATGAGACTTCGAGGGAATTTTATACCATGCCTACAGAAACGGTTGACGCGTTCGCAGAAGAATGGGGATTCATCAGGACGCCTGCTATCACCCTGAAATCAATTTCCGAGGTGAAATCCTTCACCGACGATATTGCGAAAACGGGGAAATGGAATGGCGAAGCACTCGAAGGATTCGTAGTCCGTACGCACATCGTCGATTCGAAGCAGGGATCTACCACTCGCAATACGCGTCCTCCTTACCCAACAGGATCCTCTTTCTTTTTCAAAGTAAAGTTTGATGAACCATACATGATGTATCGCGACTGGCGGGAAGTCACCAAAATGCTGTTGTCGACAAAAGGATCGCTTAACGACGCCAAACTGCCAAAGTCGAAGTCAAAACGGAAGGAGACCCGCCTTTATATTGAATGGGTGAAGAAGGAAATAAGGCATAATCCCAGCGCGTTTTCGGAGTATTTGAAAGGCAAAGGCATCATTGCTACTCGCGAGAGATTCTTGAAGTGGATGGAAACTGACGACGGGGAAAAGGAGTTAGTTTTGGAGAGTAAGGCGCCGCCGACCACCAAGGAGTTCGGGAAGACAATAATTTTACCCGTTGCCATTCCTGGGTGTGGTAAGCACTCAGATTCTGTCCCGTGCCTTTCTTCACGGTTCCTCCTTCACAGGGAAAACCGCTGTCTCCATTGCGCTTGCTTCTCTATTCAATTTCGGGCATACTCAGAGCGATGATATACAAGCGAAAAAATCCGCCTCCGCGTTCATCAGGAATGTTGTTAACCTCTTGGAGCACTACGATGTTGTTATAGCCGATAAGTATGGATCATGCTCGATTTCATGATTGTCCTCGTGCTAACCTGTTGCAGGAACAATCATCTCAGGCAACATCGTGACTCCTTACGTGAAGCTGTTGCTAAAATGGACCCCCCTGTTCGTCTTCTCGCGTTGAGTTGGTCGCTCGATCGACCTCAAGCGACAATTCATCGGATATGCGGCGATAGAGTTTTTGCGCGTGGTGATAAGCACCAGACTCTTCGTGCTGATACCCTGGCCAAGGCGCATGAAGACGTCATATGGCAATTCATCCGTACTTCAGAGGAGCTTGTCGAACAAGAGGTAGACGTAAGCATAGAAATGGACATCGAAGATACCCTTGAGCAAGCTGTAGGTCGTGCAGTCGCTGCGTGCGTCAGCACCCTTGGTCTTCGACAGCCAAGTGCAGAAGAGATCGACGAGGCCGTGCATAAGGCCCGCAACTACGTACCTCAGACAAAGAAGCCTCAAGAAGAAAAGAAGAAGAAGAAAGATGACCAACCCATACCACGCTACTTCGGACTCCTCCCCGAAGTTAATCTCGTCGATGTTATCGGGAAACAAGTGGAAGACGCATCGGACGTGCCAGAAAATGGCAAAGCATTCTGGAATACTCTCGTTGCCGGACATCGTGTTACTGTGCGCCCCCATATCACTGTAGTGCACAGCAAAAGCCTCCCTGGTGCCATTGAACTTTGGGAGCGGTGCTCACAGCTCCATATAATGGCACTTCCTCCCTCGTTCACGTTCACTCTCGGTCATTTAGTCTGGAACAAACGAGTTATGGCCATCACCGTGGATGACTTTGAACTCGACAATTCGGACAATCAATCTTCCACAGGTCAGGAAGGGAGTGAGTTTGTATCGAAACTGCCGGAGGAAGTCCGAAATTCTTTGCACATAACGGTTGGAACGAGCGATCCTCACGTACCCCCTTTTGAAGCGAAGGCTCTTGTGGAGGCATGGCGCTTTGGGAAGAGATCAGGTATTGGCTCACTGGAACTTGATGGGCTGACAGCACGAGGCCGAATGAAAGGACTTTTTAATTGAAGGTGCTGTGGTCTTGTTTATTTAAGTGATGGCTTCATGGCCATACATACAACATACATCCCCTCTCATCCCGTCATTTGGTTAAACCATTGAAAACTGTATCAACACTCATAGTAAATCAATAGTACAACGCAATTCAATGTATTTTCTGGGTGAAATCAAAACGCGTGGGTTTTAACTTTTGAACAATACTACCGGTCAGTAAATGTTATGCGAATGTGCATACCACACTCGCTTCTCCCGATGAGTCTTTTTTTCAAATTCCAATTTCTGTCGTTCGGGGTAATGTACCCTATGTTGGACACTACTAACTAGTCTAAAGGGCAGCCGATGTCAAAGCTCTCGAAGTCGCGTGGAAGGAGAATGGAGCAAGATGTTGTCCGAGTCAGCGAGTAGGTGGGAACCCTTTTAACTATTTTATCCTATAAGCACGAGTCCCGCATCAGCGAACCAATGAGTGCGCATTCACAAGAACGCTGTCTGTCGGCTTTGAGGCAACATGGAAGACTGCAAAGTATCATCATCTCTCTCCACATGGAAATAAAGCTAAATCCCTCTGTGAAGAAATTACCCCCCTCCCAAAAAAAAGACGCTACGAGACTTGAGGCTCGTCGGGATGATGCAGCGGGATAGATATTAAGTTGAACACGAGCGAGGTGCGTATGGTTGACCATGGTGACTTGACTTGGAACTTGACCGCAGTCCAAGAGCATATGCGAGTAATACCAAACATCTTTCATTTTACCTTCCACAAGCTTTACCTTCTACAAATCGTGTTATCTGTACAATATTCTACACAGGTTGACTTCTCAGGCATCACGGCAGTATAAATTAAAGTTTGGGAGCCTCGACGAAGTTGACACCCTGGAATATCGATACCTTTAGATGAGGTTGAATTAGTTAAATAAAATACAGACCTTCTCGATGTTAGCAGAGAGCTCTGGAAGAGCAGCTTGGACAAGCGCGTTCTCAGCAGGGGTGATCTTACCGAGACCATGAATCTTGGCGACACCATCAACCTGGAATGTCATCAGGATCAAAGATGTTCAACACTATTGTGTTAACCTACACCAAGTTCGACCGGAGCAGAGAAATACTCTAGGTCCTTGCCAAGTTCCTTCTTGAGAGCATCACCACCCGTTTTGTCTGAAGCAAGGTTGACAAATGTCGGTGTGACGATTCCCTTTTCGCCTTTTATGGCACGGATAACTTTCCCGGCGAACTCAGCACCAGCGTAAGCCATGGAAAGAGTTGCTGAACCAGCACCGTCCTTCGCCTTGACAACCTCGTCTCCACCAAATTGGATGCGGTTGATGAGGGTATCAACGACGGTGGCGTCAAGGGATGCTGGTAGAGAGTGGGAAGATTGTGAGAGAAGGGGAACAATCTGGTGGAATGTTAGTCGCTTCTGAACATGTGCATTCGAAAGGACAACTAACGGTAACACCACTGTGGCCACCAACCACAGGAACTGATACTGATGGTGATAACGAAGGATCATTGAGAATCTCGGAGACAAAAGTCGAAGCGCGAACGACATCCAGCGTTGTCACACCGAAAATCCTGATTATGTCCTATTAACGCAGGTCATGCTGATTGTATCACGATCTCACCTCTTGGGATCGAAGACACCATGCTTCTTAAAGACCTCTGCAACAATAGGGACTGTGGAGTTAACGGGGTTGGAAATAACAAGGACGAAAGCCTTCGGGGCCGTAGCGGCAATGCCAGTAGCGAGGTCACGAACAATACCAGCATTAATCTATGAGGGCATAAACAATATACAACCGAATATAACTGAGTGAGCTAACCTTGAATAAATCATCACTGTATGGCGCCATAAAAATCAGTAATGATACAAAACGGTCCGAATAGCAACACCAACCGAGTCATCTAAGAGATCGCATGAGCCATCATTTGATTTAAGCACTGTGAACAAGAACTCACGCCAGGCTTTCTTGGGATACCAGCAGGAATTACGACGACATTGGCACCAGTCAGTGCTTTCTTGAGGCCATCATCGGGGGGCAGGAAACCTTCAACTTGGGCAGGCGTAGCAATATGAGACAGGTCCACTGCCACCCCGGGAGAGTTCACAATATCATAAAGAGCAAGCTACAAAAGACACATCATTCACCATCTGAGCTGGATGCATGTCGATCACTTTACCTCTGTCACAGCATGGTTGGCCTTCAGGAGAAGCGATAACGGCTGGCCGATACCACCTATAGGTGATTAAGGGATCCGAAGGATCGCGTAGACAAGGAAATACTACGATACCTGCAGCACCAAGAACGACAGCTTTCATGATGTTTGAGAGTGTGGAAATGTGAACTGTGGAAGTGTTCAAGTAGAGGTCCGAAGAGATATCGGAAGAGAGGTATTTAAGATTTATTTATCAGCTCATGTATATATTTGGAAATGTTATGCGGGACCTAGCTCTCGAAAAGGATAATCTATTTGAAATGTAGATCTCTGGCGGTGGTCAGTGATTTACTCGTACTTACTCACCTGCAGGCAAGCAAAGCACTAGCAAGGAAAGATTAGAATTATATGTAAAAGGTACAGAGTGTATTGCAATTTCTCGCCTCCAAGTCCTATATTTTCCCATCAACTACCCCGCAATGTGAAAGACTGAAATTGTTCACGCATCCCGACGTGGACTTTAGAATGAGGGGGCCGTTGCTGGCTTGGTAGGCTTCATGAGAATGACTATATACCGGATTCAGATTCACAATAACTTCCTTGCTATTGGAGTTGGTCCAACACGGCGGCCAGGGAATACTCAAAATCGAGGCTTATAGGAACCGATTGGGATCACAGGTTGACTTGGAGAAGAAGCTGAGACAGCCAGGTGAGATATAGAATTCCTGAAATGGTGAAAGGTTGCATCACGAGGGCAGTAATTAAATCATACACAGATCATTGCTCACGGTCGACATTTTCCCCTTACGTAACAGTTCCTGTCATATTAATGCATCGGTGTTGGGATTGTAGCACACCAGTGATGCATTCATGCTACAACACTAGGCCTGCTAATATATGGTGAATCACTAACAATGCATCATTACTTTGGTGCATCACTTGTGCATCACCCTATGCATCTTTCATGCATCCCACCACCGCATTTTTTAGACTGTGGGAAACGATAAAAACGGCCAAAAAAGCGTTCTATTGTGACATATTATGTGTACATAGCATACACTAATACTTTTATACAGTAGATAGGTGGATATGGTATGGTGGTGGGCAGGAATGTGCTGGGAGGAGTGTGGGAAATGTTGAGATCCAGGAGATAACCAAAAATGGCCATGTTTTGGGTGTAGTGACAAATTTCCCACAGTCTAAAAAATGCGATGGTGGGATGCATCAAAGATGCATAGGGTGATGCACAAGTGATGCACCAAAGTAATGATGCATTGTTAGTGATTCACCATATATTAGCAGGCCTAGTATTGTAGCATGAATGCATCACTGGTGTGCTACAATCCCAGCACTTTGATGCATTATTATGACAAAAACGCCTGCCATATAACGCGTGTAGATGAACCACCACGAATTGAGACTGACACCGCACGAACATCGACAGTCTCGAGGTCAAGCTGCAAAGTGAAGAGGACGGTATATATCATCTAAGTTGGTATGTGTGACAGAGCTATGCAAAATATGCCAATATCAATCTAATCACAATCGAAGAGCATCCATATCTGCGTTGTCCTGCAGAATTTGTGTCCCGGTTAGATGCGAGGCATCTCCATACTGGACAACAGTAGACCCAATCCTCTGCTCTGATCCAGATCCAATCGTGTTGTATTCCACTACTGATAGACTAGCATTGGGTATCTTCGGCCAGGCTTCTAATAGATCTTTTGTGCACTCCAATATCCCGGCCGCTATCATAGACTTGAAAAATGAACTTATAAGCCATCCATGCGACGTAACCAGAATGTTTCGACATCTTCCATCAGGATTTTCGGCAAGAGATGAGATGTATGGAACAATCTCACGATCATACCACCCGACAGACCGCTCGACCATGACTTCATTGGGTTCAAGGGAAGGTTCACTTTGGTTTGCTGGTCCCTTGGTTCCTTGTAGCTTCCCCATGAACTATGAAGAAACCCCACATAGCGGTGAGCTTCATAATAACTGATAGGGTGTTGCAACGCATACTTACCCTCTCTCTCAGAGCCTGATCTTTCACCAAGATGACATCGGCATGATGCTGCAGAATTATCTCAGCTGTCTGCACCAAATCAACCTTGATAACATTCAAGAAACCTGGAAAATTGTACCTTGGAAGCTCTTGAAAGATCGCTCGTGAAAGCTTTGTCGAAATGGATCTCCTTCAACGCCTCTCCAGTAATAGCAGCCTGCGTTTCTCCTAGATCATTGAGCTGCGAATCAGCTTGACCTTGGATGATTCTCGTGCGATTCCACTCAGTCTCCCCGTGTCGGACCACATATAAACGAGCGATTACCGTCATGATTGCACTATGGTAAGTAGAAAAGTCCTTCAGTTGCAGTTGAACTCAAGAAAATGATATCAAGGCAGATCTCACCAGCAAAAGTACAGCTATGCTCACCAGGGTAGAGACAAACGGAATAGTCTCACCGGAACCATCCTATCAATGCGTTACCGAAGAGAGTTAAAAATAATCAGTCAATTTCTTGTATCACTGCCAAACAGCGTCAAACATATAGTCATGAACTGATCATGATGATTTTCAAAAACTTACGACTCGAGTATCTGCATGGTAAGGAGATATGAATCATATGATGTGATGTGTTGAGAGGCGAATAAAGCACACCTGGCAAATTGACACTGCAAGTCACCACTTGTCTGAGTAATAAAACATGTGCAATGATCCAGCTGGGCCGGACATGTGGAATGCGATGCGAAAGTTCTATGAACAAAGCGCGTCCGAGTCCGAATCAGCCTCTCAGAGATGGCCCCAAGGATTTTACAATAATCAGATTCACATCTATCTGAGCACAGCAAAGGAAAGGAAGGAAGAGAGGTGACTATGTTAAGTAGAAACCAAGACGGTTAATAAAATGGGGAAAATATATTTGGCGAGAACGAATAAATTTAGGGAATAACGGATGGGGTGCGAGGAGCCAGAGAGTCGGAGTAGCATTGCATTAATGACAACGATTCAATTGTGATGATAGTGAGCGGTGGAAACCGACACGCGAAGGTTGAGGAGTGTTATAACCTCTGGGGAAGGACCCCAATATTCAATCCAAGACACGCGTAAGAATTGAAGGTTGATATGTGTGACTAACTCTGCATTATCGATTAGCTTCGATGCTCCATCCACCGTCAAGGAAGTTAGGTCGAGTACACGAGTGAATGTATCCAGTCCAATTATGCTGATATCGACATGTGTGAGACGAGCCCATGCGGACCAGTAAGGGAATTAATTTTTTTGCCGTCGAACAACCGACCCTTCATGCTAATCCTGCACAGATTAACCGGAAATTTTGAGACAGAGCGCTTAATAGCTCGCGCAGGATCATAACGAAGGTGTGAAATTATAATGAATTGGTGAAAGTCTTCTATCTTGAAGGGGCCGTTGGCGATAATAAAATCAAGCGTGAGAGACGAGATTTGCTGAATGTATGGCTGGAGCAGGCTTTGAATCTCGCTCCAGGCAGCGTGACACTCGAGTCTCAACGAGAGCATCAGCGGGTTGGATTGTGCTACGTAGCACTTCGTAGCACTCAGTAGCACTTGGTAGCGAATTACGTTTCCCTGATGAGCGGATATCCTCTCGATCGCTGAAGCCAGTAGTTACAGCTGGATGCTCATTTTTAACAGTCGTCGTACCAGGCCTTGGGAAGCCCATAGCAATCTTCCTCCAACGGCAGCAATTGGTAGTAAATTGGATCGAACGATATTATTGGCCTTCTCTTTGAGGAGTTGCTGCTGGCTATAGCAAACACCGCTCCTGACAGTTTCAAGGCCCGAATCCTCGCGCACAATCTGTCGAAGTAGATCATTATTATTATATGCAGACACAGAAACTTCCAAAACCAAGTACTAACAGGTTTCTGCAGCTCACCGGTGGTAGTTGAGGCCGGTGATGAATCAACGTTTGAGTTGGATGTCCGCATGTTATCGTGAAGGAGGTTGAGAGGTTGGAGATAGAGATGCGAAGGAGGAAATAATTATATTATTCCACCAACCGACGCATTCCTATCTGGATTCAACATTTCACAAATCGCAAGTCCACAATAAACGCACCTTGCTATTGTAGTTAGCCTTAGGTAAAACACGCGTGCCATCCACAAGAGAATTTGCTGTAAGTCTTGATGCGGCGATGCAAGAAGACTGAGTGCGAGAAACGAGTTGGGGTAATGAGAATTTCGAGACGAAAAAGATGCAGAGAATCGTTGCGTTTGAGGAGGCTAAGGTGAGGGACTTGATTTGGCGACATATAAACTGAATCTGCGCTGCTTAAGTACAGTAGTAGGTGGCTCAAGTGGCTCAAACATTGTAGGTAGGAAGATGAATGGGATGATAAGAGACAAAGGCATCATGTCAAAGGCAAAATTTGTGCAGTGCACGCTGTGTGAAAATGTGACAAGGTGAAATGATACGAAATAAAACTCCAAGTACAAAGGGATGTATCGGATGTGAAGAGTGGAGCTCTTCGCATCGATAACGCACTCGTGACGCTTGGTATTGTTTGCGCCTTGATATGAAGCATTAGTTGCTGAGTAAAGGATACAAAATCCCTACATTGCATTAACTTGTAAAGGTAGTCGCTGTGGGCGCCTGTGGAACCGTGTAAGGGTAATCTCGTTCAATGGCTTCGGCATACTTGATCAGGACGACCAGGCCATCGAAAGCCTTTTATGTCTTTACTCAACCGGAGGCCGTAGAATGGACTTGTCGATCAGGCTGTGACTATGCTTTTAGTTTGATATTGATATTTGATAGGCTTAATGATACCCACGAAAATGTGGTTCATTTCGAGTCTCCTGGGCGCCTCTTCGACAGTTCATACTGAAGGGCCGATTCCCTTTTCTTCAACTGTTTCTCTCCCACTACATTGTTAGTGGTGTTGCTCATGCCGACCGTAAGAAATAGCTGAAATAAAATGACTCAATGAGTGTCGAGGAGTTTATAGTAGATGTTGACAGATAATTTCACCGTGCTATGGGAAGATTCGAGCGCGTGTCACATAGATTGGAGGTAGGTTAGAATGTAAGGCGCCATGTTAAAAGGAGTTAGAAAAAGACATGCTGTACAATGGACAGTTGTCTGGAAGATGTAAATGTAAAGAGGTGAGACCTCCTATATGTCGATCATCGCTCTGCATCCCTGCTAACAACCTGGTAAGATGAAAGCCCATATAAGTATTACGCATGGATGAATTGACGACCAGCTTAAGCAGGCAAAATGCCGCACTTAGACTCGAAAATCACTGGATATCAAGCCTGACCTGACAGCACACGAGGAGAACTCGTCGAACACGTCCGTCGCGAGAACAAGCATACTTCGTTCATGTCATATTGTCCCGACGAGAAGTGAATGATCAGCGGTGACAAGACCATGCGGAGATGGGATCTAAGGGAGGGTAAGGAGATTAAGAAAGTTCGGGAGGTTTACGAGAATCATATGCGAATGATGGGGGTATGAAGGGATAGTCGATGGGTTGTCATTGCTGATGATGAGGAGCTCAAAGTCAGTGAGGTTGAGACGGCAATCATGAGAACAAGTCATGAAGGTGATTGGATCTTCTGCATCGATATCTCCGCGGACAACACATTGCTAGTCGTTGCGTCATTTGGATCTACAGTGTGGATATGGAGCTTGAACGCTGTGGCTGGTCTAGGGGATTATCAAGTGGGCACAATTCAATTCTCAGAAGACTCCCAGAAGCTGGTGGTGTCATCAAGATTGGGGCGGTGCCTAGACTCGTGATCCAGTGATGCAGCATGAATTTCCAGCACGAAAAAGATGACTCGATGAGTGTCGGGGAGTTCATAGCAGCGGGTGTTACACATGATCGCACCGTGGCATAGGGAGCACGCGTCACATTGATTGGGGAGTAGATTGGAGTATTAGGTGTTGCACAACAAGGAGTAAAAAAGACATGCTGTACAAAGCGCAGCTTTGTGGAGTATATAATTATAAAGAGGTGGGACGCGCGAATAATGCCCATCATCGCTCTCCGTCTTTGCTAGCATCCTGGTAAGATGAAATGCCACATAAGTATCACGTATGGATGAACTGACTGTTGGCTGGCTTAAGCAGGTGAAGTGCGGCACTGGAACAAGTTAGACTTGAAATCGCTCGATATCAAGCTTAAGCTTACAGAGCACGAGGAAAATCCACCTAATACAGCCATTATGGCATCCAAATCGATTCTGACACCAGTCCTAACCTTGGAGGGACATGAACTATGGCACTATGACTTGCCAGGTAGTATTTAACATCACGAGGACAAGCATATTTTTTTCGTCCATTTTCTATTTTCTCGACGGCAAGCAAATGATCAGCGGATCATGCGATAAGACTATTCGGCGATAGGACCTAGGGGAGGGTGAGGAGATTGAGGAGTATTGCCAGAATAATACACGAATATCAGTAGGGGTATCAAGGGATAGTCGATGGGTTGTGACTGCTGATTCTACTGGGAGCCTCAAAGTCAATGAGGTTGAGACGCGGATCGTGAGAACATTTTATAAAGGCGATTGGATCAGATGCATCGATATTTAGTGCTGGGGGCAAAACTACGTGCCGGCACAACTGGCACTTGGCGCATCGGCAAAACTTGGCAAAACTCTGCAACGATTCATGATAATTCATAATGATACTACCGATTATTACATTGACGAGACACCTTTCATAGTTGACTGCACATCCCAAGATATATTATCATTCAAGTCAAATCCCACCTGCTGAACATCGTCTTCGAAAGCCGCTGGCATAATCCCTTTGTCAACCTGTTCCAGCTCCGCAAGGTGATACACCTTTCCCGCCAAGATCTCGTACCCTTCCAGCTGGGGATCAATAACCAATGGTAATTCTGTGAAGACCCTCCAGCTCGTCATCAGCCTGACTCTGGCTTACCAAAGGTGGTGTTCATGCGAAATTTTTGTCTCGAGATCCATTGCCAGGTCCATGTCAATGTCACCATTGTTCCGAGTGTGCATACGTGCATGTTTTCGACGGACTGGTTGGCCTTATTACTGTGATCTAATAAGTGAATTGATGGCGAATCTACTGTGACGAAGTGCCCTTGACCTCTGGTACTACTCCTAGTTGTGCCAAGTTTTGCCAGGACCCCCGAGATGTCGCCGGCAATTGCCGAAATGGCACAACTGGCGCGGCGCAATGGCGTAGTTTTGCCAACAACACTATCGATATTTCCGCGGACAGCACATTGCTAGCGGGTGCCTCGTTCGGACGATTTGCAGGTTCTGTGGTGCGGATATGGAGCTTAAACACAGGCGAACCCGTCGCTGGCCCATTCAAATTAGATGATGATGATCTTCACGATCTAACACTTCGACTATCGAAAGTTGGCAGTGTCGTCAAATTGGAAGGTGTGGGATGTCCAAGCACAGAAACTAGTTGTACAAAAATCTCCCAATATGTTCATCTCTCCAGCACCGGTCTTTTGGACAACAAAAAACGAATCCATTGTAGTCGCGTTTACCTTCACGGATGACCGGGTCGACATGATCTGCGAATTCGATGCGTCCGAGTCGATCCCTAAGACTGTCAGAGCTTCCTCCAAAGGGTACACTCATGTCATCAATGGTCTAGCACTTTCACCTGATTGTGTTCTTCTCGCCAGTTCTTCCTTTGACGACACCATCAAACTATGGGCCTTTGGGTCCGGCCAGCTTCTCACTTCATTCGATGTCAAATTTCCCAGGACTCTCGTCCTCTCACCCAATTCACGCCAACTAGCTTACCTGGCATGAGACCAATATCTATGTATGCAACATTTCAACCAATATCCTTACCAGTATTGGGCTTGCAGAAGAATTACAGCCTAGTATGTATTCCCCGCATACATCCGTCATTTATATGCTAATATTCTTACAGACCAGTAAATCTAAACATCCATGTCATACTGGTCTACTAAACGTACGTGGTTCTACTCTCTTATTGTCCTACATCTACACCATTCTCTACTACAGTCCGATGCAACACCTCGTTCCGTGCGCCGCAATCCAGTGATAACACCTGTCATGTCTTCCATCCCTCGACATTTGCCTACCAGGGACTCATATACTTTCCGTCACTTTCTACACAAACTTCTTCCCTCCTCTTCTCATACGGACGTAGCTCGCACCGATGAGCCTCGTAATCTCTTGGGTGTGTGTTCCTTGTGCATGTTTGCTTTGCAGTTGACTTGACAGTTCTCTCACAGTCCCCTGCTACATTTCCCCCACCTCGTCCACTTATAAAACCTGACATGACTGTGAGTGCAGACCGCCATAATCACAAATTAAGCTTACATTATATTTTAATCTCGACTCACAAATACCACCCACCACCCAATCCTCTGTCATCAATAATTCCCAACCCTCAAGTCTAGCTTACATCGACTATCAACCTGGCGGTCCTTTCAGATAGATCATCCATCACCGACTATCGTCAATGTTTCTCTCGCGCCAGGTAAACTGGTATGCGTATTTTGTTTCTCGTTGTACTCTAAATCTCATGTATCTTTGTATAGCGATACGCTACTGCGGGTGCTCCCAGTGATGATGATGGCCTAATACGTGACGAAGACTACGTTTCTCCTCCTTCCCCAAATCCTGACTCACGCTCAGGCATTGTGGATGCCGGACACCATGGAAACGGCCGGTTCTGTTCCTGTTTCTAACTGATTTCGAACTTGTTCCCTGGTGTCTCGTTACTGTAATTGTTGCTTGTTGTACGTGTTGTCCTAGCATGAGCTTGTATATTTAATATTCAAGCACGCACTACAGGTTTTTAAAAGTACCTGCACGCGCATTCCGATGGCTTTGAGCATTGACTCTATCGATACCAGCTAAAGGTTTTGTATCTAAACGCTACCGTGATTGACGGACAACATCCCTTCATATTCTTATTCAGCGACTTTTTGTGAGCTGCTCTTTATAGTGCGCATGGTTTCTTGCTCAAAGCTTCATTCACTCAGATCTGACTACGAACAATTCTACCCACAACTGGTACTTCTCCTGTAGCCACATTGTCCTGCATGGATGTTCTGCCTTTAATTACAGTGAGGCCCACGACCCCCTTTTTGTATATATGACTGCAGTACTGGTTATACAGGCTAGACCACGGGTATCTGCTGATTTCCGGCTGTAATGTAAATCAACGTGGCGGCCCTTTCAGATAACCCATGCATCGTCTGCTGTTAATGTTGTTGATGTTCCTCTTGTACCTGGTAGACTGGTAGGCACGTCTCATTTTTCTCGTATTCCAAATTTCACGCATCCATATACAGCGGGTGTTCCCAGCGATGATGATGACTTGATACGCGACAAAGACTATGTTTCTCCTCCTTCCCCCAATCCCGGCTCACATCCACGAGGTGTGGGAATAGCCGTTTTTGTTTCTGCTTTTAACTGAATTCCAACTTGTTCCTTGGTCGTTGCATCTCAGCACATCAGCTGACATATTTGCAAGCTACAAGATAATTCGCGAGCAAAAGGTCATCGATTACCAAAAGACCGAGTCTCATGAAATGTAAGCAACCTTCTCGTGATACAGGAATAAGTATGGCTTGGAGAGTGAGTACTTGAGTGGCTGTCCTGATTCGAACTTAGCGTAGGTTAGGTACTAACACGACACAGTGGTATCTAGAAAGAACAGGATATTTGAAATACATTTGGGCAGTATTAGATACCGAGAACTCGATTGCCCCTAACAAACAGGACGATAGCCACTTGTGGCGGCATAGGAGAGATAATTCGCGAGGCTTTCATACGGGATAGCGCGTGTCTCACAAAAACCGGTCCACGCGCTGATGAGACCCCAAAATTCAATCACATAATGAGGGCTTGAAAACGACATCATATTCTGAGTCATATTCTGTGGCGATCACTCACGAGGTAGGATAAGGCCCATTGTCTTGGGTTCTCTCGATCACCTTTAAGCCAGAAGGTTCGACGGTCTCTTTCCATGTACCTGTCTGTTGATGTGAAAGCTCGTCGAATTGACATTACAGTTCAGAGAACAACATACCAAGGCTGCATGGTATGCATCTATCACGTTCTTTTGAGTCATCAATGCTTCTCCACCCGTTATGTTACGGAATACTGCTTCGGAAAGCTTCGCCTGTTGACTAGTCAAGGGCAATGGGGAGAGAGAAGAGTATTCGTGTTGCAGTAGAACATCAGTATTGCTCCAGGCATAGCAGAAACTCGCGAGAACGCAGTATTTATTTTGGAAGAGGCCCTGGGTCACCCATAATTTACATTGGGCGGCCATTTTAGCGCATGAACCATTGTCTGCTGTCGGTTGAGGGACACATGGAGTGGCTGACGCCGCTTTATGACTGTCGCACGATGGAACTGAGGGGCATACTCCAGGGGTAGATGAATAATGAAGCCAGACCTGGAAGACATATAATGAGAGATGTTGTTGTGCAAAAGCAACGAATACACACAGCAAGATGTTCGTAAGGAATGTTTCCAGTGGCGCAGGAACCCGTCCAAGCAACGATGTTCATCCATTGTTCATTTAATTCAGCGACACTGCAAATAAAATAGTTAAGAATTCGAACACCGGTATATTGTAGGAAGACTTACTCTGGAGGGTAGACGCCGCCGGGAGTGATGCCAATCTGACGATAATACGCATCGATGTAGTCTTGTTTCGTCATGTACGAATTCCCATTTGACATGGCATCGAAAGCCTATAGTACCACCAGATTAGCAAAGAATGCGAACGATAAGTTTTATTCGAACAGATTGAGTCAGATGGGGTTGGGACGCAGGCGCATGGGATTCACTGAGGACTTGAGCAGGGTTCCGAACGCCTGATGAACATGCAGTTAGGAGGATACAGGAGGTGTAGTTGTAAAAGTTCTTGAGATCAACCGTCTTCTCGTTGCAGCTATTTTGGAGCGAGAGGCAAGAGGCGGAAGGTTGATTATCCGTTTCAAAGTGTGGATCGTGAGAGGCAGTGACGAGGCCTATGAGACAAAGACAAAGGATAGATATAAGTGTGTTCATGATGTTTTACTAGGCAGAGACACTAAGAGGAAGGCAGACTCGGACAGGACAATAAAGATGCCAGACAAACTGGCAAACCTCGAGATACTTATAGGTAAGAGACCGGACGAAAGGAAGCCCATACCACATATTCCTGTGTCCGAGACAAGTTATTTTTACCCGCATTCATTCAAACATCATCACGAGCAGAAGAGGGAGTGACTGGACACACGACAGCCGTGCAACCCGCGTCGTACATGATTAACCTGGGACACTCGCTGGCTTGCGTTGCGATGTAACACCTTGCCATTTCTTGTGAAAGTCAGACGTGGTGTGGACCTGTGTGGATGGTCTCAACTTGAGGAATGTGTCATGCTACCACCATGCCACATCATCACCGACCGTGTCTTGAATATTTTGCGTAGCAAAAAGTTCTCATGAGACCTGGAGTACTGGCAACGAGGAGCGAAAAGTCAGTTAGAGTAGATGTTTCTGAAGGAGGAACACGTAGCACCTGCTAAGTTGTATGGAGTTGGTCGAAATGACATTCGACGTTCATACGGTGGACTTTGAATCTTCTTTGAACTTCACACAATTTAGTTGAAATGAAAGCTTGAGTTCAGCTACACAGTGTGAAGGACAACGACTTTTACATCGATAGACTATATCTCCCTTCACCGTTCTTACCCTCGGTTTGGTCACACATACTAGCACATGACTATTGCTATACCGCGTAGTATACCAATATAACATTATCTCACAATTGACCATGCTGATTCCTCAAGTTCAGTGTCACTCAGTCCCATCCGAGGCTCCACTCAGGGCTGACAACGTGGTCGTTAGCACGATGGAAACTAGATAAACAAATATTTTTCATTTCTTCGAGATGAAGTGACTTGTGACTGCATCTTCACACCTACAAATTTCGAGCCTAGGGGGTTCCGTCGGCTGGTAGTAATTCCAGCATGTCTTTCCTTCCAATATGCCTGTTGCCTTCGGTCACTGGCAACTGATGACCCACTTGTACTTGGCAAAGGCCAACAACTGGAAAGTGTATCGACCAAGTTGTAATTCCCGCTTGTAAATAGTAAGCGGTACAGAGGTGGGTTGGCGGAGCATCGAACAAGTTCCAAATAATACCCAACTTCGAGTTTGGGTATGATGTTACAACATTAACACTGCGGAAACGAGATTCTAGTCAGACCCTAATCAGAGGAAGGCGACATGTGTAACCCGACTCTGGACGTAGGTACCCTTGTAATCAGACGCAAATCCGGTGGGTCGCAAAATTTGGTCTCGTTCGGTCCGAAGCAATACATCTAAACAGACACTTTTCCGACCTCGCCGACATGTCTTCTCAAACCCCCGTTTCTTCTCTTCAAATACTCTCTATTCCACCACTAACCAGCCTCGCAAATTCAATCTTTTGACGTCCGTTTAGGTTATGTTTAAAGCAAAGTAAGTTTTTCAAAATTTTCTTTCAAGTCCTGCGTTACAGCTTGTTCCTACTACTCACGCTAGGGCAGTCTGCAATGGAATCAAGCTCGAGCTCCCTATGGGGATGAAAACATTTAAACTTTTGAGTGCAGAGCGCCAGAACTCATAGTAAGTCCCTTGTACAGCTAAACTGGTGTCAACTGATTTTCTCTGTAGGACATTGAATTATCTAATGTCTATTCACAAGTCTCTCCGGTCGCCAAGCTCACAAGCAGGTACTGTGGGAGGTTTTGACATCAGGAGTACATGCTTAACAATCGGCTGGAGTCCGAGAAAGTTGTAAGTTTTTGCCTAGTTCTATTGACTTATGTTATTTTAAGGAATGTCCATCATTCTTATTGGGCTCTGCTAAGGCAGGTCCTCCAGTAGTAGATGATAGTGTGACTGAACCCGTGTCGGAGCCGATTGCTGGAGATGTTGTGAGTTTTTTTGGTTGTCGTCTTTTGCGTTGCTGTATTTTAGGTACATGCTCAAGCGCTCGTTAGTCCAGGACCGCCAGTAGATGATAGCGAAACGAAACTAGAGTTTGACATACAGCCATCACTCAAGTCTCCAGAGCCTGCAACACCAGGTGAATTTACTCGCTGGTACAACGCGGTATGTACTAACAGATTCTTTTGTTTGTACTCTCCACCATATGCTGAATTCGGCCTCAGAAAAAACAAGAAGATCCTGGCCTCCTGGTGCCAAAGATTGTGAGCGAGAGCATGGCTCACTGCCTGACGAGAAATGAGTGTGCGAGTTTCCA
Source organism: Suillus decipiens (assembly GCA_016695475.1). Classification (NCBI taxonomy): domain Eukaryota; kingdom Fungi; phylum Basidiomycota; class Agaricomycetes; order Boletales; family Suillaceae; genus Suillus; species Suillus decipiens. The sequence goes on from MU172990.1 coordinate 150,024, forward strand.
TGACCGAGGTGCGGTGTTCCAGCTGGCTGGGGGTAGTTATTGACACCTTGCATGGACAGGGAAAGTGTGCGTCGTTCATTAATATTGTGCCTAGGGACAAATGGCGTGTATGGTAGTTTGTTATTACCTGACGGTCTTCCTGTATTCTCATTTACACCATCTTCCCCCAGCTAATAATACATGAGTTTTCTATGTTCACATTGAGTTGATTCTGATAGTTTACCATTGCAGGATTGAGCAGCTGTGGTCCGCTGAAGTATTCATCATGCTGCGGCAAGTCGTTGGGCAAGTTGAGCGGGGATGGCCCAGGATGAACCTGGCCAAATTGGTGGGTACCACTCATTTGAGACTGGCGCTCTTGACTAATGACCTCGTTAGGATACATGTGGGCACCGCTTGGGCGTTTTTGTGGACCTTGGGATCCATACACTGGATGTGGAGTGTAGAGAAGAGGGGAATAGCGAGCAAGGAGCCATGGGGTCCCGAAGCAAATGGTGATCCTAGGAAGCATACGGACCACATGTATACTATTCTATCACATCTGTTTTGTATATGTATGCAGACAGAATTCAGATGTACACAACATGTTTTCAGATATGATACTGATAAGTTGGATTAGATACATAGATAACTAATCTACCTCAGCACAGCTTGTGTATTCAGTGTCGTATTGGTCTTCCCTGTGTATCTCTCGCTAGCCTAGCGCTTCGGAAATTTGCGTTGTATGCGAACATCTGTTTACATTCCGCATATATGATCTCTACACTAATCCGATCTGGCTAAAATTTTCTCGCTTCCGCAGTGATTACTACATAAGTACTTTCTTACATAATGCGGACATTGGAGAGTGAAGTTGGCTTGATTTCCATCTAGAGCTCATCGCCAGCGCTTTTCATCTTCTCCCCGGTCCATTTGACATTTTCGCTAGCACCTTTTACCTTCTCATCAAACCCTTCCTCCTGTGCCTTCCTTTTGGCATATTCAACAACCTTGTCTTTCGCATCATTGCCCTTCTGCCAATGAGAGCACCAATGCCACGCGCTACCTTGCTTATCCTCCGCGAAAGCACGGGCATCATCGATCTTCTTGGAAGCATAGTGCGAATGACCACTCAGGAGCTAATGAAGAATCAGTTCGAATGAGGAAGCAGTCGCACACATAAACCAACCTCAAGTATTCTGGCCAGTCTATCCTCCACTGCGCCTATGCTACTGTTAACAATCTCCTGTAACTTTGAAAAGATTGTCTCAGCACGATTAGATGCCTGGACCCAGCGGACACGAGTCTCCTCTGCGATATATGAACACCAAACATAGCAGATTTGAAAATTTAGACACGTACGCAATAACCCAGGCCTATTCATGGGGAGTGCAGCTTCGCTGACACCACGCTCGCGAAGGTAAGCACGTAAGCGAGCGTCTGGCCATACTAGATATGCAGCAGTGCGCGTGGAAAAGTCGTTATATCTGAATAGAGTATTAGGGTATCTCGAGACGCGGCGGAACAATGATACGCACCGTTTGTCGATCAAGCTCACCAATTCATCACGCCTTTTCTGCGCAACAGTTCTATCATCGATGTATCCGTGCTCGGAAAGCCACCGACGAATATCCGAGTCGTTCCAAGCGTCCCATACACTGTCGGAAGCAGAAGCGTAGTTGTCCCTATAAATCTATGAGAATCTGACAAAAAATGAAGGCGGACTCCTTACTCAACCATCTTCACCAGTTCATCACGCTTCTTTTCTGCGTCACTCTTGACGAGACCATGGTTGACGAGCCAAGACTTCAATTCACTGTCAGACCAAGAACTCCAAACCTTGTCGGGTAAGGAGTAATAATACTTCTTCATCTCTCCGAGTAAGGTAGAGCGCGATGCAGTATCGGAAGGTGAAAGAATATTATGCGAAATAAGCCATTCGCGCTTAAGAACGTGTCAAAGAGAATTCACAACCTTGAAGCAGGTAGATGCATACCATATACGAGTCACTCCAGGCGTTCCATACCGGCTCCACGGCTGTACGACAATAGTCGTTGGCGAGCTTCATGAGTTCGGCATGGGTGCTAGCCTGTCTAGCCTCAACTATCTCATGATCCTCAAGCCAAGATCTGAGACGGTTATCATCCCAAGCCGAGTGGACATAATCCTTGCTGTCGTCGAAAGCACGAACAACATCCTGGGAAGCCTGAGTTACCATACTGCTCACGCTTTTAGACGCGTCGTATAATGTATCCGTAGCATCGGAGTATGCAGAAGTGGCAGTTTCGGACGCAAGGGAAGAGTAGTACGATGCAGCATCGGTATAGGAGCGATACTTCTGTTTAGCAAGCAAAGTGAGCTGCTCGCGGGGTCCAGAGGGCGCTACTACGCCATGCTCGAGTAGAAACGCTCTCAATTTGCTCTCGTCCCAGGTGTCGAAAGAATTTTCCTTCAAGTCCTGGAATGCATGTTGGGCACGAGTATATTTATCATAACTCCATTGCCTGCTTGCGTCAACAAAAGATGGGGGTGGAGTGGGAGGAGAAGCCCAGTTTGCCGCTACGAGGTCATGAAGCTGAGATTGATCAAAATGAGAGGGGACCTTGATGTGGTAGTCTTCAAGCCAGGAACGTAACTCGGAATGGGACCATTTGTCATATTCAGGATCAGAGCCAAACCAACTAGACGCGTGTGTCGAACCGATGAGAAGAATAATATAGACTGAAAACCTGAATTGCATGTTTGTGTTGAAGGAGAAGGTGAGAGTAGTAGCAGAATAATGGGAGCACGCACTTATAGGAGCTTGTGACGTCAGTACCACCCCATGTACCCCGGACACCACTGAGCAAGCGTAATTGCAACTTTTCATTTACATAGCTTACAAATTGCTGCTATTCTATGTACTCGATGTCCACTTCTTTGTCCTTTAGTAGACTTATGCCCTGTGGAAGCCGTGCCTCGCAGTATGGACAGGTCGGCCTGAGGTATCCAACCTACATTCTATTTTAAGGGAAGGAATGATGGCGATGAAGTCGCCCTGCTGGTCCGGTGGTGGTATCACCACAGAGTCGAAACTCAGGATCTCCAGGGGACATTTTGACCGTAGCAAAAACGCCTGCAACTCCTCATGAGGGGATGATAAAGATCCATAGCGAATCTCGAGGGTGCGTAACTCGGGGAGCGTGAGTGCATTGAACAGTACAGGGAGTGGGTTAGGTTTGAAATCCTTGGGACAAATGATGCACAATGATTGAAGATTCGTGTGCGTAAGTCTCATGCACTGAACCCGAGGACACATGAACACAGGTTGACTTAAGATGAGCTTGCAGGAGGTGAGGTTGGGACATAAAAGAAGGAAATGGTGCACATTTCGTGGGCGAATGGCGATCTCGACGTGTGTCAGGTGGGCCCATACAGGATCGAGAGAAAGTAAACAGTCTGGGCCAAATATCCGGTTTAGGATCTTGAGGCTACGCACAGTGGATGGCAGTTGCGAGAGAGATTGTGCCGCGGCTGAGGCATCAAAGCAGTCGCCAAAGTATACGGTAAGCTCCTGAAGTGCTGCGGGAAGGTCTGTTAGCAAATGTTCTGGTCCGACATCATCCCAGAATACGATATCAAGAGATGAAACTCGGCTCATGTAAGGTTGAACAAGGCGTCGTAATTCGGCTGTCCCACCTTCAGCGTACCCAGGGCAGAGTTGCAATGAGAGTGGACAGCCTTTTGATCGCTTGAGCCACGAATTATAGTAGAAAGCTGACCGCTTCCACTCTCTGCGGTCATCGTCAACGTGAAAAGAGAGTTTGCACCACAATTGGGCCATGCCCACGGCAACTTCTCTCCATGTTCGGCATACTCTGGTTAACTGCATGGGAGACGGATCTGATCTGCGGCTCAAATAATCGCTGTCCATGAGATAGTAGTCAAAAATCTTAGACAACACTTTAGTTGGCAAGCGCCCAAAATCCGATCCAGGTCCTTTGTCCAGGTTCGTTGATTCAGCGATCCTGCCGTGCTTTTTCACAAGCTGCCGACCAAGGTCTTTTGTTTTATCCATGACAGAATCCACGAGGTTCAAGATCTGGTGTGAACCCGCGTTTAACTCTTGATGTCGTTCAGTATTGGTATCCTGGTCTTGGAGCTCCAAGGCGGAGTGACCAAGCTTTGGCAACCGGCAATACAGGGGATCGAGGTCTGAAATCTGGTCCATCGTCAACGTTGCAACAGATCACACAAACAGATAAACATACTGGTATGACTCGTGAATGCATTAGCTAAAACGATTGAGGATGATTATGAGACACGGGTTCTTATAATTTACAGAATTGATCACTCACGATGCTTCGTGGCGTATCTGGGACGTCAACTCCCGAATTGGCTGTTATCGTTATCTTCTGGACTGTCTGCATGTTTATTGTTTGTTGAGTCAAGTGGAGGGAGAAGGCTTGGCTTAAGTATGTTCGAGGGGGACAAAGATCTTAGACAATAAAACGTACAAAGCCGATGATCTTCTTTGCTGTTCTTTATGATGGCTTTATCACGCGTACGCATCACACCTTGTAGGGTGTGTGACACCTGTAACATGACACGAAGAAATCTAATCGACATTAATTTAGTACGTCAGAATATGAATGGAAAATATGTCGACACATAAGCAGGTGCGTAGATGCTGATCCCATGACATGAATGAGTTTGGATGGATACCATACGATTAAGTGAGCCGTTACATACCTGGAGATCAGAGGTTTCTTCAGCGATGATAAGTCACATTATGCATCGAACGGTGCAAAGGTCTTGATCCAGTACCCCTCGAGTTACGTGTCCCCTGTGTGTTCGTCCTAGACTCACATATTACATCATCATAGTTCGTATGATCAAGGCGTCAACATAATTCTCACCTTATGTGACAAAATGGTCAAGAAGTTGCAATACAAATCGGATGAAAAGGTAGGGAGGTGATGCCTCCCAGCTATCCCAATCGAAAACATTTCTGCCAGTCAAGTGGCCAGCGATCATTGCAATATTCTCGCTACCTACAAATCTGTTGAATCCGTTGATGATGTACTTGTCGCCTATCAAAGAGAATAGCATACCTCACATCAGCGGGTTGGATTGTGCTACGGAGTGCTACGTAGCACTCGGTAGCGAATTACGTTTCCCTGACGCAGCGACAAACCGTTTTTCTGCGATGTTTCGTCAGAAAACCAGATGTGGAGTTCTGCAGGAGACGGGTATCATAAGCAAGTTGTTTCTGCGATAGGTTACTCTCCAACACAAACCATTGAGATGGTTTAATATTTGGAAAGTGATATCCGAGAGCGCATTCACTCACATTGTCGACACCAGTATGATTCGGGTCTATGCCCGAAATGGCACTATAGTGTAGTGTAGAACCTTGAGAAACTCGTCACAGAAGTCAGGAAAGCATGCGAGAAACCCCCAAAGCTTGGGGTATCGTGCATCATTTGCAACCCCTACAGTGGGGGACAATTCAGCAGATGGAAATGGTATAAAAATGGGCCTACCACCCCTTCAAGCTCCGTATCCTGGAGAAGTATTATATATACCACAAGACGGGGAGAACAAGCAAGTACATCATTATATCACCAGAAGATATCTTCATCAACATTCCACCCAGCCTCGGTACTTTACAGTGCGTCAGCAATGGCCTGTATGGATTCTCGATTGAAGAAAACGTGACTATAATCTGACCAGTATGTGATATTTGAGTCGGTACATCTCAGATCGCCTTCAAGACAAGCGCAATATTCGCTTTGGCGATCGTCTTGCCTCACTCACTATCCTTTATGGCCTGCAAAATATTAGTTCGTATGACGAACAGCTTTCACAATCACACTCACCAAGTCCTATCAAGTGAGGCATCGGTAGCTGTATCAGCTTGGCTCATTCTTGTGAGTGTCCCAAAGCGTGTTGTTCAGATGTAGCTCAGACAATAACATAAATGCGCCAATGAAGGCATACGCTTCTAGACGAACACCAACAGGCCTGGACAAAACGTTGCAACAGCGGCGCGCATCAACTTTAAAATTTCACTTGGAAATGATACACATACCTGATGACTCTGCTTTTTTTTGAAGTAATGGACAGGAAGCTGGAAACATGTCGTATTCTGAGGACAGAACAGAACTTCAGTTACTTCACCGTGCTCCGTCGGAGTCTGAGTTGTACCTTTCTCTAGCACTTCCGTGACATCGCGCCCCAAGCTATTATGCATTATGCCCCATCAAGACGCAGCTGGAACTTCTGGAAGGATGTCGAATGACTCTCTGTCGCGTTTGCCAAGCGAGCTTCCGGCTACGAAACAGGGCGAAAAACGCCTCGTCAACGCAACTGTAAAGTCAATCTCGGAGTGACTATCTTCCTTGCATCATGCAAGGTCCGACTTCAGGAGACTAAGTCTTTTGTACTCATGGTGTAGAATAGCGACTCTTGAAACATCCCAGATCTTCATGTGACTGCAAGTTTTATCCACAGCAATTCCTGCACTGGCACTATCCAATGATACGTCTTCACTCCCGGAAAATCGACTGTTGCTTCCTTGTGCTCACTTCTGGTGATCAAATATCCACTTCGTCAAGGTAAAGTAGTACTCATCACCTCGACCTGAGTCTGACTGAAATAAAATATTCGATTGCGATGAGGATACTCAGTATCGAAACTTTTACTTACAGCGTGAACAGCTCTCTTGCAGAATTCCAGCATGTATCCTGGACTGGCCTCGGCCAAGAAGCTTGGGTTGAGACCGAACATCGAACAGGTAGTGTTCACAGGCGGGAGTCTAATGGCGTCTTCTGTTACGGTTGTGGCCGAAACGTGGATCGTGTGTGTGTTTCCATTCCTTCTTCATGATCATGGGGAACTCATTAAAGATCCCAAAGTAGAATGCTTTGTTGGATCAAAATAATGCATATGGACTGACGAATGATCCGAGCGTTTGTTCATCCGGTTCCCCCTAAACAATCTTGGGACAATTCATGGTGAATCGCAACAGCAAACCTTTTGGGAGTGATTCATGTCCTGCTACTAGCGAGTCACTACCCAAAGAAAGGTTCCTTCGAGTTTCATGTGCTCCAGGCCCACCTGTTCTTCAGATACTAATTCTTACCTATCATGACCTCTTATGAGGTGGCGAGACCGGAGGAGGAGAATAATATTGTATCATCTCGATCACAAAAGAGTACTGATTTGTACATCTATCGAGGCATTTCTGTCGGAATATTCAACGCTAGGCAAGGAATCATTGGGAGATGGCTGACCTACTGCCACGCTGCCATTTCCACTGCTTCCCATATAACAACCACTTCACTGAGTCGTATTATCGTCGTCTTTATGTTCACATACTGGAGTGACCTCATTCTGCTCAGGCTGACCGTCATTATTGACCACTGTCGTATTTTCGCCTCTGGTGCCCTTCTCTATTGGTATACAGGCAATTTGGATTGACAGGGCGGCAACGAAGAGGAATATAGCAGCCAACATAAGCTGGTCAGCGAAGTCGGGTCCTTGCCACGAGCGGAAACCACACTGCAAGCCATTGAAGGTACTGATTACGCCAGTCGTGGCTGGAACCACAAGAACGTCAGCAGCCGCTCTTTCGGTTTAATATAAACATTTCACCAAAACTGTAAGTCACATATGGAGCTGGTCAGTCTGACAAGCATTATATTCAAGGCAAGACAATGCGTACAATGTTCTCCGCGCCCTACTCATTTTTTCATGGTTTGGATTCAGGGCTCCGGAGTGTGCTTGCAATTTCGAAACCCACTCGGAAATACTGCTTCCAGCTTGCTTCGGTGCTACCAATCGAAGACAGCACCAATAGCATCCAATAAGAAACACGCGTATGAGAAAGGTGGTCCTCGCCCCAATCGTATAGGCAAAAACATAGGTGGTATATGGCACCAGTACCGGAATGGTTGAGCCAAGATGGTCGAAAATGATTGCAATGCTGACTCGCAAGTTCTAGATCATCATAGTCAAGAAGAAATTAACAATTCACCAGATACTATTAATGATATTTGAACTGTCAAGGAGCAGTGATCAATTTCACACCACAGATATTCTACCATCTGGTTGCTTACAGGATAAAGATACCAGCGCGGATGACTCGCAACACTTTCTTGACGGTCAACTTCTCGGTCAACGGTGGAGGCTCGGGCAAGCGTGACATGATACTGTTCGATTACACTGGTGAAGGTGAAAAATGGTGCTAGGATCGGGATTGATGATATAACCATAACTCACACAAGATATACACCGCCGCCAGCCGCTGGACGGCGGCCTGCTATGGTAATGTGGGTGACATTCGGGTCACCAGGCTCAGCGCTGCGCATCTCACGATGTCATACGTTAGGGTACAACGCTGGATTCATGAATAAGATGTTGCAACGGACCCCTGTAGTGACAAGCAGTGCCTCATCTCCTCTGACATAAAACAAATGCTAATGTTAGGTCTATATCGCCACCTTGCTGCACTTCACGCCCAAGAAGATGGAAGTTGTAAATCCAATTGCCACTACCGCATTTCACCTGTATGTCCACTATAATCGATGAGCTAACCCCGAAGCGAGCTGAAATTTGATGTATGTAGCCTCCGTACCGCGGCAACGCTTTGGTGGGTACCTTCCTTGAAGAACTACAAATATCTCTTGCGTGTAGTTCTGACTTTGCAAACTCGCTGTAGCATGGGGATTATTTTCCTGCACCTTGCTCGTAGCGAGCCCGAGATTAAGTACTATGCATTCTATGCTGGAGCACATGCAATAGTGATGGGTGTTCTTGGGCTGCTCGCTTCAAGACGCATTTATCGCAATGCTCTCGCAAAGAAGAATGAGGCAATGAAACCTCAGTCGAGCGCAGAAACTACGCACGAAACTACTGAGACGGGAGGCATTTGGGAAGACGAGAAGCCTCGAGGAGTTTTCGAGAATGCAGACTTGTTGGTCTGAGTTGTGTGTTCGACTTAGTAGGTGCGCTATATATTGTGATGCAAGACTCAATTTTTTAGTGCCACTTACTTACATATTCGCTATTGTTCCGTGACGATTCGAAGTTCTTCTGCGTTCGATCAATATCATCCTTCAATGTGTTATGGTGCAGTCAGAAAAGCCAGAATCCGTATATATACATTGCAAGTCGATGGTTCAACTCCGACGCAACAGGTGTGTACATGAGTACCGCCCACGGTGGCACGGACCCTTATTTCATGATTTCGTCTACCGCACTCGATCTTACAGTACTTACCTACTTCACCGAGCACGCATTCTGCACCCTATATACACTAGCATATTCCACTCAAGTGAAACGAAACAAAACTGCTGAGAAATGGTGTGACCGTGGAAACTAAGACAAGCGTTTACGGACACTGTCCAGCTGAGCTCCAAACATAGCTTGTTCAGTTGAACACTGCAGGTTTTGACATATGTCAACTAACTTGACTTTTTTTAGATGAATGTGCTGTAGTACCACATGACATACACCAGGCGGCTGCTGCCAGTTTTGCTGATGGTATTGCAGGCGTGCTATTCAAGTTAGTGACCGGCTGTAAGTTTGAATCTCGCACCGGTCTACTATCTGACGCTGTGCACGAGAAGTTAAGGATCCTGTTGCCCAAATTTCTTATGAACTAGGTATGCTTGTCGTGCATCCCTCAAGTTGTTGTGACGTCTGCCTCGAGTCCTATTCTACCTCAGGTCTTGCCACTTCTCCACACGCAATCGAGTGTGGTCACATCCTGTGTCTCAGGCGAGTCTAAATTTCTACTCCGGCCAACGATAAATGTTTGTTTGATAACCTCCTCAATCCCACTGGCAGGTGCCTTCGGTCCTTGAACACAAGCACATGTCCCTTCTGCCGCAAAAATTTCAACCTAGAATGCGTCAAGAAACTCCATGTCGCAAATCCACCAGAACCAGAAAATGCTGAACAGGGTGTTTTCTACCAGCACGCTAATTTCCTTCTTCATCGGATGTCCCTAGTCTCAGGCGAAGGCGTGCCTGAAGTCGAGGCCATTAAAGTAGTCTCCGAAGTGCAGGAGTGGCTGCAGTCTCAGCCAGATGAACCCAATTCTGTGAGTCCTTTTCATTCTACAGGTATATCGCAAGTGCGATGTACACCGATGCTTATTTACCAAGTTCTTATCAAATTTCTCATATGCGGTGTTTTTAGCACATACCACTTCGAGCTGCCTTAGATTCCCTCCAGCGATATAGAGCTCTTCAACATCAAAACGAGCGTGAGAAAGCAAAATTTCATCGCCTTCGTGACCTGCTTCGCAACAGCACACTAATCACAGACCCTCAGAAGGTAATTATGTGGTTCGGTGTCATTTATGTTGCACTCAATTTGCATCCACATAGCTGTCGCAATTGCAATCTCAGTTGCAAAACTCTGGCGACTCCAAACCTCAATATCTTAACTCATCAGTGGAGGACTTTGTTTGGATGACTGATTTGTTCTGAGCCATTGGTTGCACTTTTATGGTGGATCTAGATTTGCTCTTGTTTTTGTTTCTGGCTTCTCTTCATGGATACTGATTATTAGTTGATCACCATATTTTAACTTGTCCTCGGTGACGTTCAACATTTGTCTGTCGTAATGTTAAACAAATCTATATTCCATCATTGCACAGAATACGTGGTTAGCATAGATGATTTGGTGGGTCAAGAACTAATTTGGTTTTCTTGATCTTCTGACGAATTTCAGTACGCTCCCATCTTTTGGCATCACTCAGCTTTGACGGTGTTTGAGGCAGTTAGGTATGTGCCATCAGAAGTTGTAAATGCGTTCCGATTCAGCGCCTATCTGCATTTTTCGAGCGCACGTTTTTTCGTCGGCTGTTGCTGGATTTATTCCATCATCATCGTGGTTTTCTGATAATGGTGATATCCTTCACCTGTGAACCGTCATTTTGACGCACTTTGTGGAATAGGCATCATGTCTGCCGTTCGCACTAGGACTCCACATAACGATATTATGGTCAGTCCCGAATGCGTGATTGCTGGGAGCATGTCTCATCTCTTGGTGTCGACTTGGCAGGCTCGGTCATTTACGCTGCGAGGTGTATTGACCATAATTCTTCTGGAATGTATTGATGATATATCACCAGTGGCAGGCCAAGGCATACTTGGGCACTACTTCCACTCATAGATTGTTCCACCCATTCTTTGTTAGTCACTGATGATGCTGTTTTTTTTCTACAATCCCGACTTTGTCCTATACATTGAAAATGTGCAACACTGCCAAGAGCCCTTCAGTTCGGTCGAGTAGCAAATGGTCTGAATGCCTCAGTATATTCTTACAAGTTGAGTCGTGTATTTGCGTATCATGTACTATGCACAAATAAATGTGCATTAGGATTGGTCAATATTAGTACATGCCTGGGCGCACCCGATCAAGCTCGAGACTCAAGAGCGCATTCTCACCGAGTTTGCAACCTTGCATGGGAAAGAATTTAAATTTCTGACGACTCGGAGTACTCCTGGCGAGTAAAGGAGAAGTCCATGATACATTGTTATGTGGCATGCCACGTCGACCCCAATAGTACGTACGCACTCTATCGATTTCGTTCCTACCGGATGACGTACTGATAGCGAAATGCGTCGTAAAATTTGCAAATTTGCAAACCGAAACACTGTCACGATGGGACCTGGGTAGACGTTAACTCAGACTCCCGCGCTCTTCTTCCCCCCAAAAGTATTTCCGCGGGAAACAACTATTTTGTTGCCCGTCTACCACTAATTCATTTCCTGCTGGTCCTACTCGTAACTCGGCAAATGCACTGGCAGGCGCCCCTCCAGGCTTTCCCCCCTGTTCTCAAATTTCCATCCCCACGGAATTATGGATAGCTACAACCGCAGTTAATCCATTACCCAGGTCAGAACGCCAACCTCGTCGAATAGGGTAGCTAGTAGGTGCATTAGGACGGGTTTCGTGGCATCTGAATAAGCATCCTAGTTTCATCACCTTTTCGATAGGTTTCCAGTGATGACCTTCATATTTTCTTCACTTTCGACTTGCGCTCAAGTTCCATTTATCAATCGTGTGGGCTTGCATCCGATCCTCTGAATCCTGTAGGGAATCAGCTCCACCTGCCTACGCCGTCACCACTAATAAGGTTGGCTCTTCGGTTGCATTGATCTATATGTCGTCATAGCAGGCGTTCACCGTTCATTTTTTATGGACAACTGTCGCCGATATACTACGTGACCACATCTAAGTTTCATTCAACGTGATAAGCCTTGCTAGATCCGAACCATAGCATTCGCATTTCGTATCATGTCACGAGCATTCAAGCCCTGCAATATCTGCGTGAATAATGCCACTGGTTAACCGGCCATGCAATGCCTCGTTCCGAAGGCAATGTGAGCTAGTGAACCCCTGAATGTGTGGTACTTTCCGAGCGCTTCACAAGGTACTAGCGCACCCTTCCTGTGCTTTATTAATTATAAGCGGAACCCTGAGCGGTGACACATTCTGAAGCGCAGGAAGAGCTAAATTTAAATAAAACGTTAAGATCTCGTTAGCTTCACCCTCCTCCGACTTCCTGCCACCCGCTCCTGCGCAAATTAGTCAGCTTCGTTCGCCAAATACCTTTGTTCAACACTGCGATATGCCTAGTACATACAGCTTTACGACAGAAGTTCGATTGTATCATTGGCCAATGTAAGCAGCCTGGTTCTCCTCTATGCAGCCAGCAGATCATAGTACGGAAGGAAAATGATCGTTCCTTCGTGATTATGGGCCTACGCCGGCTCCGCCTGTTTACCGTAATCAGTAACGATCACGAAGAAAACGCGTGTTTGGTGATTGTGATGCTCTGCATCCTCTCACGTCAATTTAGCACATGACAACTTTGTCGATAACAAGGTGCGAACAGCAAGATTCTGTAACTCTATCAGATCTCATGTAGGTCCTCTCCTTAATGGTGACATTTTCAGGGAGGTGGAGGATTGGCTCCTCTCATTACTGATCGGAATATTACTTGTGATACATACATCGTCATGACTAGTGTGGATCCGGGGGCTGAGCGGCAGCATTTTTCGGTGACACTAGGTCACTATGATTGCCTTCAATTCGCAATTGTACTAGTTCTTGTTGGTTCATGTTTCGGCTGCACGTGGTTGGGCAAGAATCTCAGCGCTATACATGTGCTACCTGTCTCGGTGTTCCTGATCTGAGCAGACATCTTGATGTGCACTTTCGACAAACATGGATCAAAGTTCTTGTAATCTGGCTGGAGGCGCCACTGTTGAGTGCATGATATGAGGACTACTCTTTTGGATGTCAAGGTTGATTGTAATAGGGCATCCTGGCCGAGGAGGCCCGAAATGGGTCACAAATGGCACAGAATTAACTACATCCACCCGGATTGGACAGTTCGGCAACATGATCTTATCTCTGGCGGTAGAACGGGGAGCACAACGAGAGTAAAACGCGAACTTCTTCAGGTAACTATCAGTGAATGAAAATACTGGCGCCTCGATGCAGGTAGCTAGGTACCGACTAGTACTGACCTGACTTATTATTCTTAGAAAGTTGCACGGGGCATGACGTGGGAGAGGTTCATACATCAGCCCCATGGGCATCATTCAAGAAGCTGGAAGGTGCCTAAAACAGAAACATGTGTGCGAACCGCCGTGTTCCACTGCTGACCATGCCTTAGTGATATTATCGTATGAGGGGATGTTTGATGTTGGTAAGGGCCTACCTGAATTGTGTGAGACTCCTGCTTAAAGGTACGCTCGCACAGTGGTTATGTTCTCTAGAAATGTCAGAAGTCATGTGTGCAAACGCTTGACTGCGGTTGAATCTAAGGACCGCCGGGACGACAAGGTTAAGGCTCCGCATAATTTTCCCCAGTGATCGCAAGTGACATACATTTCGTGATTTTTGTCCACAGGCAAAAAAGGCGCATAGCTAAAGATATTAGGGATCAAGTTGATCAGGGATGTTCGCTCCACCCACCCCATTCACCTAAGCTGATAGTTATTCACCACGCTAGCTTGTCTGAGATGTTAAAATACAGAAAAACGCACCTCTTGAATACGACTGGCTCTGGCTGAGACACAGTGCTACATTCGGCGAGTGACTTGTCACTGCTCAAGCATTTTAACTTGACCTCGCTTACTATGTGTCATGTTCTTTGGAAGCCTTCTTGAACTTATACAGTTGAGGATATATGGGGTACGAGAAAGCCCGAAATAGCTTTGAAGAGGGGGGAAAGCGGCGAGTGGCCAAGCTGAGCCGAGAACGTTGATGAAGTCGCGGCCCAAAAAAGGCGGAAAAAGAACTTTATCTGTCAGACTGAAGTAGCTGTTGGTTACTGTCAGGAGACCAAGGTCTATTTACTGAGAGCGACACATCCATTAAGTAGACGCAAAGCAATATTCGGGACACATCGAAGTGCTCGGGATGACGATATGATCCTGTGTGAGATCGATAGCCACTCGAAGAATTCATGTAGGGGTCATATCCGAAAGTTAGGCTAGATAACATGGCCGAAAAGCAGGTACTTGCCAACAACTAGAGTTTCATACACGTTTGAGGGCCACCACTCGGACAACCGCACGCGATAGCCGTGTGGCCCTGAATGACGTCAGCCACTAACAACTCATGTTGAGGAGAATATGACGATGTTCAATAGAGACGCCATATGACAAGATCCAATCAATTGAAACCTCAAAATGTCGTGTCAAGAGGAGATAAATAAAAGTGAAGTGCTACGTCGCGGAGTTGGGCGAAATCACCACGTTACCCGGATCAAATTACGTAATTTAATCAACAGCCACAAAAAAAACAAAGCTCGACCAAATCCACACCAAATACATAGCACACTCCGCATCCACCTACTTTGCCCTCTTAAAAAGTTCATCTTCCATTATGCCGTTTTCCTGCTAACACCCTGTTGGCGATTTTTGCTCGTCGGTTCGACGTTGAGCTCGAGCTTGCTCTTGACTTTGTACTATTTGTCTCTTTCATAGTGACATGCATACCCCCTCATCCTCGACATCTCACCCTCGTCCTATTCTAAAGCATCAACAAACAACTTCGAGCTATGGTCGTGTCGTCAGGTCTCCAGAACGGCTTCATGTCGTTCACTTCCCCCCATCCCCCACTTTAACTCGAACCTATACTGCATACCCCCCTTCTACCTATGATCGCTCTCCCATTGTTGTGGCACCAAATACATGCGCTCTACCTGAGCGCGGGTGCCCTGGACGTACTTATACCCTGGACGATGAACGTCCAGCGATATCGTCATCCCCTTCGAAACGCTCACAACACGGCATTCACCTTCATCCTCGTGCCGTGTTTAATCAATCTCAAGCTTCGCCCTCAAAACTGGGCGGCATTGATGATAGCTCGCAATGCACTCCTTGGCGCAGCTCCCCAACACAACCTCCTGACCTCTCTTTGGGGTCAGACGAGAGTGATGGTTCTCCCCCAGATTCACATAACGCTTCGTTAAAGCCTGCACCGTCAATACCATGGCCCCCCCGTGCTCTAGGGGATCCTAACGGTTATATAATGACACCGTCATACGATCATAGCCCCCACTCCAGTCTACCATTTCTCCCTTATCCTCCTTCTCCTAACGACGCGCGTGAAGTCCGCCGTCAGAGACAGAAGGACCGTCCACGGGAACGGGAGCGAGAAAGCAAATATGGAGCATATGCCATAGACGATGAACCACACGACAAACCCAGTTACAGGTCGTATGCGCTATATGGAAGTTTTTCATCTTCCACTCTTGACGGATCGGACAGTTGTTTGGGAGGATTTTGACAATGAGTGATTATGCAGTGAGGCATTTGTAGGTTCATTACACTTCAGGTGTTCGTATACCGCCTGTTACGCGTGATAATCGCGCTTAGACTTTCCCTGTTGTACTGTGTACCCAAGCGTTCAAATTGATATCTATTGCAGGAGCGTCGGACAATGAGACATATCTAACTGTAGGTTTGCTTTTCTCTGAATTTTAACCCAGCCTTCCATGGATCACACTGATACGTTCTCGGACTCGTCAAGCTTATTGATTTCTTTCGAGCCCCTCTGCCATCCGGCGCCCGTACCCTTCGGAACAACTATGACGCCTTCACCCATGAAAAGATGGCTCCGCGGTGGCCGGCTATCTCATCCACCATCGGATCTTCACGTATGGTTGTATGACCTACATACCAAAGTGAGGTTAGGACTACGCCCCGTCGGAGCTTATGCTGTGACACCTCTCCACAAATAAGCCAACAGATTATTTTGTGCTAGATAAGTGTGCATCCTGATAGGCCAAAGTAAAGTTCATTCTCCCGCTAGATCACACTTACGCAACACTCACTCGACTTGAAGCATGGCCGGCACCACCTTGAATAATTCTTCCGTCCTGCGAACCTTATTTAGAGGACAGCCTTCGTCCACACAAAGATACGGACGTGGAGAAATTACACAGTCCGATCGCTTTAACCTTCCCACTCGGCACTAGCATAGACCCTTTTCAATTTCGGCCTAGGTATCGTTCGAGTTGCGTTTCATCTAGTTTAGCCTGATCACCGGGTTTGGCGGCCTAGATCCGTTCTCTGCACTCGTGTGTGCACCACTCGGTAAAGATGATTCTAAATACAGCATTTCTTACCGTCATACGCCATGCTGTGGGTCAATGTACCGTGGTACCATCATCAGAAGGCATCATGGTAATTGTCTTGGAAATGAGCTGAAGTTCACATACAGGGCTAAAATAGTCTAGCCCTGCGTTCTTTAAGCTCTGATCGATAGTCCATTAAACGCGTTTGGTGTAGTTCCAATTGATGGAAGCTAGAACAGTCCAAACACGGCGGAGGGAAACGGGGGAAGCAGACTTACAGAAGCTTCGTGGCACTAGTGAAGAGTTCTTCACGGGGAATCCCAGAAGCCTTCGATGCTGTGTCAATTAATGTGTTTGTAACCTGCTTACAGGGTACTGAGGACTCAAGAAGTCGCCTTAGCCTGTTTAACGCTAGCAAATACCTCGAGACCTATGTTTCCATGAGTACCTACCCCCATGTGAGATAAGAGCTGGGCTTATCCACAATAGGAACCTTGACCCCTGTGTTTAAGACCAACGTTTTCGTTGGCCATTCAGACGTGTTGAAGTGGATTCAAGTCAACAGACTTCCACACTGATTGGGCTTCATAAATATTTGGAGTCGTGAGATGCTCGTGAGGCGTCCAGCAGTGATAGTACCCCGAGCGGCCCGCCACAGCTATCACAAGGCCAGTCTTTGGGATTGTCCGCGGGGCATACCCTCCAGGAGATGACAACTGTGGCACTTATAACAAGGATACATCAGAACTGTCAGCTCAAATGAATTACAAGTCATTCCAGCGTAATTCCAAATCCACCTCAAAGTTTCGCTTGTGTCTCAAGCACTCTTTCTTCTTGCCATCCCAAGCGATCGAAAGTCCACCCAAACACCTTTCCCTGCCTATCAGGTTGTACGCATAACCTTCTATTCTTGTCCAGCGCATCAATCTGTCTTGCATCCACTTTGTGTAGCTCAATCACCTGTCGATGCGCCATTAGAGAGGGAAGTTGAGAATTCCCATCTCCCAATTTACCTTCAAATTCTCTTCTTGCCTGCTAGCGTTCTCACTTTTCGCAACCAGACCTGTCCCACGTCCGATATGCCATGACAGGACGATCTGTGTTGGAGTAACGTTATACTTTTTTGCCAGCGTCACAATGATCGGATCTTCGCGAACAATGCTATAACCTGCACGTTACGATCGATAGTCATATCATCACATGGGTATAAAATGAATGAATTATCCGACTCACCAGTGGCAGCGTAGGCGACGACCGTTATGCCCTTATCCTTGCACCACTCTAAAAGCTCATTCTGAGCCAGATATGGATGTAATCTGCGTCGCGGGTTCAGCTTAATGACCGACCACAGCTATATCGTAAATGCGCAGCACTTACTCAATTTGCAAAACAGCGGGGATAACTTTGGCTGTCTTTAAAAGCTGTTCCAACCTGCCACACGAGAGTAACATGAAGTCAGTCATTCCAATTCAGAACGGAAAAATCAGAATGTAACGCTACGTTTTTATCGAGAAGTTGCTGACACCAATCGATTTGACTTTACCACTGGCGAGAACTTTCTCCATTTCCTTCCAGGTATCATTAAAGTCACATGTTTCATCAAGCATCACTGACCCATCTACGTCCAAGGGGATGGGTTGGTTATCTACGGAGAACCATCAGCGCCGATAAAATGATTGAATACAGTATTAGAAACTCACTTTTGTAAACTACAACTTGAGGCCAGTGAACGAGATACTGTATCGAGTTACACAGCTATCCAGGGGAAACTAGCAGACTGAGAATTCGGCTTACCAGATCGAAGTAGTCGAGTCCAGCGCGTTTCAGACTTTTGTCTAGAGATTCACGTACGCGTTTGGTGTGATGGAAACTATCAAATTAACGAAACAAAAGATTGTTTCAGTTCACTACGAGCACCAGATGACACAATGACCCACGGAAGCTTTGTGGTGATGTAGAGGTCCTTCCTAGGTATACCAGATTGCCTGACGGCTTCACCGACTGCGCCCTCGGTGCCTGCATCACCGCAAGGATTGTCACACACTTAACTCAAAAATATACATTATCAACCATACCGTACAATGCTGCTGTGTCAATATGCCTATACCCTGCCTCAAGCGCAGTCAACAGCCAAGAAGACGCTCGTGCTAGCTCTTTGGCGCTGGGATCAGTCCCCACCCATGATCCGATTGCTAACAACATTAGTTCATGTAGAATCATATCACATTAGGTATGTTCATAAACGCACCAATGCATGGCATACTTGCCCCGTTATTCAACTGCAGTGACTTCATTGAATCAAAATAACTTTATATAAGCAATTTGAAAATGAATCATGTGTGGTTGGTGCGAAAGGATACGAACGTGGCAGTCCAACTGAGTCTTATCTAATACGGGGTGCTAGTACATATAGCACAAGCTTGATAAAACTTCAAGCTCAACGTTGCAAGCACCAGCCAACGCTCACTGCAGCATAAGTAGGCCCAGTGTTCAACTGTTTTTGCCATTGAAATGCACTAGTCAGCTAGCTCATATCAATCGTGACTACGATGCGTCACACTGTGTTCTTAACAATGACACAAAGTTCAGCCTTGAATCAGAGTTTAAGTAGTTGTATTCATTACGTAATAAAATAATCTCTACCTTCGCCAATGAGCATACGAGCACCACGGAAAGGCGAAAATTATGAGCTCAGCGTGGATCTCAACAGTGAGTACCGCGATAAACGAAAAGATGCGATCAAGCGTGTCATAGCATCTATGACTGTCGGCAAAGGTGTTGCACTTTCTCGCTCGATCTGCCCACCGCGCTTAACACATCATTAGACGTCAGCGGCCTTTTCCCCGATGTCCTCAAGAATATGCAGACAGACGACCTCGAACAGAAGAAGCTCGTATATCTATATCTTATGAACTATGCAAAGACACAGCCGGAACTCGTCATATTGGCCGTGAATACGTTCGTCAAGGATTCCGAGGATCCTAACCCTCTCGTACGCGCACTGGCGATTCGGACTATGGGGTGTCTGCGTGCAGAAAAGATTATAGATTATCTGTGCAACCCTCTTCAACGTGCCTTGCGAGATGACAACCCGTATGTTCGGAAGACTGCTGCGCTTTGCGTTGCAAAGTTGTATGATCTGAAGCCAGAGCTTGTCATCGAGAATGGTTTCCTGGATCAGCTTCGCGATATGATTTCAGATAGTAACCCTATGGTAATGTCTCATCTTTCTATTTCACTGAGCAGGCTTCATATCTGTGTCTAGGTTGTGGCAAATACAGTTGCTGCGCTCACGGACATCCACGTCTCAGCGACCTCTAACCAACCATCTGACTCTGCTTCTGACCCTGCTGTATTCTCCATAACCTCCGCTATACTAAACAAACTACTCATCGCCCTTAACGAGTGTTCAGAATGGGGTCGAGTTGCAATTTTGAATGCCCTGGCACGGTATGAAGTGCAAGACGACAAAGAGAGTGAGCACATCTGCGAGCGTGTCGTACCTCAATTCCAGCACGTAAATGGTAGTGTTGTTCTTGCCGCAATGAAGGTACAGTGTCGCTCATCCGGCTTTTGCTATGATTTGACCTTCACATCTCAAGGTCATCATGATCCACATACGCAATGTTCGACGAGACGATCTCGTTAAGCAGTTGATCCGCAAGATGGCACCACCACTAGTCACACTTCTATCGTCGCCACCCGAGGTACAATGGGTCGCGCTGCGAAATATAAACCTTCTCCTCCAAAAACGATCCGACCTCCTTTCGAATGAAATGAGGGTATTTTTTTGTAAATACAATGACCCGTTGTACGTCAAGATCGAGAAGCTTGATATCATGGTCCGATTGGCCAGTGATAGCAACGTCGATGCTTTGTTGAGCGAGCTGAAAGAGTGAGCCATTCCAATTTCTGTAGTTTGCATCGCTGACCATGCTTATCAGATACTCGTCAGAAGTCGACGTCGATTTTGTCCGGAAGAGCATCAAAGCCATCGGCCAGACAGCAATTTCAATTGAGAGCGCGGCGGAACGTTGTGTGAATGTACTATTAGAACTCATTAACACTCGCGTCAGCTATGTAGTCCAAGAAGCCGTGGTCGTCATGAAGGTGCGCAGTGATGACTAGTTTCTTATAACTTTTGTATTAATATACTTTTTAGGATATCTTCAGGAAGTACCCCTCAACATACGAAGGTGTAATTCCTACACTCTGCGCTAATTTGGAAGAGCTGGATGAGCCAGAAGCGAAGGCGTCCTTAATTTGGATTATTGGCGAGTACGCCGATAAGATCGACAATGCGGATGAACTGTTGGGGATATTTGTGGATTCTTTCATCGAGGAGTCATATCAGGTATTTGACTTGAGTGTTATCTTTGCTTTTGCCACAGGTCGTGATCTTGCACAACAGGTTCAGCTTCAAACGTTGACTGCAGTGGTTAAGCTGTTCTTGAAGAAGCCTGACTCGTCCCAAGGAGTCGTTCAGCGTGTGCTGAATACAGCAACGAAAGATTGTGATTCACCAGATGTGCGGGACCGCGCCTACATATATTGGAGACTCTTGTCAACAGACCCCGGCGCAGCGAAGGTCTGAACGATTTATGACCCTTGATCAATAGTGCTAATCAACTTAACCTAGGCTGTTGTCCTTGCCCATCGGCCACCAATATCTATTCCGAGGACAACAGTTTCGCCCGCGCTACTTGAAGAACTCCTCGGCGAGATATCATCATTAGCTAGTGTTTACCACAAACCTGCTCAAACTTTTGTTGGTCATGGACGGGTTGGTGCCGACTCAGTGCAACGCAAAGGATCAGAGTGAGTACCCACTAGCCAGCTTTGTCTTTTTATTGCGTTGACGACTTTTATTATGTCATTATAGAATTTCAGATGCTCAGAAAGCTCTCCAGACGGTTGTTGCTGGCCAACAAGCAGAGAATCTTCTCGATTTTGGTGATGATTCTGAACAGGATGGACAGCCTTCTGGACTCGCCGCCACTCAAATACTTCCTTCGACAGCCGCTGCAGCAAATTTCCTGTCGGGGACTTCCACAAATCCACTAGACGACCTTGTGTCGATCTTCGGTGGTATGGAGACTATGGAGACGGGTGCAGGATCACTGTCAACGGCGCTATCGCCCACGACGACATCCCTATCCTCGCCTTTTGAGGGATTCGGAGGGTCGCCAGCGCTGTCCTCCCAGCCGGCTCAGAATACGCAGCCTCAGGAGGACTTGTTAGGGTTGTTCTAACGTACTTCGCGCATGTACTACACATGTTATTTACTCGGCGCCGTTAATAACTTTCCATGCATGTCACTCGTGCATATCTGGTCAATATTGAGGTGCTCGTGGCATGCAGTCTAGCACGGAATCTATCATAAAGCAGCGTTGTTGTCATTCTGCTTATCAACTTTACGACTATGATCCTATGTAACCCGAAATATACATCGTCAAGCATACCGTACAATACGAGTGCTGTGTCAATATGCCTGTACCCTGCCTCAAGCACACCAAGAAGACGCTCGTGCTAGCTCCTTGGCGCTGGGATCAGTCCCTACCCATAATCCAATTGCTAAAAACATCAGTTCGCATAGAACCATATCACATTATACATGTCTATGAAGACACTAATGCATGGCATACTTGCCCCATTATCCAACTGAAGTGACTTCATTGAATCAAGCCACCTCAAGCAATTTAAAAATGAATCGTGTGTGGTTGGGGGGTGCGAAAGGATACGAGTGCGGCAGTCCGACTGCTACGCACAGTCTGGTCCAATATGGGGCACTGCATATGCTTGATGAAGCTTCAAGCTCAACGTTACAACCACTAGCCAGCGCTCACTACAGCATACGCCCCGGCCAGTGCTCACGTGAAGTGGAGAACTTCCGACTGCGCAGCAAATGGTGCCACAAATTTTAATCCATATTCAAATGTACTAGTAAGTAATTCTGGGTGGCAGGAGAGTAACAAATCAAACTGCAGGCACCCATCAAACGCAGTGCGATATCTCGCGGCTGCGACGATAAAAGGACACCCAACGATAGATAAGCAAGAATAAGCTCCCATGTATGTAGAGCTTAGGGTTTACGACCCCCAAAAAACAATAAAGTGGAAATGAAAAGGGCACCTAAATCATGAGCGCTGTCCCTCTAAGAGGGCGACACGAATGCGCGATCTTTCTCTTTCTCACTGATAGATGGCAAGTCGGTTTGAACTTCTCCCAAACCGAGCCGAGCTTTGGTTTCTGCATCAAGGTTGGACATGGGTCCATGATAATGTCGATGCGCGCTAAATAATCGTAACTGTGAGATTGTTGAACGTACACCACTGAATTAACAACTCGCCCGAGAACATACCACACCCTAGCCCGATGTCATGTGACAATCAGTCACACTAAACTTGAAACAAAACTAATTCGTACTCACCCGCTAAGAAAAATAACTCCGATGACGATCACGGACGCATAATTCATGTTAATTTTAGTGACAGGGAACTCTGTGGGCAGCGAGAAAATGACGCTGACAAAAAGCGTCCAGCTTATGCAAGTAACATTTGCTGCCAAACCAAGGAGACCTGGTCCCATGTAAAACGGTCCCGGGCGGAAATTCACGTCCGGGTGATTTGCGTAGACACGACGCCTGAAAGTTTGCCCATGGTCAATCAATCAAACGGTATGAACGACAAAACCTTCTCACAAGAATATCGGAATAATGTAGCTCAAATCGAGCGCAATCGCAGTAAGCGCAAAGATGGCATTCGCGGCAATCGGAGAAGCCAGGTCGAGGAGACCTGGAATGATGGACAAGAGAGTAGTCAACAAGATAGCACGCAGGGGTGTTTTGGTGAAATCCGCTATATGACCAAAGTATCCGTTGTCGGGGAGACCTGAAGATATAGTTAGAATATGTAATATTTCCCAGGCACTGTTACTAACCGTGGTCACGGCTGAAAGCGTAGAGCATACGAGAGCATGCCTGCAGTGCCGTTTGTACAACGAAAAATGCTGTGAGGCATACAAAACTCTTGTTACGCAATCAGCCTGATCCAGTAGTACGTACTTATCAAATAAAGAGAATAACTACCCAAAGGAAAAGCGCCACATTTGTTCCCATGCGCAAAGCCATGATCTATAACGTAGTGAGCTCATCCGCTTACACGCTATGACTCATGCCATACCTGCAAGAATGCAGACCCAGATATTCCTGGCAGACTTTCTCTGATTGTATTCATGAGAAGTGGCGAGGATAAACAATGTGGGGGAACTTACATTGGACCTGAACACAGCATGAGAACGACATTCAATAGCCATCCCAATATCCCGGTCCCAATGACTGGATTTTTGTTTGACACTGTTACGAATTATCTAAAGACCGAAACTTACCAGCAATGAATATTGCAGCGGGCGCTGGAAGGCAAGGTATGAGAACTCTATGATGGATGTTCTGCAATGATCCAACGTACCCGCGTACGCAGCACGACGAACTTCTTCGCTGAGATTGAAGATGTATTAACTGGGTACTAAACACTCATGAAGAGTACATACGAAATATGAGCGGTCGCGTCGTAATCCTGTCACATCATTCAAATCGAAATCGATATTCGGAAACTGTCTAATCTTACCGTCATCTAATTATATTTTGGGGTAAGTGAGGTTATGACTGATCGCCTTGTCACGCACCGTCCATTGTACGCTCAATAAACCCAGCAAAAAAGCGATGCCATTATTCCAACCCCCCGTTTGATTCACAATTCCTTGATTTCCAAACACGTAGGCCGCTGAATTCATCTCTGAACGAGGCGTGGTCGCTAGCAAAACGATGATGATAACAACAGTTGTTCCGAGGTTCACGAACACAAAGCCTCTGGTAGCGAAAGCCAGGTACCGTGTCGCAAACGTATTCAAGAGTCCATGGACAATAAGAAGGCCGGCAAACAATCCAACTGTCTTCCCCTGCGTCAGCTGAAATGTCGGAGAAGATAGTGACACTGCAGCCCATATCATGTTTGCTAGTCCGAATTCTGTTGATGATATTCCCGCAATCTGACCAAGAAGGTTTAACCAACCAACAATCCAGCCTACGATTGCGCGATGGGATTTTGGACAGAGTTGGGCTGACGCCGTATAAAGCCCTCCGCATGTAGGAAATGCAGAGACTATCTCCGCGATGCTGGACCCAAGAGTAAAGCACATACATGACCCAAGTAACCAGCACCAAGTAACCTGGAATTAAAGTTCTTTCAACGCCTTAAAAAAGTAGCCTTAGAGTACGACGTACGGAAGTAGGACCTCCAAGTAACAGTGGAGTGTTGAGAGTCGTAGCGATACTTGAACACAATCCCTGAAATTTAAATTTGAAATAAAATTGGAACCATGGAAACTGAACAAACCATGATACTGAATGCAAAGCTGATAGTGGCAAGATTTGAAAACTCGCGCCGGAAGGAAGGCTTGTACCCAAGGGCCCCCAGGCGTAGGTCATCATCATCCGAGTAAGTTGTATTGGACATAGGAGTACGAAGATGTAGAAGCTGACCAGGTGTGAAATGAATGAATGAGCCTTAAAACTTCAATAACTGCGGGGCTGTGTGGGCCGCTATCCGATAAGGTGAAATTTGGTTACCATATGATATGCATATATGATAAAGAATCCCTAGTGGATTTGGGGTAAATTATAACCTATTGCGCATGCAACACTTGCCAGCTGACCGCGGCGGCCATTCCATGTATTTATGAAGTAATGAATATTTAAAAAGTGAGTGTCGTAGAGAGTAGTAGTGTTTGGCGTGTGCCAGCAATATTAAGCGCTTGAAAATGTGCCTAGAGACGTGGTGATGAACGCTACCAGAGCTATTGACTAAGCTGCGCGAATGATGACGCATCTCCCACGGATCAATTGTGTCCAGTCATCCTCAGTGTATTTGCCTAGCATACCTAGAATAAACAGCCGAGGAATATATTATGGTGTTCCGAACACGAAAAACGCGTCCCGTCATCGTGAAAACATCCAAGAACGGTACTGTGCCCCATTAGCCTACGGTGTACCAGGGTATGGTGGTACTTCGTTTTGCAGGATTCTGCAAAAAAAAAAAAAAAGAAAACAGCGTGCCCTCCCGAACCCTCTGGACTCTCGACAGTCGACTCGAGCGCGTTTTCAAGTTAAGTAAGTGTCGGGATTGACGTAAATCAGTGCACAAAGACTCACCGGGCGTGTTTCTACGAGATCCTCTCGAGGCGTAGGGCAGATTATACTACGTGCTTCACGTAGCTAGATACGATTTTTCCTCATCGAAAACGGCGCGAAACCATTGTTTTCCTTTTCTTCTTCTTCAAGTTCAACAATGATAAAGTTCAAGTACGAAGAAGGCTGGAGGGTAAGGGAAGGCCAAGGCTTTAATAAGGGAGATTGCAAGAAGACAGCATAATAAGGTTTAGGCAAGTGTTGACTTACCGAAAATAGTAAGTTTGAATTGAAATTATTTTTCGCAAATATATCTTTGCATTCACGTGCGGTCAAAGCGACAGCGGACAGCGGCCCATACGTTGCCATTGCTCCACCTACTCCGCCACACTGTACAGCACCGCCAAATACGTGTACCAACCTCTACTCTATATTGAGTATTCAGAATGAGTCCAGGTTATTCCTATTTGCTTTACCGGCTGATGCGGATGATGAGCCACTTAGAGCTAACACCGATCAGCTTCCGCCAAAAATAATATTTTTCTCACGCAATGCTTGCGCTGTAATTTGATTGGTTCAGCAGTGACTCCCAGGACTGACACCTTAAGGACTACTCTGTATTCATAACAGACCCTTTGATTATTTTGCGCACACAGTATGAAGAATCATGAAGATGCATAATACCAAAGTTGTGTCTGAACTGGAATGACTCGCTGCGCCGCAATGTTGTATACTTAAACAGGGCTCGTGGACGCTTTCCACTTGGTATATTTCCTTACCAAGAAGCTACTGCCGGTTAATCCATGCAATCACCAACATGATTTATTGTGTAGGGTGGATTGACTTCACCAGTCTCGCAACTCAGCCTGTCAGGTGACAATCAGAAGATGTGTTCAAGGTGTGAGATGGTCTCACCGTCGAAACCATGCTGGATTACTGGTACAGTGCCGCCGGGTATGAATGATGTCCTTTGTGACAATTCAAATTCCAAATCAGTTTGGTCGTACTCGGTCGAGTACGATATAGGAGCCACTTCCAGTGAGTGGCGATTAAGCTTCCACAAGTCAAGTTGCATTTGAGTTGCAAGAAGACCCTGTGCCACAATCTGTGACCTGAAAACAGTAGGTATGGACGAACTTCTTGTTGAAGATATCTCACACTTCAAGCGCTGGGCCATAATAGCCCTGTCGAACCACGAGATTATTTCATAAGTTGAGAATTCCTAGGTGTTAGGGATACATACCGGAACAAAGCAGATTGTAGCGATGTTGACTACGGTGAATACTGCAAAAGATCAGTGTTTATATCAATGTTGTTATATTTACTCACAAAGCCCAGCAAGGATATAGCCCATACTGTATTGTGACATCAATGTTAAAAGCCGGCAGCGTGTGGCACGGTAGAATCTGATCATTCTGTAAAAGGTGAGACCGACAATTTCTGCGCAAGAATTGTGGTTTTAGTTGCAATACCAGGTTGGGTCATGCACGACAGACCAATTTCAAGAAGCAACAACCCGATATAAGGTAAAATAATGAAATGAGCTGATATCGGAGTATTAGAGTAACAACTTGGTGTGACTGCAAGAGTCCTGCTCCAGATATAAGTAGTGACTTTGCCTTGAAAAGACGTACAATTAGCCATTTTCAATTGTAGCCCATATTCTACTACTAGTATTGTTGTCCCACAGAAAAAAGCCTATCAGAGTTGGAAGTAAAGAGATTAAAAAAGCTTTTTTATTTGGGAGGTGGGAGATACTCACCGAATACAATACTAACAACGCTATTCGAATACGTCGATCACGGTTCCATAATGCATACGTTCGTAGGACAAAGATATCTAGGTGTATGCCGACTTCAGTTATGTTTATTCGGTAAAATGTATCCCTTACATTCCGCGCACAGCAGAATAATCACAAGGAATACTATCGCCATTGGTCAGCGAGCCAGTAGGTCATGGAGACTCCGCGCACTAACGCATGTTAATTTCAGCAAGCCATGGGCAAGCCTCGCACAATCGTAAGCCAAACTTGTCTAGTATTTCTTAGTCGTACGCATACCTCAACGCCCGGTAAGAGGGCCACTGCGAACAGTATGTCTCGCTTAGTGAGTTACGAGATTAATACAACGATCAACGTACTTCGAATGTGTAAGGCGCATATTACGAAGGGTGTGTAACGACATGCAAGAAATAACCCCTTCGCTAGTGTCATTCGAGAACCCAAGAGGTAGTCAAGCTGTTGGAGTTCTAAACCAACCGCCCCACTACATGGAATATATTGCGTACCTCGTCGGCCAGGTTGGTCACCAAATCGTACACCTAGTCCGAGCGTACAATATCGACATCTGTTTTACTCTGTCAACATCATAGGACAACGCACCACACTCGTCACAAGGACGGCTTTCAGCAAGTTTTATAAGCATGGTGGGCTGCCCAAGATGGGATATCTTATTCACCTACAACATTCTGTGGATGCATCAAGGGCCGTCAGTTAGAGTACCACAAGAAAGACTGGATGGCATTCACATTTAGACCTCGAGGTGCCGGCTGTGTAATTTGAACCGCAGCAGAGAGGGGGTGATAATGATTCATGGGAATAGAATGAGTGTACGTGACACTCACACGAGACTTTTACCGATCGCCAACATTCAGGCCTGCAGGGTTGGATGTTGAGGTGCAACTTCCTTGTATACGGAATAATAAATTATGATTTGCCGGACATGACAAGCACAATCCGTCACATAACACTTGTAGTCATGGGCATAAGTCATTGCTGTTACATCAGTGGCGTAGTCAGCCAATTAAAATCATTCATCAGAAAGTTAGTATGATACAGTGTGTGATTCGCGACTGCTGAGCTTGATCAGAGAAATAAAGCCGAGTTAGCACTGCCAGAGCGGGCCATGGATCAAGTCACTGGCCCAATCCAGCATCGTCTCCACACGGAGAGTTGATCAAGAAACGATTAGGGTTCCCTGGTGGCACGTGGGTGAGTTTTAGGGTCCGGATATGCTAAAGGCTACCAGATCTGGGATCTGATGTCTCTGTCCCCTCCCCCAGCCGTAAACTACCCTTCTAGTGGGAAGTTATGATAGAGGATGGGCGAAAACGTGCCACTCAGCTGGAAGTGCATGACGATCAGGAACTGACACCTTTCACATACGCTTACCATATACAGAGACCGGGTACTAAAAGATGATGGCATCATGGGCCGCCCAAGACTTTCTTGTGTGACCGGTTGTGGTAACTCTATAGTGCGCAGCAGGGAAAGTCATAGGATAGAGCTAGAAAATACAAGACAGAGTCCACCGGCCCTGGAGCCAAGGATCGAAATAGACATTTGACCTATTGCTTGATCGGTATGCATCAGGAACATGTAATACCTTACGAACCTCTTCGACCACGTTGACAGGGATGTGAATGGTCAACGAGTGGCCTAAATGCAGGGTCAATGTGCTGGCCACCAAAAACAAAGGAATCTCACTATGGTGTTGCTATGATTTTACAGGATACGTAGATGCTGACGAGAACAGGCACATGGCTTGCATCATGGGTGGTTCATGTCATTGGAGCATCAGCAGTACTGCGAACAAGGGTTCAGCATCAATGAGAATTACACAAAACTACGAGATGCTCCCCCTAAATAGTATTGCAATTAATTTACTTTAATATAGTATGGACAATGGTCACCTCTCATCGGGCATCCTCTCTCACAGGGACCCGTGCGCCAAGGACAGCTTCCCTACGAGTTCTCAGCGCTCCCTCATACGCCTTACACGCCCACTTGAGAAACCCCACTTCTTTGCCCCTACCCTGTTCCACTAAACGGGTATGCAGCAATTCCACATCCGCAAAACTCAGCAAAGGTGGAACACGCTCGTCGGGTGGACCAACAGCTGATGTGAGGCGTACGAGGGGACGAGGCGTCGCAGATGAATTAATGAGAACCGTACGCGTCGAGAGGATGGGTGGTTTTGCAAAAAGGGTGATTCTACGTTTTTTCATGTCATCTTGACTGGAAGCATCTATATGAGTAGATGATGGATTGCGAGCTGGAGGCAACAGCGCGGTCGGAGGATACCGTGACATAAACGTACGGACTAGTGCAATTGCACGATCGACATTGTTATTTCTGAAGGAGGGAATTAGTATGACTATAAACGTTAGAAATAGAATACTAACAGGAGGTGAACTCTTCTGACAGCAGTATGTGCTCTCTCTACAAGCCTAGCAGTCATTGTCGTCTCTGTGACCCCATTGATCCACTTGCACTCAAGCTCTTCCCAGTGCGCCCATAGCTCATCTACCCATTTCCCTGCAATCTGACGTTCATGCGGCCTTGAAAGTGCACACTTCTCGAGGGCATCGACATAAGTGCGTGAATCACCCACAAGGCCAATACCACGAGAAGAAAATAGCCTCTCAAATACATCGCGCGCACTTTCGATTCTCGCATGCGAGTAATATACGGACATGTATGCATTGAGGAGACGTGGTGTAAGTGTGACATTGAATTTTCCAGCGAGGGGGCCGGGAGGTATGTCAGATGTTGAATGAGAGGTAGGGTTGATATCACGAAGAATTCTATCGAAGAGAGCCCTGGCCTCTGCGATGACCTCGCCTGGTGATTGGGGCGGGAGGTGTGTAAATGAAGGCATGGTATCCGAATGCGATAAATCGGTTGGAATTGCATTGGAGTCGGAAGAAACATCTGCAGATACTGAGGGCAAGTCTGATGAACCCTCAGTGGCACTTGCTAGCGGTTCTCCTTGATCTGGGAGAACAGTTGGTGCCACAACCGCTACGTCGTCCACGATCCTGGTTGCACCCCTTTTGAATGGGGGTCTATACGAGGCATAAGCGTGGAACATGTGCTGCATCATCTCCTCATTCAGACCCTCAGCTCTTACAGCTTCTGCCAGGATCCATCTGGCACGCCCCAAATCACCAACACGCTTACAGCCATCCAGCAGAGCTGTCCAAGTACGTGGCCCACCAACCCCTTGAAGGTCCTCACCACCAAGTCCAGAAGAGCCACCTCCGAAGCGGTCGCGCATTTGCCGCGCAAACCTGATGGCCTCAGAGACCCATTCTCCTCCAGCCTTCGCACAAGCACGGATCACTGCATCGTATGCCCCTTTGGTCGGCACAATTCCAGCGTCGAGCATCTCTGTCCACAGGTCTAGAGCACGCTCGGGTTCGGGAGATAAGGGAGCTGAAGCACAAGCACGGATCATCAGTGCGTAGAGATAAACATCTGGGGTCGGGTGCACAACATAGCGCATGTGCGCAAAAAGGTCCCAAGCTTGTGAATATGCAGCCAGCCTTCCCAGTGGTACGTCCGGTGTTGAGGATATCGAAGGAGGTGAAGGAGAAGAACGGACGGAGAACAGGGAAGATATAATACGTGTATAGGACTTCATGGGGGCATGGAGTCCAGAAGTCTCATACTTATGCAGAAGGTCGATTGCACGAGTAGGAAATGCGCGCGATGCAAATACACCCGGGTCACGCAGGTACGACTTAATATGCAGATCTCGTTGGGTCTCTGAAGGTTTGCCTATGTGTAACTACAGTCAATCAACAGCCGCAAGTGCATGAATGGAATGCGAACCGGTTAAGATATTTGCCATAAATCTTTCCAGTCGTTCTATATTTCCATGCAATGCGTGATATCCAAGCACCGTGTTGATGATATCTTCGGGCGGAGTGACACCGGAAAGCTAAGCTGTTCATGAGTATCTGGAAATGAGATAAAATTACGATAACAACCTTCACAGACTCTACCGCACTTTCCGCGCTGCCCACGTCTCCATCGCGTATCTATGAGGTCTATAAGATGCTTGACTCCACCTGCTGAAGTTTTGAAACGCACATAAGCGCAGACCTGTTGTCTCACTTCAATCATGGCTGGTGTATCTTCGTCTTCCTCAGAGAGCTTCGCGACCTCTACGGGTTGTTGAGCGAGTGGCACTTCCAGCAAGTCTTCATACACTGATAATAGTTCCTCATCCGTGTAACGAGGTGTTGCTTCTGACAACAGAGTCGCCTCCAACTAAACAAAGCATCAGAAAATGTATAGGAATGATTACATTCAAAAGTGAAGGCCCACCGACTGGGAGTCCAAGACATCCGATGGTACTCGTATACTTTGTAACGCAAGGACTCTTCTTTCGAGCTCGGACATTGGGGATGTGAAACTTTTTGGCAACCTGAACACAGCAGAAGAGTCCAATTTTCTAGGGTCCCTGGTTGTCAAAGCGCCTGGTGTTCTGTGGCGTGCGCGCCGCCTGGGTTGCATGAGCTTAGACAACTGATATAGAATGATAACCCACCTAGAAAAGACGTTTTTATCCTCGGCAGGCTCAAAAGACGGCGCAGGAGACGGCGCAAGGGCTACCGCGTGGTGTAAGTTTCGTGAATGGCATCCCCACCTTACTGATTGGACATGAGCAAGGCTAAAATCGAGTAGACCGAGGGGAAGGATAGTCTTTTTCATGGCACAGGTCGCGCAAATCAGACACTACTTTAGATGAATGTCGAGCACGCGCTCGATATTTTAATGATCGTAAGGGTAGCTTAAGTAGTAGAAATTGACCAGCGAGTCGGTGACTGTCCTCAGACTCGCAAGCGCGAAAAAGTCTGCAGGTCACGTGACTAATACAGCTCTTTCCATTACGCGTAACGAATTAAATGCCAGCAGCAGCTTGAGATTATATGGTCCGTTTATAAAAAGCACAAGATCAGAGAATGTTACTTATAATGTGACTTTGCTCACTCAAATAATTGTGTTCTCAAGTCACTTGTTCGGTTGTGATAACGGTGACCAGTCCTTGACTCTTCACAACGATGAACAACCGTGTGCCGAAGCAGCCTGAGCCTCTATTACATGGTACTCCCTCGATAACAGCTCGTAAAAGTATTTCTAGGAATGGTGGACAACCATTCGAAGACTCCGATGTTCTCGTGCTTTCCTCCAGATCCACAAGTGACACGCACTCCGAAGATTCCAAGCAACTATATGTCGACTTGCGTCTTTCAAAACCTTTACTACCAGATAGCATAATCACATGGGGCTTTGCTGGCATTCGTGTCACAATCTCATCCACTCCTCTGCGTTTCCGATGGAATCATTATATTGATTCTCAAGGACGAGATGGCCCTCCTGATGAAGGCATCATGACTTCATGTGATGGGGAAGAAGTAGAAATTGGAGTCGGAGTAAACCCTGAGACGGGAGAACTGGAGCAGTATGAAGAGCGCTGGATGTGAGTCCATGATCATTGCCCTGGATGATTAGCTTCATGATTTCTGGGTGATAGTGATCAACCTGTCCGACCAGGCACACCGTTCGCATTTCTCACTTCCTCTCGCGAACCAAGTGAATCGACCGGGTTTATTGCTATTCTGGGAGATCATGCGCTTGCAATGCGCCAGAACGACAGTGAATTTCAAGTTGTGCGCATGCGCATTTCGACTTCAACGTCGTCCGAAGTTCTGTTCAAGCAGGACGCAGACACCCTCCTCCCATTATTAGAATCCGCGCTCTCTGGTTTTGATGATTGGAAAGGATCCCCTTGGGAGCGTGGTCAAGAAATTACTTTACAGGAGAACCGCTGGACTGTGTGGGATGCCGGTATGACAGGGGGAAACAACTATGTAATTTAAATGGTAGGCGAAGGTATTCATGGTGTTGTGCTGCATTTATAATCTGTGTCCACCACGCTGTTTATCGCAGACTCTGCAAATATAGGACATACAGCACTTCTCGATACGGTGTGTAAATACATCACGCGGCTTCTGACAGTGCCGTCATTTCGTACGTCATGGTCGAGGGCCTAATCTAATTTGCACCGGACCTACCTGCAGTTTCCAGAAACATATATTGTTCTAGTGTTGCTAAATCCAAATACTCGGGATGGGTTCTAACTTTCAAACATGCAACCTAACCTATGATTTGGTAACCTAACCTACATGACCGAAATATGCTATGTAGACTGACACAAGTTACGGAGCGGATCAGGTTCCGTCAAGTGCACGTTCGACACTGCCTCGCGATGAGTCGATGACGGCCATGTTTTAATGAGCCGAATTCGCTGAGTAGTATGACGTAGACCTGGACCGAGTATTACTTGATCAGTGAAACTCGATTATTCGGAGGATATGTTTGTCCGTGCCAGAGAACCTCACCACTTGAATCAAAAATTGTCTAGAAGCCTCGAGGGAGAGGCAAACGAGAACGAGAACAAACGAGATCTAGAATGAGGCTGGGCTAATGAATGATCAGACCATGGTGCGGCACTGATTCGGATGGTACGATGCTTTCAAGCCGAACGACGTCCGATAAACAATTGCCTGTTGGGTGGTCACTGACTTTGTCACTGCTTGACCAAACCTGAGCACGATTGCGCGTTTCTCTGTCCTTACTAACTGGTAGCGGTGCTGAGAGAAGTACGGGCATACTTACTAACATATTTGCAGTGCGCGCGAGCAGTGATTAGCAATTGCCCTAGTTTATTTTGGAGGGGTTCGCCGCAAGTTGACGTTATCGTATCAGTACTGATTAGATTATTTAACCGGCCCAAATATTGGTATAAAAGGTTCATCTCACCGCCCGACATATCCGTATCCCTCCACTTCAACCCATCACCACTATAATCACTCAGCCAACATGGTAAGTACATCATCGTCCAACAAGCATATATTTACTTGCTGATGGCATCGAACATAGGTCAAAGTCGGTATCAACGGGTATGTTATCATCGTCAGTGACTCCAGGTGTCCATCGTTAATCGGATGTTATCTCCTTGTTGCTGTATAGTTTCGGTGACTATATGCTCTTGATCCTTTACAAGCGAATGTTTCTGATACAATATCTCGCGTTCAGGTCGTATCGGCCGTATCGTCATGCGCAATGCCCTCGAGAACCAGGACATCGAGGTCGTCGCCATCAATGAGTGGGTTCGCCTCCTATTTTCCAAAACTATATCTGATCCTCGTTCACAGTCCCTTCATTGAGTTGGACTACATGGTCAGTCGATGACATCATTATGCGCCGAGTTCGATCTCATCGGTAGGAAATGTAGGTCTACATGTTCAAGTACGACACCGTCCATGGTCGCTTCAAGGGCGACGTCCACACTGCGGATGGAAAGCTCTACATCAACAACAAGCCCATTCACGTTTTCGGTGAGCGGGATCCCAGCAACATCAAGTGGGGTTCGGTCGGCGCTGACTACATCGTCGAGTCTACCGTAAGTTTTTCAACTATCACTTTGTTTTCAAGTTGAAAGCTAATCGGAATGACGTGAATAGGGTGTCTTCACTACCATTGAGAAGTGAGGATTTCCTGTTAATGGACCGAGCACTTTCTAATCGGATTACTCCCAGGGCTTCTGCTCATCTGAAGGGCGGCGCAAAGAAGGTCATTATCTCCGCACCTTCGGCTGACGCACCTATGTTTGTCTGCGGTGTCAACCTCGACGCTTACGAATCCAAGCACACCGTTATCTCTAACGCGTCTTGCACCACCAACTGCCTTGCGCCCCTCGCCAAGGTGATCGATGACAACTTTGGCATTGAGGAGGGTCTCATGTCGACCATCCACGCAACGACAGCTACTCAGAAGACTGTCGATGGTCCTTCTAATAAGGACTGGCGCGGTGGCCGTGCAGTCAACAACAACATCATCCCGTCTTCCACGGGTGCTGCTAAGGCAGTCGGCAAGGTCATTCCTTCCTTAAACGGCAAGCTCACGTATGTGATATGGAATTTTTCCCATAACTTCAAGATGCTGAATACGTCCATGCAGTGGTCTTGCTTTCCGTGTCCCCACTTTGGATGTCTCGGTCGTCGACCTCGTCGTGCGCCTCAAGAAGCCTGCCACATATGATGACATCAAGAAGGCAGTGAAGGCCGCCGCTGACGGCCCTCTCAATGGCGTCATCGCCTACACCGATGAATCGGTCGTCTCGACAGACTTCGTCGGTCACTCTGCATCGAGCATCTTCGATGCTAATGCCGGTATCATGCTCAACCAGCAGTTCGTGAAGTTGATTGCATGGTACGACAACGAGTGGGGCTACTCGAAGCGTGTGTGTGACTTGCTTGTGTACGCTGCCAAGAAGGATGCGGGTAACTAAAGGGAAAAAGCCGTGAACATCCAGAATCTTACCACCTTCTTACCATTCAAAATAAATGTTGTATTTCTTTACGGACATGGTGCCTATAGATACGGTTATCTTCTCCAACGTCATCATGTTTGAGTAATTATGTTAGTTGTACACGACTGTCACGGTCTGTGGGTGAACTTTCGCTCGAGAGCGGTCGAGAGCTAGTGTACGAAACGCTAGGCCGATCCAAAAAAATAGAACATAAGTATATCGGGAATAAGTCGGACCAACAAACTTTCAATTTCCGACGTCAAACACAAATGACAGCGCTGTTCTAGACATCTAATCGGACATTGAAATTCAGGCAACGCTGTCATGTGTGTTCTGCCAAAAGACAGTACTGAAAATCTAGTGTTTATGGAGATCACAGGTAAGCCAACGTACTTGTATCAGCCTAATATACTAGTATCATTATAATATATTGCAGCCCGCCTTCTGAACAACGTATATGAACCCTGAATTCGCGCGCATGACAAACTTTGATGCATTTCGGTTAGTGTGTATACTACCATGCAGCTTGAACACTATATAACGAGAGCGGAGAGCGGACATACCATTCAAAACATTTGGTAACAAATACCACGAGTGTTATTATTGACGATATATGTAAGGGCATCTGACGCGGCGGATCTGGTCTGACAAGTAGTCAATGCCAAAGTTCAGTGCTTATGTGTAACGCTTACGTGCCTGAGCGCTTCCGAGTCAGGGGTGACGATATTTGCTGAAGCGCCTAGCGGGTAGCCACAAAGTCTAACCGACATTACATCCAGCTTCACATGCGTATTAGTTTTCATCGTATGAGCAGGTGGTACGTACCAGTTGCTTCCGCACAATTGAGGTATGAACAAAATAATATTTCGATAATGAGATACATAGGCCCGATTTACTTGCCGAAAGGTTCCCCAGAGGATGAATGATGAAACATCAATGAGAACTATAGGTATAGCATCGCGTTAGAGTTATATCAAAGATATAATGTGACCACTAAAATACGCCCGGAATGAGTCTGTAGCGCACCCTCTTAGACCACCGAACCCATTCCTCCCCAAAACGTTTGCGAAGCATTGCATCCTCGGTGATGGCCCGTGCTCTGGCTAGTACGACGGACAGTATGAGTTGGAGTATCCATACTCCAAGTACAACACGCCCGAAATAAGTTGAGAGCCACCCAGATGTCCGCATGAACGATCCGGGACTCGCGTAGATGACCGAGATCCCAAACGAGCCAACGAAGCTGGCTCCATAGCCAGGATGACGTACGATGCTGTATGGACCTGTGGTGACAAGGGAATGATCTTTGCGCAAGCTGAGTTCATGTGTGAAATGGCGTCCCATGACGCGAATGCTCCACAGGCGCCCCAGACTACCCATGAAGGCGAAAATAGTTCCGATTATGAAGTATATATTTGGCACCATATCCGGAAGCTGACCACTGCGAACTAGAGTAGAGAGGATTTTAGATGAAATTGGCGATGGAAAATACGCCGCGAGTATGACGGTAATCTCTGCAACACAGGGTATCAAACCCGACAACTGTGAAGGATGTTCATTAAGGTGTCTAGACGTTGAAAATTCACGTACCCGTTGAAATATTGGGAAAATAATTGGGCAGATACGCTCGTAGAGCGGGCCGCCGCTGATGACTTCATCATTTTGGGGTGTCGGGTTCGGCGAAATATACGCATTATTGAATACAACGACAGACGGCACAAGGAAGAGAAGTTTCATGAGGGTCATTGCGACAATCGTCTGAGTCACTGGTCGTGCAAAGGTTGTGGGTCTGGTCAATGACTCACATGTCTCTTATATGTGTGTCCTCGCATAGACGCGCCACAGGTTGCCAGGTTATCATGAGGGTCCAAATTCAAGCGAGTCCACAAAGGGCAGCTACACGTGAGGCGCGAATCGTGCTACTAGTGACTTCCCGAAATTGATCAAAGAAGCCGTACACAATGCCGGAAGTTTGACCAAACCTAACGCTGCGCCGAGGTTGAAATAAATTTTGTCATGTCTTCGGAATGTTAAAGAGTCGGATGTGGCAAGCACGCGAGGTAAGTTGAGTTACATTACGTTGTGACCACTCGATATAGCCGCCAAGTCGGGACTTACCAGCGTAATGCTGCCAGGCAGGCTGCTGCATTTACGTTCAGGATTGCAGGGCTTTTGAAACATTACATGACCGAAAAGGTTAGCTATAGGATAGTCAACGAGATTCGTGTAGATAGTCGAGAGAGAAAATACTTATTATGTGATCCGGGCCAGGACGAAAATTACGTTATCTTTCAATGTACTAGATCGTACCTTGGCACAATCCGATTCGACAGACTTTTGAATATCTACGTAGTGTCCTGCAGTGATGTAGAGATATATATCAATAATTGTTAGGTGAATAGAATATTAGTTTCGTGAGGATGAATTGTGAGCGCAAATGTAGTGCTATGTATTAGTAAGCACTCAACGCCACTGGTTTTTAAGGGTCTAAGACCTGAGACACGGTCAGAATACTAGTGGTAGACTCTTCCCAAGACACGCTAGTAGTAGACTCTTTCTGACCGTGTCTCAGGTCTTAGACCCGGGCCCATCAGGGTCCCACACATCCCACAAATAAATGGAGTGAGTGCTGGCCTAACAAAAATGTATGTACGCCACTGATACGATCGATCTCTTTCACCTTGGTGACAGCATCTACGATGCGCTACATACAATGTTCTCATCGAACTCGAGCCTCCCCGGTAGTCCGTAATAAGCCCAAACAGTGCAAAGAGCTAAGTACAAGTTGCGCCCTGGCCCCCGGACTCGAGTAGTGGTGACATAATATCTGCACCAGTGCCATGCGACCCTTGGCGGCAACTCTTTTCGAACTTTCTTAATAACGCAATCGTAAAGGCTTCCTTTTCGGATGCAACCACATGTAGAACAGAGATCTATCTGTTCTACTATCTGCCACATGGATGTCAACGAACATCAATTTTACTGCATTGTACAGCATCTGTTATTTATCACTGCTTCCCATCTCAGGCTAGTTCGATCTTGCACCCTCCATGAACATCCAAAACAGCTCCGTGACATACTGCTACTGCTTATGACTGCACTGGCGCTCGCAAACCTGCCCTGTGAAATTCGAGTGCACATCATCCAGCTATGTACCTATTAATTCCCGGATTCTCAAATTTGCAGATTGGCTCTTGCATGAGCATGACTCTATTCATAGGTGACACCTGAGACACAGCCAAATAAGAGTCTGCAATAGATGCTACTTAAAATGGGAGAACATAAAGTTCGAAACGAGTACAGAAGTTCGAATGTCTCAGGATATGTATCGCATTTATGCATAGAACTTTTCTGACGGTGTCTCTCTGACAGATGCTGAATTATGTCCATCACGTCGTTCCATTCGCTCCTTAAATCCCATTTACTCATGTCTTTCTGAACTCTGAATCCCAACTTAATTAAAGAACGAGTGAATGTAGTCGATATTCGGATCGGCGGAAACGCCGGGATACAGCATATTACCACATTGGCAATTTTGGCTGGTATATGTCGTCGGTAAGCTCCGCGCCTATGTCACTCTCAAATACATAAACAACGTAGATAACGCTTCCCTGCAGGTCCCTTTCCACTTGCTTTCGGGGGATAATCTCTTTGAATGACAAGTTACTATTGAATCCGCAATGACTGAGTATCCGCTTTGTGCAGTCATTTCATATCACCACAGATCCCTCATCATAGTGAAGCCGCCAGAATGTGGACTTGCTTACCGGGTGCGCTCGGCTTGGGCGACATCAAAACTAGGTTGCAAATCAAATTTCATGTACGTAGCACGGCGTCGGCACACCACAGTCCAAAGGTTAGTTTTCCACAAGGTGCTACGTCTAGGTCATGGGGCTTTTTTTGCGATATGCCCACTCGACACATACTCGCGCAGTAGTGGGAAAAGCCTTCCCTGGTTGTGGATTGTCGGTGCATTTTCTGGTTAGGAACTAGCGATGGTTATGATACGAGTACTGAATTTTTATTTATTTCAAGCTTTGGCATTATCCTGGCACAGTACACACAGGTTACTGAAATTATATACAACCCGTATGTTCTATCTGCGATAGGGCATCGTCCCAACGAACAATAGATACTGATTTAAAAAAGACCGTATATACGAGTTTGA
This sequence comes from Suillus decipiens, assembly GCA_016695475.1. NCBI lineage: Eukaryota > Fungi > Basidiomycota > Agaricomycetes > Boletales > Suillaceae > Suillus > Suillus decipiens. The sequence goes on from MU172990.1 coordinate 190,115, forward strand.
GCTGATACTATACGGTATCATTTTGGATACCTCTGATAATCCTACAAAAATAGCCATCATCTGATTCGCGGTTCGTGGTGCAAGTTACTATAAAGGTGACCATCATGAGGGAGATATCGTGATCATTCACGCGAAGGTGGCCGAACGCCGCAAGCAATTATAATCAGGCTGTGCAAACGTGAAGTTGTGGGCTTGGTTGAGCTGGATTATGGAGTACTTGCAATAAATGTTGAATATTCGGATCGTGACAGGGTGTTCGTTACCTTAGAACGAGTCTTATTTTGACATTTTGAACTAGGATAAAACATACAGCAGTACCGTATACGTAGCACTAGTACTGTAAGCTAGTCTTCTGGGCCGGGCACAACTGTAGTTGTTTTCTGCGAGTCATTTGCAAGTTACGGGAAGTTACGGCACATCGGGACGCGTAACTTAGTAAGCATGAGTCATCGGATCACTGGGGCCGGCAAACTCGGCAAACCAAGTTGAACGTTAGCCTACTCAGACAATCTACTTCAAATTTTTGGTGGTATACATTATGATTCAAGGTGCCTTCTCACATCTTCTTACTCTCATTGTTAGCAGCCCAGCACTGTATCGTGGCGTGCAAAATTCTGGATCTTCTGAAGACACAATGAATGGGGTTAGAGATACTCAAGCGCATGCACGCCATCTTTATATATCGGTTCGATGCGTTCTTGTGACGTTGCACTGACAATATTGTGTTCTCAAGGTGATGTTCTTCAACTTCGTCCGTGGCGCATATCGGCGATACATAAGTCAGGAATGGGTCTGGGGCCTCGGTAACTGCAAACGAACAGATGGTTCAACTATGATCAGAGTTCGGTTTTCGCATTGGATTGCAGGGTTTAACTTTTATTGGCTGATGCACCATCAACGTATTCGACAACCATTGTAGCAAAAAAATGTATCGCGCTCCGTAGAGCGAGATCCTATTTCCACCCTCAGATACAACTTAGACCGACATCGTATCTGGAGCACGGGTACCGGTAACACCGTTTAGTTTTGAATATCGAGCGTTACTGCGGTCGACTATACCAGCTTTCAATAATTGCCAACGAAGCACTCTAGCTGATAGTTCCGCAAGGGACTGTGTTTGCAAATCCCCAATAGGTACTTACCGTTTCCCCGACTATTATTCTGTACACGTCTGGCTATGTCATCTTCAGTCCAAATGACCTATACACTTCCGCCATTCGCAAGTGGTGTGGGAATAAAATCGTCTTCTGTTGCATTTTTTGTGTTGCCGTTATATTTCTGTTGAAAAGGATGTGTCATTTTCTAATGGGTGTTCCACGGCGGAGACACCCGCGAAGTGCACGAATATGATAAACAGTTCCCCGTCCCCAAACCCAGGTGCCACGAAGGAATGACTGACATCGAACACGAGCAAAGATTCTAGAGGCGCTCATAAGCCGCCGACACGTCGATAAATTGTGCAACGCAGCCTTGCTTCGAAAACAGCCTTCCTGTGTCGCAATGTAGGTTTCTCCTAAATGGAGTAGACCTAGAAGATTCATTCGCGCGCCCCGAAGTATTCTAAGCGGCGAGAATCATTTGATTGTCAAGGGTTGACATTCCGGGCCAAAGATTTGAGCGGTTAAGGAGGCTGCAGATGTGGTGGCATAATAAGGTATCATTTTAATCCCCGTGTTTCAATTTGCTTTTGAACATATACTACTCAGTTTGAGAGGTATACCGAATCGTATACAACGCAAAAGGAAGATCCTCCATTGATTGACAATGGACAATACACTACAATTGTTTAGGGGTTACTCAAATGACAGTTTATTTATCCGGCTTAATTTTTTTGAGCGTGCAGGCGAAATAAACTGTGATCAACTGTCAACTCTATTCCTGCCGCGAAGAAAAAACCAATGCATATGCACGATAACTCAGTGCATTAACAATGTCAGTTGCCAACGGAGCACAAGAGAGAATCCATTACGAATCTCTCTTGGTGAGTAAGAGCTTTGCTGGCCATCTCCATTCTAGTAGTCACTCCTATATACATACTCGATGTAGTTTTTTTTGTAATCTTTGCATTTCGGCTGCTCGACACACCATCACATTCCGACATCTCGTCGACAACTTTACATGCTAATAAGATAAACTACTCTGTCAGTTTATTTTTATTTTCTTGTCGTTCAAACACCACATAAACTGATAAAATAAACTATTATTGAGTATGGTCAACGCTGCGGCCCGAACGCACCCGCATGCAATTTTTCAAATCTCGCGTTTCACCTGTCACGACTCCGAGATCGAGCAGCCTGTCCACACCAGTGACGTCACCCAAGCCCAAGTTGACTTGTCTATGGTAGTATGTGTCGTGGCCATGAGTCCAATCCAGAAGGGCAAACTAGAGAGTGGGTAGGAAGGATCCAGGGAGACGCTGCATGCATTTTAGGATAATTAGATCCTGAAGCACGGTTCTCTTTTCATTTCATTTCATTTTTTGAGTTCATATTTATTGTCCTTTTGTCGAAGACCTTCACGCTCAAATATTGTATGTATGTGTGTAGTCTGATGTATGTTGAATAGAAAAAGCGTCCTCCATTTGCAGGACGTCGGGCAAAAGTCGGCGTACAGTAATGTGGCGAAATGCGTGGATTGATATTGTTCGAAGTTTGGGAGCTTTCGTGTGATTCTTGCCAGTATCAATATGGACGATCCTTGTTCTTTAGTGTTTGTCTACATGTTTCTTGCATGTTCTCTTAATATAGAAGGAACCACCGTCTCCCTTCGAGACTAGAATTCTTTTAGATCCTTTCATAACATTAACATACAAACATCAGCGCAAAAAACCGGTGTCCAACAGACCTTTAATACTCCCGAGAAGTACTGTTGAGGCCTAAGGTGCCCCGAATTAAAGGAGGGCGGAGTGCTCCGCTTGCTTCCTATCATACCGAAGGCATAATGAGTAGGGGCTAGTCATAGATAACAGATCCCCTTCCATTGCGCACGTGTATCCAGTACGAATCACGTCGTTGAATTTTAGTATTAGCTGTTTTGAATGTCCTGTCAACGTTCGTTTGATGAATTGTACTATTTCCAATGGGAGGGGTACATAAATCCCCCCCTCGTTTATCAGTCTGCTGCTTCATTCTTTCATTGTGCTGCCACGATGGACTTCAAAGATGAAATCGATGTGGGCGCTGTCGCCCGGGCTGGGCTGGAGAAGCTGGGATACAAGCAGGAGATGACCCGGGTTTGTGATTTTTCTTGTTCGTGTTCGATCAGCGTGTAATGGCCGTGGTCATTGCTAGTCTCGAGGACTAGTACAAATATTGTTTAGTGAGTAGGGCGTTCCTTTCATCCACCGTGTCGCAGGCACTGAATTCTTCCTAACAAGTGACGCTAGGTCGGTCTGTTGGCTTGAGTGAAGCTGCCTACTGAGTTGATCATTTGATCAGCAATCATGGCAGTCCGTAAGTCTGAGCAACGATTTTGCTCAACACCACGACTCACCGTCTGGTAGCCTTTGGATTAGTAGCACCTATAGCGACGTCGCTTGTTGGAGGTGGTCCAGCGGTAATAATATGGGGGTAAATTCATCCTTTCCACCTTTTATAGAACGTAATTTGACATGCTGTAGTTGGATCTTGGTTTCAGTGCTGACCCAAACGCTCGCTTTCTCACTGGCGGAGATATGTTCTAAATATCCTACGTCAGCAGGGACATATTACTGGTGTTATCGACTGGCGTCCCCCCGGACGCGACTTCTTGCCTCCTGGATCAATGGATGGTTGACAGTCGCCGGTAGTTGGATGGTTGATTTGAGTGTCAAATTTGGTATTTGTTCCTATGCATGTTACCTTCAATCATCAGTGATCATGACGCGTTTTCCCAGCAACTGCTCAACTTGTTGTCGCCGGCGCCAAAATATATTGCTCCGAATGGAACGCGACAGCATTGCAAACGTGTAAGGATCCGTGTAACAATATTTGCATTTGTTTGACTACTTAGTGCCCAAATGCAGACATGATTTTCCTCGGTGTGACTGCTGTTGCTAGCACATTCTGCATATTCTTTAACAGGCTCCTACCAACGGTCGACGTAAGTCCTCACCTGTTTATTGTTTCCGAGATCTCCACAGGTTGCCAGATTATTTGCGCTTGCTGGACTGGTTTAGGCATCATCGGTACGTTTGATCCGCTCTTCGTTTGTTATCCTCTTTAATTTGTTTGAAGTTATCTCCATATGCTTGTTGGCCAAGGCCGCAACAGGACGTCGTCCCGTCTCTTTCGCGCTCGGGAACTTTGATCCATCATTTTCAGGATGGACACCTGGGTGGTCGTTCTTCATAGGTCTATTGCCGGTATGATTGCTATCACTTAACGAAACTCGTACTCAATATTACCACAATGTATCAAAACAGCCTGGTAAGATGTTTATCACGGTAAGGTTGGGCGCTGAGCAACGTCCTATGTAGCATATACATATTCCGCTATAGGAATGAGTGCGTCAATACCTCAACATCATGTTCACTTACACTTACTACTTACACTATGAAACCAGTTACAAACATGGCCGAAGAGGTTCATAACCCTTCTGAAATACTCCCGAAGGCCATCGTCTCATCTGTACCCATTGGCTTATTGACTGGTGTGGCATTCCTTCTGCCAATCCTTTTCACGCTCCCGGATATCGCTACATTACTTCAAGGTCAGTTTCGCGCTGAGGTGACTCGTGCTCTTCACATACATATGTCAACTAGTTCCTTCCGGTCAACCAATTGGTGTTATGTTTACTTTGGTCATGGGCTCCAGGGCTGGTGGTTTTGGGCTGGTGAGTTTATCGTGACCTTTCATCCGGAGCTGCATCTCTGATTTGGCGGGGTATTCAGTGGTCCATTAGTACGTCACAACTGGTCTCTGCCAATATGCCTGGCTTTCTCATACTTACCACCTTGCAAAGTATTCGGTATCAGTATGTTTTGTTCAATCTCCACGTCTTGTGCCGGTTCTCGTGCAACATGGGCGTTCGCACGTGACAAAGCTGTTCCTTTTCATCGATGCTTCTCCAAAATCAGCCCTTACCTCGAAGATGTCCCCGTGAATGCGTATGCACTCTCTACCGTTATCCAAGTTCTCGTTGGACTCGTCTACCTCGGCTCCTCAGCTGCATTCAACGCTTTTGCAGGAGTCGCCGTCATGTGTCTTGGAGCATCCTATGCCATGCCTGTTGCCCTCTCGCTAATGAACGCCCGGCGAGATATGCGCGACGCCCCATACAACCTTGGCATATTTGGTACTGTCATCAATGCGGTCGCTGTACTGTGGATCGTGTTCGTTACCGTTCTATTCTCGATGCCTGCTGTCATCCCAGTGACGATATGGTCTATGAGTAAGTGGTTTTTACTCTTATGAGTGCTAAGGCACTGACAGTGTGGAGTAGATTATGCCTCGGCAGTGTTCTTGGGATTTGGGGTGATTAGTGCAGTGTGGTATATGATCAGTGGGTTGTTTGCTTGCCGTTCGGGGACATCATGTGGTTAATGTAGTTCAGGCGGGCAGTTTTACTATAGAGGACCTCCGATCCAGGAAGAACCAACAAGTTCCCCCGGTTCCTCAGACTTTGATTTGCATTGAGATCAGTCTGACCGAAAATCGTGATGGAGATACTATCATCAGGCGATGGCAGATGGGATCGAAAATAGGGTAAAATAAAGTAGAATTTTACTGTTTTGTTGGTGTTGGCGCATGGTAGCTCTTGCCTTTTGCTTTCTCATATGTTGGATTGTAATTATTATAGCTGTTGTGCAGAGTTTGTAGACATGATTTGGAGTTAGACTAAACGTCACAGGGTGGTGAAGAACCCCGTTTTTAAAAGAGTATGAAGGGTATGACGAGTAAATTTCCTAAGTATCCCCGACTGCACTTCAGAGTTCGGGAATGCCCTGATGTGAGGGTACCCCCATCAGTCCGCCGTTCTGCTGGCCGTTTTAGATGCGCAATTCTTCGAGATGATGTGATTTTAGTTATACGTGTGGAGTGGTGATGACTACGGTGGAGGGATACCTATGGCGCGTACTCGTGGAATGACAGGAATATAAAGGGGTAGGAGGGTGTATGAGCATCTCAATGGAGTACCTATCATTCTCGGGTCAAAATGAACTAATATGCAATCTGTGTGGGGTGATAAATAGTAGGCCTTCTGGGATGTCTCGTCTCGAACCCTGGTGGTCCTGCCGTTGCGATCCTCTGGGTTCCAAGATGATTACGAGGTTGTAGTGTGAATTAAGGTAAGGCGTATGGCGATTTAGGATAGAATGATATGGGAGATTGAGTGCACGATTTGGGTCTGACAAACCCATCGCCGCTTCAGCAATTGTGGTTTATACAAAAAAATCTATGTTGAGTCGCTTAGTGACATTAACAACACGTACAGGGTGAGGGATCGCATCTTCATTTGTCAATAGGCACTGCAGTGATGAAGCTTTTTTACCAAGGGCTTGCGAAAGGGTATGTCGTTTCTTCCGTTAGTGGTAGCAGTTGAAAGGATAGTAGTACTGTTTGGGGTCAGTGGCGGCAAGGCGGTCAGGGATCTCTGGAGGCGGTGTAGGTGCTTATTGAGGGCTATGTATCTGCTGCGGAGGCTGATTAGTATATCAGAAGGTGACTTTCTGGACCGGACCGTCTTGTCGAGAAAGGAAGTAGTGTTAATGAACGAGTGGAGATAGGACAGGAGATTCTGCAGGTCCAAAGCATTACCGGGGCGCACAAAGAGGGTTCGACCGAGCCAGATAACAAGCTATTCCTTATGAATGACTGGAAAATATACTTGATGAGTGGTGATTAAGGTCTTGACGCACTCTACTGATACGTACCTCATTTACTTTAAAATTAGGGAGCAGAACTATTTCAGAATAGGAAGAATTGTATTATTAGAGTTGGGAGTGGAGCAGGGTTGCTGAGTAATAAGGTTGTGAGCTTCGTGTCAGCTGCCCGACAATGGAGAACCGAAATGCTTAGCCAGCTTTGCTCCGAGGGGAATCCAGTTCTCGATGTACTTCCTGAAAATTTGCATCTGGAATCGGCTTCGTATGATGTCACACTGGGTGACTTCCCGTAAGAATTTACAGAAAAAAGTCGTCTGTCAACAGTTTGACACCAGCTAAGTTACAGACAAAATCTGTAAACCGTAAGACATAGAAACAAGATTTACAGTCATTTTTCAGTTATCTAGCAGACCTATCATGGATGTCGAAGCTTTAATGCAGCATGCATTTGCTGATGATGAGATGCTGGAACTACAAGCTGCCCTGACTGGCATTCTCATTCTTGGTGCTGAAGAGGCACATCTTGTGAAAAATTGTCTTCGCAATCCATCACGGCTGTATCTGTGCCGTCCTGATTAGCTCTAAGATGGATTATAATTTAATTGCTGCATCCAGATCTCCAAAGTTAAACGGCACAGGATGGCCATTTTGTGTCTGATTCGCTGCATGGTCAGTACTAGCTGCAGAGACAAAGCTTGCAGGTGTATTTGTGCGAGAAATGTTGGAATCGGCCCCGAGAGAATTGAGATGCAAAGACGGATTCATATTTCCAGTGAGGAAATACAGGCCAAGCATGATGTACTAGTACAAAGTCAAAGGCAGGATCGGAGTCCACCGATAATGAAAAAATATGAATATGATCCATTGAGGTGTTCCGAGACCGAGACATCTAAAAAGAGTAAGAAAATTGCCTGAATCAGACATTTTACAATTTACAGACATTTACAGAGGGGTAGGTACCCCTCCATAGATTGGCAAATTTACAGACCTGAGTGCGAGAGCAACCAGTTGACAGTGACTTCCTAATGCAGCTCGGCTATTTGGCTAAGGCAGGTGGATTAAGGGAAATTTGTCTGTAAAACCTTATGGGAAGTCACCCACTAGTTAGACTGAAGAAGGATTAGTCTGGTAATGATGGGATCGCAAAGAGGAGAGAAAAATAAGACCAGACCAGTGTGGCTCGAACTGAGTTGAGTTCCTATTCAAAGAATCCGGACACACGAGACATAGGAAGAGACAATGGAGTATGACATATTCACAAAGGGAAGAGGTAAGTAATACATGCAGCAAGTAAAGAGGAAGATTATGTGATAAAGCATGGGTACATTGAAAATCATGCATGACGGATTGTAAGTGGGTGGTAAAGACTGGAGAACTGATAGCTGTGGAGATGAACAAAGGTAGAGTTGACTGAGTCTGACACCAATAGTCAAGAAATGTGCATGAGTTCCAGCGTCCTTGTGTCACCAGTGGGTGGACCCCTCCAGGAGTAACTCTGTGGCACCACTGATACAGGATGTGTGAGTGGGAATGGTTGGATGACTAGCAGTGACCCAAACATCATTGCAGCAGGACCACATCTTTGTTAGAGGAACCCAGGAACCATTGTCTGTTTCAAACGAAAAAGACGAGCCTGAGAAGATATATTAAGATTGTTTTCGAGATGGAGGATGAGGGCTGCAAGGGGACACATAAATGGCGCTCAGAGCATTTTCCTGAAATCTTGGCAAGCTCAGTAAGGCTTGGTAAGGCTCAGTAAAAGTCGTCCTGCTGGTAGTTTACATAAGGCTTATTTTTTTGTGAACTTAGTTTACTCAACTACGGCTTGCTCTGGCATCGTGTCAGAGCTCAAAGCACATGCCTGCCCTATGACCACGTCTACATCATTCTGCATGACTGCAGGACACACAGAACCTCTCCCCAATCCACCACAACATCAAGCAGAAAGCCATGAATCCTCCTCCAGTCCCACATCCTACCAAAAAAAAATCAAAGTGTTCTAAAGGAGATGGAGAAACTGCTGAGTCAAGCATCAGTTGGCAGGCAGATCCTCAATGTACCAATATGCTGGTCCATTTCCTCACCAGCAATCTGGCAGATTGTCATATTCTGTTCTCTAGTGAGGGGAGAAACCTGCTGATCCCGACATCAAGGGTCCTCCATTGGGCAAAGATAAGAATGCCATCCATGCAGTGATGGCAGAAGTCATCTTTAGTGGCGACTGCGTATATGGAGCCCAACATGCTGCCAATCAGACCAGGTTTTGTGACTCTGTGGCCAACTGTATTACAACGTGAGTGATTCTTTGACTATCAGGCAGCAGCCGATGCTGATCAAATTATTTGAAGTCTCCAGAATAAATTCCATGACCACTGTAAGGAGTTTGAATAAACTGGTGCAGGTATTGTGCCCCTTGATGCTGGTACTGCAGAAAATCTACATGGTGAGTCAGTTACTTATATTTATTTTATTCTACTGATAAAATTCACAGCAAAATTCAAGAAAGACTTCCCATGGTATGATGATCTCTACAAGATCTGGGGCTCCCACCCATCATTTGCTGCCAAAATGACTTCATCAAAACCTGGCTCTGATCATGTGGGTGATCTGTTTGCCCTCACCCATCCTGGGGGCAGTAGCACTGGTAGTGGGACAACCTTCCCACAGTTCAATCACCCCCCCTGCCTTTGCAGTGTTCCCCCCACCAAAGTGGTCAACCAGGCAGCATCCCTGGTCCCCACTCACAGTGGAACTATAATATCTCTCCCCAAAGCGCCCACCCTGGCAGTGTTCCTGTGTTACGAACTGGGATAGTTCTGAGCGTACAACAATTGTAACATCCTGCACCCCAGTTCAACTTCAGCCCCCTCCCACAAAGCACCCAACCTGAGTCTCCACAGCACTGGAATTATGGCATCCCTCCCCAAGGCAGCATTGATGGTGGTGTTCCTGCACCTCAATTCAACTTCGCCCCCCCCAGCAGAGTGTCTAACCTAACATTCCACCAAGCAGCACTTCTGGCTCCCCACAATGCTGGAATTTTGCCCCCTCTCCCCAGAGTGCTTGCTCATGCAACCCATACTCCCCAGGCCCTCCAGTTTTTTCTAGAATGGATGATAACAATGACAACAATGACAACCCCCTTGCTGATGATATGGAAGACCTGTGTATGAATGAGTCAGGCCATCATCATGACATTATTTTGGACAGCCCACTGAAATCCAACTGTCACCCTAACAAATGCCAGCAGTCTCCTTCTTCTCCAACTCCTTCCTCCCCCTTGCATTTATGGCTCCACAGAAGCCCTGCACTGCTACCCATGACAATAACAGTGCTTTCAAAACCCATGCTAGTCAGTTCATGGGGCACAGGGGTGCTACCAATAGTACCCCTTCTGTTGCATCTTCTTTGAATACTTCCCACACTGGCTCATTGGGATGTGGGCATGCTGGAAAGCAAGGCTTGTCAGTTCAACAATCTCCAACTTCACAAACATCTGTTTCAGCCAAATCAAAAGGCAAGGAATCAGTGTCCAAACATATCCGATCAGAAGTCCAAGTCCAAGTCAAGATGTTGAATGATGACTTGGACAGCTTACACTCTGAGAAGGTCTCATTGTATCAGCTGAAGAATGAGTGATTGATGGTGAAGATGAACTCTAACTGCCAGCAGAAGGAGCATGATTTCATCTGCGAGGAGCATGCCAACAAGTGTGCAGATGCTGCTATAGTCCATCAATGCATGAAGGAGGCCAAGGAAGCAGAGATTTGCCTGTGTGAAGCAGAGACCAGGGCCCTTGAAATGGAGAGGGACATGATGTGCCTGCAGATTGAGTGGGCCAAGCTCAATGGTGCCAAGGATAATGGTGCCAAGGATGCGTGATATACCTGCCTGTCTGTTCATTTGTTCTT
>MU172990.1:203911-215927 GCA_016695475.1 Suillus decipiens
ACTCCTGCAGACCTCAGTCTGATCATTGCTTGTATCCTTACTTATCCTGCTGTCTATATAACTCTGTTTCCATTCTCACTTGGGCTCCAGCCCTTGTAAGTCTCCGGCTCTGGACTATGGGAGTACTCCCTAGTCTGGAGCCTTGACTCTCTGTCATATAATCACTTTCGGACTTCATCCGATTGTAGTCTGTCTTCCGTTCCACCTTCGACTCTACCTGCAGTAGTCTTCCTCTGTTAGTTTCTACTTTGGACCTCGTCCGAAGTAGTCTATACTCTCTCTACTTCACATCCAGGCCTACTCCTCCATAGTAGTTATACCACTTCATCCATCCATACACCTATCCATCTATCCATCCATTCGTCCGTCTATCTATCTGTCCATTTACCCATCCGTCCATCCATCCATCCATCTGTCTGTCTATCCATCTGCCCATCCGTCTGTCCATCTGTTATCCATCCAACACTCTGCTACTCCTACCTTCAGATCCTTGGACCTTTGGATCCTTGGACCTTCGGACCTTTGGATCCTCGTACCTCTGGACCTTCGGACCCTTGGTCCTATAGTCCTATGGTCCAGTCCTATTCTATCCTCCATCCTATTGTAACATCCCTCACTGTTCTACTCTGGACTTCATCCAAGTAGTCTTGTCATCCTCCCCTATCATCCAGGAATAGTTCTGGCGCATTCCCACGCTCATCCGGAAGTCCTTCGGAGCTCTATTGAGCTATCCTGCCCTAGAGTTCATCCGGACTACATCCAGACTTCACCAGAACTCTCCCTAGGACTTCATCCGAAATTAAGGGGCAATACTCAGGTAAGGGGCACAGCGTATGAGCTGAGGCCAAAGCCCTTTATGATCCATTAACCCTCCAAGCATGTCTCTAACACTAGTGAAGGAAGTTCCAGGTAAAACCCAGTAAGATTAAAGTGAGGAATCTACAGGCAATACACTGTGCTTAAATAGGCCAATATATGCACACAGACCAAGACCAGAATGAGTAAGTAAGTAACAAGATGAATACTGAAGGCATGAATGTATGACAATATGAAGAAACAAAAGAGGAAAAGGATGACATGGTAAAGCCATGTAAGTACAATGACCGGTTCGTAGACCACATTGTGAGACAGATAGTCCATGGTTGTACATGTAATATAAGTGTAAAAGGGGAAAATGTATAGGGGCATGTACGACTGTAACATTACCCCCGTATTTATGGTGAAGACACCATCTTTACTCATCTTGATTAGCCCAGTAGATGGGGTCATCAGAGATGTAGTGGCCATCCTCATTGTAATCATTTTTGATAGCCCGCACCTTGTCCTGCTCTTGACAAGCATGCACATACTTTTCATCTTCTTCTAACTCCCAAGCAGCAAGTGTGGCATAGAAGTCAGGGTGTTTAAAATCTTTAATGGGGAACCCAATGTCTTTCCCTTTTAACAGGGGACAATAGATGGACAAATGTCTGGGGGTGATGACGTGACAATACACACAGTGATATTGGTCACAGGTCTTATGATGATGACCTGTACTTTTACAGATTCAACAAGTGCGGTTCTCATCAGGGTTGGAAGTGCGGTTCTCATCAGGGTTGGAAGTGGATGCATGTAAAGGAGGGGCAACAGCAACATTACCATAAGCAGGGTCCTGGCTTTGTGACCGGCGTCATTTTCCCACTGCTTTAGTTTTCATAATCAGGTGCGAGTCTTTCAGGATGCGGGCTCAAAAGGAGTGTTTAGGTGTGGGTTTATGCACTGGCTTAGCTTCTTCCTTTTCTGCCAGTGATGAGCTCCTCGACTGATGATGACAAGGTAGTGCCTAAGGCAGCAACAGGGACAAACTCTGGGAGTTGAACTACAACCAGAGGGAGAGATTCAGGTGCTGGCTCATATAATCCAGTGGGGTGTTCTTCAGTCCGGGTCTTATGTAACAGACTCTGGTGAGGGAGCATTAGAGTGACGGTAATGAGAAGGTGTAGTTTGGTCCTGGGTAAGGGTTTGGACTGGGTTCACTGTTTGCACAGGAGATGGGGTGCACTCAGTTTTGTAATTACATAGCACATTGACTATGTTGGTAATAGCTTGTCTTGCCTCTCTAGAGGTATCGACAGATTGCTGGATATCTTGGATGATGGTGGAGGTGGTGGTGGAAGCTTCTTGAACGGCAGCAAGAAGGCTGACAAGATTACCGATGTTAGAATGAGGGTTTGGAGGGAAGGTGGTATCTGTGAGAGTAATTCAGCTAGCTTCCACCTCAACAGATGGACTGTGTGGTCTAAGGGTTCCTTCTACCCTGGCATTGACCACTTGAATAGCTTCTCTAAAATCTTCCTCAAACCCATGAGGCAGAAGACGTAGAGCATGAGTCCTAATACACCTTTGTAGGTGCATAATACTAAGACAAGTTTCTTGGCATGGGATTCTTCTGGCCCAGATTTCAAGGAGTATGGCATTGCAGATGATATGGATGACAAGTGATGCAGTGAATGCATCTCTTCTGATGATGATGTTGTCGACCTCAATGGTGTATTCCTTGCACATGAGGACGCCTTCAATAAACGTGTATCCTTCGAGGTCATCGAGGTATCATGTGAATCTTTCAGTGTTGGTATCGCAGGTATGGTCTTCTGCAGGGGTGGTAATGATGGCGATGGGGTGGGCATAGTCTCTGGTGACTGGGGAGCAGTGGTGAACTGAGGTGACGAGGGCATCAGTACTATCGGTGAAGTTGGAGATGGAGGATTCTGTAGGGATAGAAGATTCAGTCATAGCAGGTGTCGCTGGTACAAGGATGTTGGAAGACATGAAGCTTGTGTTTGTTATACTGGCTGTGAGTGGATGAGGTGAATTGGTTTGAGTGGTTTCAGAGTTTGTGTCGTCTTTTATATGCTCTGAGGATATCTCTGGCATTTTCCAGATTCTCTTCGGGTAGCCACTCATTATCAGCCAATGAGTAGCCCTTCCACGTCACCAGGTACCTTCGGCATTTGCCATTCCCTTTATGGGATAGAATGGCCTCTACTTCATACTCTTCTTCTTCTTCAATGATGTCAGGTGGTGGTTCTAGGAAGTTTGGTCCATGAACATTGTTTTTGCTATAGGATGATAGTTGAGAAGCATGGAATGTGTTGTGGATTTTCCACTGCTTCAGAAGTTGGAGTGTGAAGGTGATTGGGGATAAGACTGCGGCAATTGGGAATGAACCATATCTTTTGGGTGCAAGCTTCCTAGATGGTAATTTCAATCATAAGTTCTCTGCCAATAGCCAGACCTTGTCTCCTATCTTCCATGGGGTATACTTCTGTCCATATGATTGTTCTGCCATTTTTTGCATTGCAATGTTATGACACAAGATGGCTTCTTCTCTTATCTTCTGAAGCATGCATACTCATTCTTCTGCTGTAGGGACCATTGAGTCGGGAATAAGATGGGGAATGGCGCGGGGTTCATATCCCAACATGAGGAAGAAAGGTGATGCATTTTGTGCGTCATGTTTTCGATGGTTATGTACAAATTCGGCAATGGGCAAATGTTCTACCCAATCTTCTGGGTTGTTGTGACAGTAGATGCGGAGGTATGTTTCTAGTTCTTGGTTGAGGTGTTTGGTCTGCCCATCTGTCTGTGGGTGATAAGCAGTTGATGGAGCTATGGAGTAGTCTAGAAGTTGGGCTAGTTCTTTAGAGAATCATGATAGGAACTGCAGTCCACAATCTGAGATAATCTTGTTGTGTAACCCAAAACATCTGTATATGTGCTTCAAAAATAGTTTGGCCACCCCTTTGGATGTGATTGTTTTGTGACATGGAGTAATAATTACCCCCTTTGTAAGCCCATGGTCTACCACAACCATGATACTATCAAAGCCTCCAGATGGGGGAAGGTCAGTGATAAGATCAATGGAGAGCTGCATGAAAGAATGGGTGGCTGAGGAGGGAATCAGGGTCAAGGGGGGACAAACCGGATGCATGTCAGTTTTCATTTGCTGGCAGAGGGTGCAACCATCAATGTATTTATGTATGTAAGAGCCCATAGCAGGCCACCAGGCTTTGTGTTTGACCAATTCTTCTGTTTTAAACCAGCTGGGGTGTCCCACAGTGGGGTGATTATGGTACCGAGCAAGGAGTGCCACTCTATTAGCAGGGGGAATGTAAGTGTGATCTTTGAAGTACAGTATACCGTCGATGATCTTCCAATCAGACAAGGCAGACTTCATAGGAGAGAGACAAACTCCATCAAGAGCATCAGAGGCAGTCCTAAATACAGGATCATCAAGAGGGTCAGAGGAATGCAAGGTGTTTGTCGCAAATTTCCTAGAGCCATTGCAATGATGTAACATTGCAATGGTCATGAGGATATCATTCCCACAGTATCACGTGCTGTCACAATCCATTATGATGCTCGATAATCATTGTCATGTCTGATTTTGTATTGAAATAACATTCCCATGCTTCATGTGCCATTTCAACTGATTGGAATGTTGATAATACTTACACTTTTCATACTGTTTTTACTGTTCATATTGACATCAAATTGTTGTATTCTTATTTGAAGACTATATACACCTTCGAATGCCACCTGAGCAAACCTCAACCTGCAATATATATGGTCAGACATTCAAGAGTCAAGGGCTTGCTGCCCACCAGAAGGCCTGCAGGAGGGATGCTATGCAGCTGCAGGAAGACCAGGAGAGGCAAAATGCTTGAGCAGGTGAGTCAATTCTTTGTTTGTGTGGTGCACATTGAGTATATTAAGTCCTCTTGACAGCTCAAGCCCAGCCTGAACGGCTAGATACTCAACATCGGCCAGTTTCTGAATCTGTACCATCTCAATGACCAGGCACATCCCTGGCCCAAGGTTTGATTCCACTTAATGTCTGTTTGTTTTATTGAATTAATAGGCTTACATCCAGCTCCCATCACTCACAAACCTGCATACGATGAGTATGTAAGGCCTGATGAAGGTATGTTATTATTTCTTTTATCAATACATTTAGATTTCTGAATCAGATCACATCATTTAGGTCTATCATTTACTCTACAGCAGGAGACTCCTGAAAATGAGTGTGTCCTGCCACCTACATTTCAGCTGGATGATATCAAGACTGAATATCATCCACGCAGTGGCATTGCCACGAAAATTGATCACTTTGCTGATTTCTGCTGCCACACCGCCACTTGCTCACAAGTACCCAAAAATCTCACACCTTGGGAACCCTTTTCATCATGCATCGACTTTGACTTTGCAGAACTGGTCTTGAAAGCAAACCTTACTAAAGTACAGACCAATGAGCTTATTAGTCTCATCCATTGCGCTGCATTTGAACAGTTCTCAGTCACTGACTATGATGGTGTTTGTATGATGTGGGATGCAGCATCCCCTTGTCATGCAAAAGTAAGTCTGAATCCAATGACCTGCTATACCTCGCTTACAATCAATTTTTAAGTACAGTTCCAAAAGGAAGTGATTTCAGTCTCACATAGGGACCGGGAGCATACATTTGATATTTGGTATAGGCTGCTCTGGGACTGGGCTTGTGATTTGTTGAAAGACCATTGCCTTGGTCCACATTTTGTATTTGATGCCCAATGCCTGTACAAATATGACAGACAAGACTTCATGCATTTTTTTGATGAGCTGTGGACCGCTAATGCTTTTTGGGATAGTCAAGTATGTATCTGTTACTGTTTTTAATGTTCTGATAATGTAAATGGTGCACTTTGTAGTCATCTTTGCTGAAGGATGAAGGAAAACCCTTCGCATTTATCATATATGCTGACAAGGCAAAACTCTCATCATTCAGTCGTCAAAAGGCATATCCTGTCAATGCGCGATGCGCAAATTTACCTGTTGGAATACACAATGGCAAAGGGTTTGGTGGTGGTCGACTGGTTGGTTGGCTTCCAATCATATGTCACTATTCAATTCAGAATGAACTTCAATGCCTCAAGCTGACTCTCACAGGTCAAAGAAGATAGGAAATATTCCGGAACCCAGTCCTTTGTCAATTTCAAAAATGTTGCCTGGCATGAATCATTTAAGTGTCTTCTCAAATCACTTGCACCACTTTCGAAAACAGGCTTTTGGGTCAAGTGTTGGGATGGCATTGAATGTCTTTTTTACCCACTTATTCTCATCCTATCAGCGGACTATGAGGAACAGTATGTATATCACTTCATTGTAGGTTTCTAACAGCTGTTCTACAGATGTGTCATGGCCTTGATATGTGGAACAAATTGCAAGTGCCCTTGTCCCATCTATCTTGTTCCTAAAGACAAACTTGGCAATGTCCTCACGCCATATCCATTTCAAACAAGCGCAGCTGTGCAAGCCACACTTCTGAAGGCATGAAGTCAGGCTCAAAAAGAAGACAAGGAGAAAATATTAGTGTCGCAAGGCCTCCAGGACGTCGACATAAGTTCCCTATTACTGTGTCTTTACTCCCATCTCTAATTATTCATTTAAGAATTCATTTTCAGATATTGCTCACACAGATGTCCATTCCGCAATCTCGTTTGACCGCTTGCATGTAAATAATGAAGGCAATTTCTCTGATCATCTTTGGACCCAGTTTCAAGAACACATCAAATCAGTCAGCTGGCAGGCACAGGCCAAAATTGATGAACAGTACATTTTTTTTATCTTTGTGTATAGCAGATATAGTAACTTTACTACTTGAATAGCTTTGACTTGATGTGTTAGAGACATGCTCAGAGGGTTAATGGATCATAAAGGGCTTTGGCCTCAGCTCATGCGCTGTGCCCCTTACCCGAGTATTGCCCCTTAATTTTGGATGAAGTCCTAGGGAGAGTTCTGGTGAAGTCCGGATGTAGTCCGGACGAACTCTAGGGCAGGATAGCTCAATAGAGCTCCGAAGGACTTCTGGATGAGCATGGGAATGTGCCGGAACTATTCCTGGATGATAGGGGATGATGACAAGACTACTTGGACGAAGTCCAGAGTAGAACAGTGAGGGATGTTACAATAGGATGGAGGATAGAATAGGACTGGACCATAGGACCAAGGGTCTGAGGTCCGAAGGTCCGAGGATCCGAAGGTCCAAGGATCCGAGAGCAGGAGTAGCGGAGTGTTAGGTGGATAACAGATGGGTGGACGGATGGACGGATGAATAGACAGACAGACAGGTAGATGGATGGACGGATGGGTAGATGGACAGATAGATAGACGGACGGATGGACGGATAGATGGACGGATGGATGGATAGGTGTACGGATGGATGCAGTGGTATAACTAGTATGGAGGAGTAGGTCCGGATGTGAAGTAGAGAAAGTGTAGACTACTTCGGACGAGGTCTGAAGTAGAAACTAACAGAGGAAGGCTACCGCAGGTAGAGTCGAGGGTGGAACGGAAGACAGACTACAATCGGACGAAGTCCGAAAGTGATTATAGGACAGAGAGTCAAGGCTTCCGGACTAGGGAGTACTCCCATAGTCCAGAGCCAGAGACTTACAAGGGCTGGAGCCCAAGTGAGAACAGAAACAGAGTTATATAGACAGCAGGATAAGTAAGGATACAAGTAATGATCAGACTGAGGTCTGCAGGAGTAGTACTACAAGTTTATATACTGTAGGTAGCATGCCGGAAGGTAAGTAAGCATAGTCCAAGGCTATGTCAGAAACATAATAGTAAGTACAGCAAAACATCAGGCTATGAACTTGGAGATGAAACTTGTACGGAACAACTTATTGAGACGGAGGCAGAGATAACTGATAGCCAGAGGCAGAGATGACCAAGAGGCGAAGGCAGGGATGACCGAGAGCCAGTGGCACAGGTATATCCTAAAAAGGGTAATGCGCAGGTGCACAGGAATGGGTCCGGATATGAACACGGATCGGATATGGATTGGATGAGTGTCTCGGATCGGATCTGGATCGGACGAGTATCTCGGATTGGATCTTGATCGGATGATTGTCTTGGATCGGATATGGATCGGATGAGTGTATCGGATCAGATATGTGAACTGGATCGAGTGGGGATTAGATGGATGTGGATATGAGCAGGATGTTATAGTGCAAGTCAAGTGTAGAATCCAGTATATGACATGATGCCACGTTGGCGAAAACTCAACCACTTCAACCACGTCATGGATATATCTTTTTCTGATGGCTCAAAGTATGAAGATATTTCAAAGGTAAGCCAGTTTCATCGATTCTGAATTGTACTACTGATATTTCTGTAGATCATTGTATTTGCAGCTCATGACATCATCAACTGAACCTCCAAATCTCATGAGCTCCCTTATCTGCTCCTTCATTGCATCCGTGAATATGTCAATGTTGACATGTACGCAGCTCTTGAAGTACATACATCCAAAATAATTGCCACAGGCCATCAAGCTGTGAGAGAGTTTACACAACTGTTGGATGTGAGTCACTCATTGTGCCACCATTCAAGTTTCACTTATGGTCTGGATTGTATAGCAATATAGTGAGAAGGACGACTTGGGGAAGAACTGGGCTTACCCAAAACAACATGCGCATGCTCATTTGTTTGATGATATCGAGGCAAAAAATGCCACACAGAACACGAACACCAAACCAAATGAGAAGTGTCATGGCCCAATCCAATGAACTTATCTTCGGCGCACGAACTTTAAAAACATTGCTGAACAGGTGTATGCTCTCTTTTTTTTTTGCGAAGTCTGACAGTTTTTCATCTGATCCTATACAGGTACTTCACCTTGACCATTGATTCCTCATTGCACATTCAATCCATTTGGATATCGAAGATCACGATGAAATTGTTGCATCTCAGAAAAACCATTTACTTTCAGGCAGTGAGGACGATGAAGACAACCTTGATGGTGATCCCGATGATATGTTCCATGTTAAGTTAGGTGCAGCGCAAAATGAGCAGACATTTGAAGACTTGGAGCAGCTGCATGCAAATGACAATGCATTCAAGCGATTCCGTATCAAACTTGCAGACTTTCTCAGTGATTCTCTCCCTGCGCATGGAATACCACTACCTAACGCGAAAAGAATCAAGTTCATGCCAAATGAAACTGTATGTTGTTCTATTTTTCTGCTTTGTGTCTCAAGTAACAGAATGAAGGTGACTGAGCATCGGTTCTTGAAAGTCAACTTTGAATCTATCGTAGACTGGCAAATCACCACCGATTATCTTCGATGCAGCCCTTCATTTTACAACTTCGCTCGATATGACTGTGTTATCCTTCAAACTCAAGCTGGACCTATGTTTGGGCATTTACTGATGCTCTTCACCTGTATTGTGGATGGTCGAACTCATCCAATCGCTCTTGTCCACCCATACGATGCTCCAGTTGGGCCGCGCTCTCTCAAAGACAAACACTTTCAATTCTGGCGTGTTCGTGAAAGGCCAAGGATCTCATCTGAATTTTTTTCAGTTCGCTCAATCATCCGTGGTGCAGCACTAACAGAAGATCACAATGTCCCGGGTGACTACCTGGTCATTGATACCATCAATACTGACATGTTCTTGCGCATGAAGTTGATGCATGGGTCTGCCGGTCATCTAGCATGAAGAACCAGCATTCTTTCCTCCCTCCCAGCTTTCAAATATGCCTGCGGAGCTGCCAGTGTCATTCAAACTAGTGTTGGAACTTGCATTTTCAATGCTCTCATTTACTTGTTTGACTCTTAATCCTTATCTCTCAGTCCTCACCCTCACTCATTCGACTCTCAATCCTTATCTCTCAGTCATGCTCACATTTTACTCGTTCAACTCTCAATCCTCATCTCTCAGCCATCTTCACCTCTTGCTCGTTCGACTCTCAATCCTTATCTCTCAGTCATGCTCACCTCTTACTCGTTTGACTCTCAATCCTTATCTCTCAGTCATGCTCACCTTTTGCTTGTTCAACTCTCAATCCTTATCTCTTAGTCATACTCACCATTTGCGCATTCAACTTCCAATCCTTATCTCTCAGTCATACTCACCTTCTTTACTACCGAAACCAGCTCCACGACTTTCCCTTTTACTGACTCGTCAACGAGCTGGGGATGAGAAGAGTAATATTAGACCAGCCACACAAGACCATCGAGGAGCCAGACAAATTCTTTGAGATAGACTCTACCATTCCTATCGATGTCACAATCTACGACCGGCTGATGGCTGCGCACAGCAAAGCAACAGATTTTGAGAAACAGGCAAAGGCTAGTTCGCTTTGGATCCATGCAGCAGTAATAATGACTCACTCAGTTATGCCACGTAAGTGCACTGCGAGTTATTTTACCTGTTATCTTTGGATTGACTCATTTTATCCAGGGTCTAATAACCTTGTCCTCAACACGAGGCAAGGTCCTGTTTCTTATTTTAAGTGCCTTGAGTCACGACCTTTCTCTTACCCTTCCACTCTTCGAGCTTCTCTTACCTTTCTGTCCATTCTCAGAGTTACTTTCACCATGCCACAATTCAATACACTATCTATGACTGATCTTGAACAGGTCTGTTTTCACCCTCTGATCATCGCTTGAGTTTTCTAATGTTTGCTTCAGGCATTGCGAGAGATGCAACTCGAGTTACAAGAACTGAAGGACATCAACAAGGAATTGACTGAGGAGAACAAGATTCTCAAAGTCAACCAGCCAAAGAGGAAGAAGAAGGGTCAAAACACCTTGGAAGAAAACATGGTATTCGACAAAGAGATCCGCTTATGTGGTCGCAAATATGGCACCTGTTACGAGATGTTTCCACCAGATAGGCAACTCCTTCTGCACAGCAATCCAACGTTCGCTCCACCTCTCAACGAACCATCAGGCTATGAAACATTAGCCTCAGCAGAGTTAGCACCACTTTCTGAGCTATACAGTCTACTTCCATCACATATCCACCCGCTTGTGGCAGATAATCACTTCGCTGATGTTGTGAGTGACATTTTTTGCCTTAGTAAGTCTCCGAGCTGATAGTACTCAAGTTCGAGGATGCAATGAACAGTAGCTGTGCATCTGAAATCAAGAAACTACACTCCAAAGCCGGGGTTATTTTCGGTCTCCCTGAACAATATTTTACTGATACTATGTACAATCGAGCAAGTGTTCCTGAGATCCAGAAACTTCTTGGTATCTCAGTATCGCAGCACACTCCAAAGCCCTTCCCACCTATCCTTTTTCCCAACCTGGTCGAAGACGCATCACTCAAAACAATCTTCGGAAACTGGGAAGTCTTCGGAAAGGTGCGTCAAGTCTGAATATAAAACTTGACCTTATTTGATGTGCTTTCAGATCATCTGTATAGTACTATGGGGTGAAACTGGCTTGACTGCGCTATGAGCAGGAGGACCTCCACACAATGGTAATAAGTGGGAAATCACTTCCTTGACACCTGGTTTATTGGCTTGGGCAGCAGTTATTGTAAGTTTTGCACGTATCAAAAGAGTCCGTCCATTGATGCAATTTCATCAGGCTATATTTCTACTTAGTGCCAACAAAGAGTTTCACTATTCTGGCAAGGGGGAGACCATGAAGATCCAATATAGCTAAATATTCTCTTTGTACAAGAAGATTATTATTAAGAACTGGACTATGGAATACACATGTGACATTGTGAAGGCACTCAATAGTTTTATTTTCACCAAAGGTTCGAGAACAGTCGATTCAATGTCGGACGAAGAGGACTTCACAGCAGCAATGGATCATGCCTTGGCAGGTATAACCAAAGGCAAGGAACACTGTGGTACAGGATATGATGGATGAAACAGTTGCTGATGATGAGTGTAGCAGAGACAGATCTAGAGCTAACAGCCCTCTTACAGAACCTGACGATGAAGTTGTTACTAATGTTGCACCTAGACATGTCAGGGGTCGCCGAAGGGGCAGGGGAACCCAGCATACTGTATTGGGTACCACTCGCACCACCTGCAACACTGGTACTTAGTACTTACCTACATGTACAATCTCTTTACTACGAGCTTTGCAAGATTTCAATGCATTGATATCATCATCCCTAATAAGGCTATAGAGTGGTCCTTCAATAGAGTTCAGGTTTCCCTATAAGAAAAGCCTTGTAGTCTACT
>MU172990.1:216952-247540 GCA_016695475.1 Suillus decipiens
ATGATTAGATAGTAATAAATAAATAAAAACACTAGATAACAATAGACAGTAGATAATAATAAACAGCCGATAACAATAGATTCGCATAGTCATGATATCATTCCCACGGACCATAGCTTCATTTTAATGCAATTGCAATAACATAAAATTTAATATTACAATGGAAATTACAATAGGCATTGGTATTAGCATTGGCAACAATTGGCGCCACATTGCCACCAGCATTACCATCGGCACCTGTCGGCATTTCAAAACGGGGCTTACATTGCATTCCCATTGCCACGTTGTCATTGTGGCATTACAATGCATTACAATGCATTAAAATGAGACTCAGAAATTTCTGACATTGGCAAGTTCTGTATTGAGGAGGCGAACAAACATGGAGTTGGGAAGGAGTATTTGGTTGATATTTTCATCTTTACCTGATCCATGATCAGGGCAACGAGACAAAGCATCAGGTACTGCTAATTTACTGCCTGTGATGTGGTGAAGTTCAATGTCAAACTTGGATAGGAAGAGCTGCCATCATGCCTGTTGTCTAGTCAGCTTCTGAGTGGTCTTGAAGTAGAGCAGGTTCTTGTGATTGGTAAACACAATGATCAGGTGTGGGTTCCCTTCTAAGTAATGACGCCATTCTGCTAATGCTCTAATGACCGCAAGAAGTTCTCTGTCAAAAATCTGATAGTTCTGTTCAGCAGGATTCAGGGATTGGGAAAGATAAGCATTTGGGTGGTATACTCCATTCTCATCTGTCTGAAGGAGGATGCCTCCTGTAGCTACAAGCGAAGCATCGGTGGCAATAGCAAACTGTTTCAAGGGGTCTGGGTTTCAGAGAACTGGTTTAGTGGTGAAAGTGTGTTTGAATTTATCAAACAAGTCTTGTGTGCTGGTCATCCATTCAAACTTTCTGTTCTTTTTTGTCAGATCAATGAGAGGTCGGGCTATGTCAGAATAGTGGGGGATGAATGATCTGTAGAAATTGCAAAATCCAAGGAATGACTGCACTTCTGAAATGTTCTTTGGTATCTCCCACTTTTGAATTCCTTCTACCTTTTTGATATCTGATGTGACCTGCCCTGGGCAAATAACCATTGCTAAATATTTGACCTCTTCTTTGTTGAAGGTGCATTTCTCCAGTTTGCAATAGAGTGTCTCTTTCCTGAGCTTTTCCAAGATTCTATGCATTCGTTTCTGGTGTTCCTCCAGATCATTTGAGAAGATACATAAGAAGGTTGTCCATGTACATAATGAGCCATCCTTCATTTAGTTCCTGTTGGAACGTTCGATTCATATATGCTCAAAATGTGGCCAGGGAATTGCATAACCTGAAAAACATTACATTGGGCTTGAACAGCCCAAATTCCATGGTGAATGCTACCTTCCATCTATCATCAGGGTGAATCCGAATGTTGTTACATCTGGAACAAATATCCATCTTTGTGAAGTATTTGGCTTTATGAAGTCGAGTGATCAAAGATGTAGGAAGAGGAAGAGGGTAGGCATTCTTAACCGTCCATTCATTGATATACCAGTAGTCCTGAGTTGGCCATAGGTCTCCGCTTTTCTTTCTGATGAAAAAGAAACCGCTAGCTTGTGGGGATTTAGATTCCAAGATAAATCCTTTGGCTAGGTTTTCATCTATAAACGCCTTGACCACTTCTTTCTCTTTTGGCAATAGTAGATATATCTTGGAGATGCGAGGTGTTATGAACTGGGATAGTTCCTAACACAAAGGCTGCACACAAGAGGCTTCTTGAATGTGGATTCATATACCACAGCAGATGAGCAGTGGTTTGCTATTCTAGCCTGGCATAGGTCTAGTACAGATCAGGTAATCAACGAAGACAGCTATACACCTAGGGAGGGTGTAGACTGGCTGAGTCGAATACATTTGGCAACAACAAAGATAGCTCCAAGAATGGCTTCATGGAACTAGCTGAGTCAGAGCAAGGGTTCACTTTAGACTAAGACTTAGGTGTGCTAAGCTTAGATACGATTCAAGACGACAAAGGATTGGGGGTCCTTAGTGAAGGAAGTTCCAGGTAAAACCCAGTAAGATTAGAATAAGGAAATACAGTGTATCTAAGAGCGCTTATATACTAAAGTAACAAGGGATTTTAGGGCAGGCTCATCAGATATAAACAGGCTGCATAACTAAAGGAGGAAGGCAGCTAAAGTACAACATGTTGAACATATGATGTCATTGTTAAGACCGTACTCAATATGTGAGAAATCCAAAGGGCTTTGGCCTCAGTTCATGCACTGTGCCCCTTTCCCGAGTACTGCCCTTTACTTCCGAGGGATAACCTTCGTCCAAGGGTCTGGAAGTGCTTGCATAGCGGATCCGAAGGTCCAGAGGTATCGGATATGGCATGTCCGGTATATATCCGAAACGTGTGGGTGGAAGGAGCTCATCTGGAGGGTATCCGGAGCATAAGGATGAATGCGAGGTATAAGACTAGTAGCGGACGAGATCCGTACTAGAAACTAACGGATATGGACTACCAAAGGTAGAGTCGGAAACGTAGACTATAGGAATCAATCCTAAGTCTCGGAAGATACTTAGAGTTGGGACGGATGGGTTCGGATGAATGGAATGAGCAGAATCTAAGATGATATTCGAACTAAGGTTCTCTAGAGTTTTACATGTAGTTTATATACTGTATGTAGATAGTACGGACAATCAATGAATCCAGGACTGGAGGGCTATGCACAAAGTGTAACGGAAGTCTATGTGGTAAATGCGCAGCAGATCAGCAAACGCGAGTCGGATATGAAGCACAGGTAATGGATCAGTAAGCAGGACAGGAATATACACAGCCAGGACACCGGTACAGGTAGATCACCAAAAGGGGATAGAAGCAAGGATGCAGTGGACTTAGAACACAAGAAGTTGTAGCACATCAGATGAGTGATCTGGATCAGATCTGTGGTCCGGATAGAAGCAGGATCGATCGGATCTGATCGGATCTTGGATCGGATGTATGGAATATGACAGTCATAGGGAGTCAGAATGAGTCATAGTTGAAGCTGAGTCAGGATGAGTCATGTATGAACGTTATTAGAGACGTGCTCGGAGGGTTAACGGATCATAAAGGGCTTTGGCCTCAGCTCATATGCTGTGCCCCTTACCCAAGTATTGCCCCTTAATTTCAGATGAAGTCCTAAGGAGAGTTCTGGTGAAGTCCAGATGTAGTCTGGAATGAACTCTAGGGCAGAATAGCTCAATAGAGCTCTGGAGGACTTCCAGATGAGCACGGGAATGCGCCGTAACTATTTCTGGATGATGGGGGATGATGACAAGACTATTTGGATGAAGTCCAGAGTAGAACAGTGAAGGATGTTACAATAGAATGAAGGATAGAATAGGACTGGACCATAGGACCATAGGACCAAGGGTCTGAAGGTACAAAGATCCGAAGGTACAAGGATCTGAAGGTATGAGGATCCAAAGGTATGAGAATCTGAAGGTATGAGGATCCAAAGGTGGTCCAGATGTCCGAAGGTACAGATGTACGAAAGTAGGAGTAATGGAGTGTCGGATGGATGACAGATGGATGGACGGATGGACAGATGGATAGACAGATGGATGGATGGATGGATGGATGGATGGACAGATGGGTAAATGGATAGATGGATAGATGGACAGATGGATGCATGGATGGATGCATGGATGGATGCATGGACAGATAGATGGATAGGTGTACGGATTGACGGATGGTATAACTACTATAGAGGAGTAGGTCCGGATGTGGAGTAGAGAGAGTATAGACTACTTTGGACCTTGTCCGAAGTAGAAACTAACAGAGGAAGACTACTGCAGGTAGAGTCAAAGGTGGAACAGAAGACGGACTACAATCAGACAAAGTCCGAAAGTGATTATATGACAGAGAGTCAAGGCTCCGGACTAGGGAGTACTCCCATAGTCCAGAGCCGGAGACTTACAAGGGCTGTAGCCCAAGTGAGAATGGAAACAGAGTTATATAGACAGTAGGATAAGTAAGGATATAAGCAATGATCAGACTGAGGTCTGCAGGAGTAGTACTACAAGTTTATATACTGTAGGTAGCAAGCCAGAAGGTAAGTAAGAATAGTTCAAGGCTATGTCAGAAACATAATAGTAAGTACAGCAAAACATCAGGCTATGAACTTGGAGATAAAACTTGTATGGAATAACTTATTGAGACGGAGGCAGAGATAACTGATAGCCGGAGGCAGAGATGACCAAGAGGTGAAGGCAGGGATGACCAAGAGCTGGTTGCACAGGTATATCCTAAAAGGGGTAATGCGCAGGTGTGCGGGAATGGTTTCAGATATGAACACACATCGGATATGGACACAGATCAGATATGGATCGGATGAGTGTCTCAGATCGGATCTGGATTGGACAAGTGTCTTGGATCGGATATGGATTGGACAAGTGTATCAGATCAGATATGTGAACTGGATTGAGTGGGGATTGGATGGATGTGGATTTGAGCAGGATGTTATAGTGGAAGTGGAGTGTAGAATCTGGTATATGACAAACGTATGGTCAAGTGACCATGGGTGAAAGTAATATACAAGGGAATGATGAAGTAAGCAAGAAGAAAGAGAAAGCATAAGTAAGAAGGGAAAATGAATAGGGGCGTATGATGATTGTAACACAAGGAACATACCCTGGTTTCATCTCGATATGGTGATCTGTCCCTGGTCTTTCCAGTGGTAGGTGATTGAGTCCATCTTTGGTGAATACATCAGCAAAGTTGTGGAGATACAAAGGCACTAACTCTTCAAAGCTCTTCTTCTTTGCCTCCTTTTTAGCTGTTGTGAACTCTTGTGATTTGCTGCTGAACTTTAGTGGAGTTGCATGTTGCTCGGCATACGATGTTCTGTCATATGTAAGGGGAGTGTCCATAGAGATATCTTCGATAATCCTGACCATTTCACCATTGAGCGTGTATTCTGCTAAAAATTCTCCTTTGTCCAGTGGGTAGTCCACTACATTTTGGACTGGTTCTTCCAGTGCATCCATCCATACGTCTTCCTTAGTATCGTAGGTTTCATCCTCTTTCATAGGTTGCATGGCGGGTACTGGTTCATCCTCATCCATAACTTCTTCTATGGAAGCAAATGGCGCTGGAGGGGTTCTTCTCTCACAGCTGACACTTTCCTCTGCTTTCCTTTTTCCTTTCTTCTGTTCCTCTATAGGCCGCTGTTCCTTAACAGCTGGTTTCAGACGGAATAATTCTTCTAGCTCTGCCTTCCTTTTCTCAGGTCGTGGTATTGGTTCCACCAGCTTCTGATTCTTCTTCGTCATTGGTGGCATGGTTGGTTCTACCTTCATTGGTTCAGTAGGTTTCTGATTGTCTTGTGACTTTGGGAGTGAGATGACATAAGTATTATCATCATCAATTGTTTGCTCTTTGGCCTTCTTTAGCTTTGACTGGGCCCACTTCTTCTGAGGTCAAAAAAGAGTCAGTAATTGGCCATTGGCTCAAGCATCATCGATGGTGGTTTTGATCGTCCTAGATCTGGGTGTGGCAGGCAGAGTAAGAGTTTCTGCTGCCCAGTCTATATATGAGTTCATCGCTCTAAGCCATGGTATCCCCAGGAGAATCTGGTCTTGTCATCCCAACCTAGTGATGTTGAATTTCCCTATCATGACTCAATCATCTACTTTGACATGGAGCACACAATAGCATGAGATCGGTCCACTTTTTGAATAGCTACCATCAGCGGTGGTCACAGCAAATGGTTTCTGCAATGGGTGAGTTCTGATGCAGTGATCGCAGACAAAGTCTTCTGATATGAACATTCCGGCTGCTCCGGCGTCAACTATGGTGGTGGTTTCAACTGGATCCTTATGAACTTTGGAGAAAAGGGTGATGGGGATGCACATTTCTTTTCATTCACCTATTTTTCATACAAGTTGTATGGGTACAATAGGAGAGTCTGTTGTCGAATCAGCTCTCCAATTTAAAAATCTGCATTGAGCCTCCTTGCTTTTTCTTCTTCTGTTTCTTCAGAAATCTCCTACTTCCTAACAGGGACTCTTTTCTTTGGGCATGTGTTGGCATGATGACCAGTCTGGGCACAATTGAAGCATTGGCCCTTCTTCATATAATCATGGTGGTCTGCCTCTGTAAGGTGATCAACCTCCATGGTGTTTGGGTTGTTCCTCCTAGGAGGTGGGACATACTTCTGCCCATTCCTCTTCTTTCCATTCCCATCTCCTTTTCTGACCATGATGCACCTTTCCAAATTGGCATTGAGGTTGATCACTGCTGCTATGTATTTATTGATGGTAGTGGGTATGGTCTCCATCTGACAAATAGCACGTTGGAGTCCTGGTTTGAGACTTTGCTCAAAGAAATAGATGAGAGCCGTGCTTTCTTTCAGTGATGACTCAACCATAAGAGTGTGGAATTGTGCAATGTAGTTGGTGAGGCTTCCAGTGTGGATGATCCTCCTGATCTTCATCATGGCATTCACTTGTTCGTCTGCCATGCAGAATGAGGCTCTGAACTTCTTTTTGAAGTCGTCAAATTTTCCCCACTTCTGGCCTGATTCAAATATATTGGCGTAGAAGTTCAAAGCCCATGCTCTGGCTGTTCCATCCTTCATCTAAGCTAACACTGTAGCGATCTGTTTCTCATCTGTGTTGTAGTAGTTGGTGTTAATATTGAAGTATGTTTTCACAGAGTAGAGCCATCTCTTGGCGTCGGCAGGTGTCCCATTGAAATTGCTTGGCAGCTCTGCTTTCAATTCTGGTGTGGTGATTTGGACTGCACTTGATCCAGACATTGCTATATCAGTATCGGTACTCATACGTCTTTGGTCGAGGTTTATCTGGGTTCAGGGTTCGCTTTGTGGCAAATTCTTCTGAGTCTGGTTCTGGTGGTTCTGGCACTCACAGATGTGTGGTGTTCAATAAGACATTAATATTTTGTTACGACTGGGATTGGTCATGACATGACTACTCAAAAGAGAGTGACAGTCGTTCGATATCAGCGTTGAAGTACAAAAGAGTACTAGGCTTCACAATAGACAATGAAGACAGTATAGTCGTAGAGAGGACTAGACTGGCTGAGTTGAATAAAGAGATCATGTTCAGACTAAGACCTTAGGAGTGCTAAGACTTAGAAGACGATTCAAGACAACTAGAGTTGCAAGGCTCTAGCGAAGGAAGTTCCAGGTAGAACCCAGTAAGATTAAAGTGAGGAATCTACAGGCAATACACTGTGCTTAAATAGGCCGATATGTGTGCACAGACCAAGACCAGAATGAGTAAGTAAGTAATGAGATGAATACAGAAGGTATGAACATATAATGATACGAAGAAACAAAAGAGGAAAAGGACAATGTGGTAAAGCCATGTAAGTACAATGACCAGTTCGTAGACCGCATTGTGAGACAGATAGTCCATGGTCATACACGTGATATAAGCATAAAAGGGGAAAATGTATAGGGGCATGTACAACTGTAACAGTCCAATGTGATTGAGAAATATAGTGAGTTGAACTGCGACAGGGAGCTGCATGTTGTTTGAATGATTGGTGAAAATAGCATGCCCAGAAATTTGATCTAAGATGTCATCAAATATATCTGGGTTAACATGAAGCTTCTTGTGGAAAAGGTGAGGACAAGAGTCCCTGAAATCATGAAGGAGTTGAATTTGGGGAGCTCGCATGGGAGGTGCATTTGGATGATGAAGGACATGCACCATGATGACCTCATCCCAAAGGAAAATGATGGCATCATTCAGGTGATCATAATGTGTGGTGAAGTTGTCCAATTCATCACTGGAAGAGTCAAGATCAGAGGTGTCAGAGAAATATGACATTGGAGGTGTAGGGGGAGTGATTATCATGTTGAGGGAGTCATCAGATTGCAAGTCATCTAAGTCATCAGAATCAGAGTCAGAGAGGTTGTAGCTTCAGATTGCCTGCTGAAGCCTTGCCTTTTTCAAGGCTAAATACATCTCATCGAGCTCGTCAAGGAGCTCATTGCATAGGGAGTGGCAGGGCATGGTGATAAAGCTTGTGTTGCACCTATTGATGCTGAGGGGCTTATGTTTAAGCTCCGACACGATGCCGGAGCAAGCCGTAGTTGAGTAAACTAAGTTCACAGAAAACGAGCCTTATGTTAACTACGGGCAGGACAACCTTTACCGAGCCTTACCGAGCTTGCCGAGATTTCAGGAAAACGCTCTGAGCGCCATTATAGAGTGACTGCATTCAGTAACGCTAATGTCGGCACCCTCTGTGCTGGTGGTTTTCGTCCAAGGGAGATGTAGTGTGACATACGTTATTACCGGAGTCATGCACGGAGATCGGCAAGATAGAACGTAAGACGTGTTTGATGGGATCATAGACGTTGGAGCTAGTGGCGGTTCCCCAGACTAATTAGTATATGGAAAGATAGAAGAAAGAAGGGAGGACCTCTTTTCGGTTCGGAATTCCTCGGTGAGTGGGTTTATAGGGTCTCGATGTGCTAAAGGCCAAGAGACTAGTTTCCTACCTCCCACTAGAACCATACTCTACCCTGCCGGTGGGTCATGATAACCAGATGCAGCTGGCCAGTCACCGGATGCAGTTGCAGTCATGCGACAGAAACTGTACTCCCAGTAGTAGTAGCTATATAGGCTTAGTAGTATTATCCTAAACTCAATGAGAAGGTCGCAGCAGTTGGGATAGCGGTAGACCCATAATGAGAATTTTTTTAGGTTCGAAATCGCTGCCATCCCCGTCACCCTGGCATTCCTCCTGCCCTAGCTAACAGACCTGAGACCCGTATCATAGGAGACGGGTAACTGTACCAGGTGCTAAGAACATGGTCTGCCTCGTAACACTCGAGGAGGCTCACTCTGGCTTGGGCTTCGCTTATCCCAAAACAGTTGCTATACATGCAGCGGTTAGCCTCGCGAACCCAAGTAGTTTGACTCCGAGTCAGAATGACTAAAAATTACAACAGTATTAATTGATTTTGAATGAAAGGCAAATGCAGGACTCCTACTATTAGTAAACTTGGAGAACTAATTCATGGATGCGGCTACTAATTGAGTAGCAACCCTTGATGGAGGGGATAAGAGTGCAGGCTGAAGAGCGGCTGCATAATAGTACTATGAAACTGCGCTTCATAGACCGATATACTGGTATGTCATAGCCAAACAACATTGGTTGTAAGGGTAATGTCAGGCCAGGTGATATAACGGAGGCGGGGAAGGCGTGTAAGTGGATATAGTAATACTTTACATATAATTAGCACATACTTACTAAGCAACCTCACATGTCGGCACCACTTTGTACTCATTGAAGCTCAAGACTATGACAATGCGAAGTTGTGCTGCGTATTAGTATTATAAGTTATTTTGAACTTCTGTAGGTTTGCGTGTCCATACTCGGGCTGTAACGTGTATTTTATAAAAACTCTGCACCTTGAAAATCGCTGAGCGCTACTTCTTACCGTAGACTCGGACCATAACGGTATCATTGTCAACTACCGGTAAGTACTAGTACCATTATAGTCACGGGGGGCAGCATCGTGTGCGAACTGAAAAATCATTCACTTTTGTTTCACGCTGATGCTGACTTGCTTATCAGCCGCTGATGCATACTTAGCTCCACAAGGTCCCAAAGTATGATAGGCAATTCCCATTCCCAAGGTCGAGTTCTGTTCGCATCCGCAGCAATATATGCCAAGTTACTTCGCTCTTGCATGTGATCTGCTGCCGCTCTCTTTCATCGTACTACCACAATGGGCTTGAAAGATTCAGTCGATGTGTCCGATGCTGTCGCCCGTGTCGGGCTGGAGAAGTTGGGCTACAAGCAAGAGATGACACGGGTTCGTGCTTGTTCTGGTTCCTTTTGACTCTCATTTGAATCATGCCTATGATCGTTGCTAGTCTAGAGGACTGGTGCATATATTGTTCAGTGAGTAGCGCGCCTTTCTCGTGGTGTCGCAGAAATTAAATTACATTTCAAAAAGTGACGCTAGGTCAGTTTGTCAGTTCAAGCAAAGACGCCCGCTGAGCCGTTGGTTCATCAATTCGATTAGCAATCATGGCAGTTCGTACGTCTAAGCAACATTCACCATCACCGTTATGTCTGCGACTTACCCTCTTCGTAGCATATGGTCTTGCAGCTCCTATCGCGACATCGCTCATCGGAGGTGGTCCAGCAGTAATAATATGGGGGTAAGTTTACCCTTTCTAGCTCAAACACAATTTGACATGGTGCAGATGGATCCTGGTATCAATCTTAACCCAATCGCTCGCTCTTTCACTGGCGGAGATATGCTCCAAATACCCCACATCAGCAGGGGCATACTACTGGTGTTATCGGCTTGCATCTCCACGCACACGAGTTCTTGCCTCTTGGATCAATGGCTGGTTGACAGTCGTAGGTGTTTGGACGATTGCTCTGAGTGTCACATTTGGTATTTCTTCATGTGCACACCATTTATGAGCATAACTAACACAATCTGTCAGGAACCGCTGAACTTGTTGTGGCTGGTGCCGGGATATACCTCCCTGATTGGGTCGCAACGACGTGGCAAACATGTAAGGCTTCATTTATAGTTTATAGATCAATGCGGTTTTCTGACCTCATTTTAGATTTGATTTTCCTCGGCGTAACTGCTGTCGCCTGCTTGTTCTGTCTATTCTTCAACAGGCACCTGCCGGCCCTCGATGTAAGCTCCCGTTTATGGGTTTTCTCTGATATTGATATGTTGCCAGATTATTTGTGCTTGCTGGACTGGCTTAGGTATAATCGGTACGTTTTGCATGTTACTCGTCCTGTACGCTGAGTTGAGTTGTTTGAAGTAATCTTGATATGTTTGTCCACCACGGCTGCAGCAGGGCGCCGTTCCGTCTCTTTTGCGCTTGGACATTTCGATCCATCTCATTCAGGATGGACACCTGGGTGGTCTTTCTTCATTGGTTTATTACCAGTATGATCATATTATACTGAAATTCTTATTCAATACTCATGATGCATTCAACAGCCTGGTGAGGATAACATTTATCAAATTGTAGGACTCGGAACTGAACAACGTCCTAGCGTATACATACTCTGCTATAGGAATGAGTACGTCAAAGCCTTTGCATCATGTTCACTGACTTACACACTGAAACCAGTTACCAACATGGCCGAAGAGGTTCATAACCCTTCTGAAATACTCCCAAAGGCCATCACCTCATCTATACCCATTGGCACATTAACCGGCGTGACATTCCTTCTGCCAATACTTTTCACGCTCCCAGACATCGAGACATTACTTAAAGGTCAGTCTCACGCCGAGGTAACTCGTGCTCCTCACATACATATGTCAACTAGTTCCTTCCGGTCAACCAATTGGTGTTATGTTTACCTTGGTCATGGGCTCCAAGGCTGGTGGTTTTGGGCTGGTGAGTTTGCCACAACCTCGCGTCCGGCGTCGCATATCTAATTTGGTGGGATATTCAGTGGTTCATCAGTACGTCACAACTGGTCTCTACCAAGTAGCCTGACGCTCTTAACGCACATTTCAAAGTATTTGGTATTGGTATGTTTTGTGCGATCTCCATATCTTGCGCCGCTTCTCGCGCAACATGGGCATTTGCACGCGACAAAGCTATCCCATTCCATCAGACGTTCTCAAAGATCAGTCCGCGCCTTGGCGATGTCCCTGTCAATACACTGCTACTCTCTACCGTCATCCAGATTCTCCTGGGACTCATCTACCTCGGCTCGACAGCTGCATTCAATGCTTTCGTAGGCGTCGCTGTCATGTGCCTCGGAGCATCTTACGCGATGCCTGTTGCCATCTCGCTCATGGATGGCAGGCAAGACATGCATGATGCCCCATTCAACCTTGGCAGGTTCGGTACCGCGATCAATGCAGTCGCAGTGTTTTGGATCATGTTCGCCATGGTCCTATTCTCAATGCCTGCTGTCATCCCTGTCACGAGCGTTTCGATGAGTGAGTGTCTGTCTTGCGCGTGTGGGTTGAGGCGCTAAATAGGGTCTATTAGATTATGCTTCGGTGGTGTTTGTGGGATTCGGGGTGATAAGTGCTGTGTGGTATTTGATCAGTAGGTTGCCTGTTTGCACTTTGGCACCTTGCTTACTGTGGTTTAGACGGCCGGTTTCACTATACAGGACCTTCCATCCCGGAGGAGTCCACGGACACCTCGGGGTCCAATCGATCGACCTCCCCACTTCGAGGGTGATCTGAAATGCCGGAGGTCTATTATGTTATGGTTTACATAGCATAACTCCAAACTATGTACATACAAAATATCTTGATCGCAATGAATCACATTCAGATTCTTTCCCAACTTGCACCTGATACCCTGTTGCGATGTCATGATAGCGCAATAAACACAACAAAAGCTTGCGTGCAATGAACTCAGGAGGTACATTTGGATATCCGTTATCTGTTGGCTCGCATCAAGAGAATCGCCAACGCCGCACCGTCGAGAGAACTGTAAGATCTAACATCACTGTATGATATACTCATCAATAATGTGATAGCAAGTCGCTCGATTATCCTGCGAATACAAGGCGCACATACCCTTCGGCATGTGGTCAATGATCTTGTCCAATAGTTGATCCTTTGTACCAACAAAACATAACCATGTGAAGGCGCCATAGCTTCCTGAGAAGGCTTGGATATAGTATGCTTCACTTTAGTGAACAGTGATTGCGATGACTTAGATACCTAGCCTATTAGCGCCTTGTTTGCGCAAGATTTTCAAACTACCAGTGGCTTTCTGCCTGCAACGGTCTTGATCGTGAGTGCATTCTAAATCATCGCAAATACTCAGTGCAATAGTCCAAAGATCAGCGCTTGATATTGCAGACCCCTCCGCAGACATCAAATCGTCAGTCGACTAATCAAAAACCGGCAGCGACCTCACGGTATGATCACGATACTTCGCTACTAAGCCTGTAAAACTTTTGTGCTGACTCTGTTCTAGTCGGAGCGCGAATGCCAAGATCATAGAGCTATATGAATCGTGTCGAAGTGCCTGGCACATTGCTTGATATGCGCGGCATAACATGTCACGAAGACGACGTTAATTGTCCAGTATGCGACAAGCTTCTAACAACTAAAAGAGCACATCTGCAACTACAATCTCAAGCAAGTCCTGAAAACATACTGGCGGAAGAGATTTATATTCGGAGGGTATACTATCAACTATACATGCACAAAATATATGTAACAAGATTAATGAAATAAGTATACATCGCGAGAGAAGCTAATGAAACTAAATGAACCAGTATCGTACCGGTAAATGAGAATACAAATCGAAGCAGACCTCCACGAAGAAAAAAAAAAGATAAACAAACAAAAGAAAGAAGAAGGTCATGACAAAATCAACTCCATCTCGGAAAAGTAAAGAGCAAAAAAAAATACAAAGAAAAGAAAACAAAAAAAAGGAAATACCAAAAACTAAGATAAGACGAAAACGACAAGGCCAACCAGAACAAGACAAAGCAAAAAAAAAAAGAACGACCTCCGACAAAAGAGACCAGAGTAATCGTGGCGGTGGCCATAGTAGAATGTCGTCTAACAT
This sequence comes from Suillus decipiens, assembly GCA_016695475.1. Taxonomy (NCBI): domain Eukaryota; kingdom Fungi; phylum Basidiomycota; class Agaricomycetes; order Boletales; family Suillaceae; genus Suillus; species Suillus decipiens. The sequence goes on from MU172990.1 coordinate 230,499, forward strand.
GGGATGGTGAAGACCGATTAGTTTGTCGTCGAGATTGGGTCGTAGGGGACCTCTGGTGTCAAGAACACGCGACGTGGCATAGCATGCATAGTTTGGAAATGGCCTTCAACTTCTTGGGCGGTGAAGCTCCAGGTCGTAGGGGACCTGGCATCGGGGTTATGCTGTGTGTAAGTATGTTAACGCGGAGGTGGCTTTGAATCACCTTGGCTGTGGGTGAGCCCATATCGTCGGGTTCAGTGAAAAAGGCCAATACATCTGGCTCCGCATTGCTGTTACGGATCTAGGCTGTCGAAGCAGAGGGGTTGCGAGAGGAGGTAGCTTGAAGTGTCTGGTGGCGTGCTTCGTAACCAGGATCAGAGGTTTCAGGTGGAAGACGGGCGATCACCGAGAGAGAGCGCCTGCATACGTTGGGTCAATGCATCCATAGAGTAGGCGGATTCAGAAAGCGTGCAAAGAATACTAGTAGATGTCTTGTGGCGGACGTTGACTAGAATGAGTGGTCGGAGCTTGGAAGGACGGGACAGATCACCGAGACTGAGAGCGTTCATCCGCGCAATCAGAATGTCAATTGTAGGTTCTGATGTGGGTTCCTTCCGAGGCTGTAATTCAGAATGATCGTCCTAGAAACTCAGATATCAGGTGATGTGGAAACTGAGGATACGCTGCATCTTACCTCGTGGACAGTGCTTTCTTCATCAAATGACTCACAGTCGTTGACGTCCAGGGCATTGTCCGAGAAGACGTCGGTAACGGAGTCATCATGGGGTACAAGAGTGGTGCTAGAATCAATAGACAGGCGTTTGCAATAGAGACCCAGCAAAGTGAGAGTGGTAAAAGAAGAACAAGTATTACAACATGTGATTGGCCCGGGGCCGGACGCTGTTTCCGTCGATTCAATTAAACGCAATGGAGATGGCTGCAAATGATACGGTTCAATGGGCTTAGACGCAGCGGAGTTGGTATTGTCATTAGGCGTGCAATTATAATTTGGGGCGGATACTGTTTCCGTTGATTCGATTAAACGCAATTGAGATAGAGATGGAAATGCCTGCAAACGAGATGGATCGACAGACTGAGGCGTAATGGAGGTGGTGGTGGCATTAGCGGCTGAAGGATTGGAGCCGTCGTCGTCGTCCTTGGAAACGGTGGGCATATGTTTGGTCTTGTTGCTGAGGATCCTCTGTGCAGCCTTGTCGGCGGCGAGAACCAATGTGATCGTCGACAAGCAGATAGAGTATACCACGAGACCAGCGGAAGCCTTTTCTGCTTTGAACAGGACTTGAACCGCCCATGAGATTCTTATTACCCCACAGACTTTCAATACATGAGATCAGGCTCCCGTTAATACTCTCAAACGATGCCCACGTGGAGGCAACGTTCATCTTGATAAGGAGCGCATTCCAAATCACTGAAATGCTCTGCGTGATAGTCCAAAGGTCAGTCTCTGATATTACAGACGCGTCCGCCGACGTCAAATCATCCAATATGCAGTCAACTAAGCCCGGAGACAAACTGAAAGCGGTAGCGATCTCACCACAGTATAATCATGATGCGACATCAGCAAAACAGAGGCTCTCTTACACCACAACCTCCTATCTCATACAACTAGATTTCTAACACATACATTCTTGTGACAACGTACGGGATATAACAAACGATTTTGGTATCATTTGTAAAAGTGTTCGTTGCTCCGTCACCAGCGCCGTAAACTCATCAAGCTTCTTTTCGGAAGCCTTTTGGTGACAGGTTAACTTCACAAGATCCTGCCAGTAAAGGGCATGAGCATGATACTACAGCTAGTAGGCAATTATTGTTCCCAGCTCGGGTCGAGTTTGACGATTGGCGGTGTAGCACCACTGCTCCAGATCATTATCGCGCGTCTACTATGTTGGTGAGTCGTGTGGATAGATTCAGTATGCAGACTCGTACGCACATTTCAAAGACCCAGGAATGGAGAAATAGTATCTGAGCCAGGATATGTGAGCTCGGGAGGAGCATATGAGCCAGGATTTAGGAGCTCGGGAGGAGCATATGAGCCAGGATTTAGGAGCTCGGGAGGAGCATATGAGCCAGGATTTGGGAGCTCGGGAGGAGCATATGAACCAGGATCTGGGAGCTCGGGAGGAGCATATGAGCCAGGATCTTGGAGCTCAGGAGGAGTATATGAGTCGGGATCTTGGAGCTCAGGAGTAGTATTTGAGCCAGTGTCTGAGTCCGGAGGAGTAGTATTTGAGCCAGTGTCTGAGTCCGGAGGAGTAGTATCTGAGCCAGTATCTGGGAGCTGAGGCTTATGTGAGCCAGTACCTGAGATATCGTCGGTAGGTTCTTCGATAGGGACAGGAGCGGGAGGAGGTGCAGGAGGTGCAGGAGGTGCAGGTGCAGGTGCAGGTGCAGGTGCAGGTGCAGGTGGAGGTGCAGGTGGAGGTGCAGGTGGAGGTGCAGGTGGAGGTGCAGGTGGAGGAGCAGGTGCAGGTGCAGGTGCAGGTGCAGGTGCGGGTTGTGCGGGAGGAGGTTGTGCGGAAGGAGGTTGAGATGTTACGGGAGATTGTACCTGAGGCTTTTTGTGATGGCCCAAACACATAAATAAAATCTATCACGTCGGCGAGTCGTGTGGATATATTTAAGATACAAAATACTCGTACTCACACAATGCTTTATATCTTTGCACCCCTTGCATTGATGATGATCTATGCAAAAGAAAGGACAGTGCTGACTTTCACTGTCCTCCCCATTAGCAGATATTGCTGCTGTCAAAGCAACAACAGCGATGAGGACAAAGGAGAAACGCATTGTTTCTGAGGATATGATGTAGGATCAGATAAATCCAAGGGAGATAGTAAAAAGACGCCCTTCTTTTATATGCTGAGCAGTGAGCAAATATTGCTCATGGCAATGTATTAAATTTTTACCACCTAAAATCTCATTTCAAACGTCTGCAATGCCAGCAGATTGTCACCTAAGGTCTAATACCTGAAAGAGCAAGGTCATCTCTGCGTGTAACAAAATATCACCTTGGAAATGATTAATGGAGGCCAATCCATTGGTGATAATGGGCCTTGCCTCGTAGTAGAGGGGGTAGTGCCAGCTCGTGGAACAGCAATCAAATCCCCCTGATTGAAATTGCTACCACAGGCTAGAATAGTTGAAAACCCAGTCAATTGATATATTCTGAGCGTAGTTGCTTTGACGCAGCCGTGTATGATTGGCATGCGGCCATACGGCTTGTTCGCAGGCGACTTTGCACTAAGTTATGAAATACCTTGTGAAGGTCCCAGCTGACTCACGTTAATTCCGATTACATTCTACTCTTCCCGTTGTCGTGTGGCTTCACACGAATTATGAGTAGTGCTGTGGGCAGAACTATTTCAAAGCAGTTCTGCCGGCAGAACTGGCAGAACTTGGCAGAACCATGTTCTGCGAACGTGGCAGATGGCAGAATCACGTGATGTTTTAAAGATGCAAGACTACATCGATGTAAGACCGCTCGACAGCAACATAGAATTGATATTCCATGTCCCATCTTGTCGTCGCCATCCTCGAGTCGTAGTGTTGACATCTTGTGTGCACACCGAATGAGTTCAATAGAGTGCTTTGATTCACGCCATCATACGCTGAAATGGTACATCAAACTATATAGTACATCCTGTAGGTGTGGGAGTTCTGCCACATTCTGCCCGGGAGGTCTGCCATCTGCCTGGCAGTGCCAGTTCTGCTCTGCCATGTGGCAGAATGGCAGAGTTCTGCCCACAACACTAATTATGAGGCAGTCAAGAAGCCAGCTGTGTGCAAAACTCCCCAAAATTTGGTAGCACGTGTGAGTATGATCAATGGCGTACTGTAGAGATACGACACTAGGTTCGTCACAGGTCACAGCCCTTAACGAATCGAATCTATTTGGTGTGACTGTCACACGAATTTTTGGTGGGACGAAGCTAATATGTGACATATGGAAAAAAACATAGGTTGTGCGTTAATGGGACCAGAAATCATCATACATCGAATTTGCAATGCGTCTACGCTTTCCACGCCCATAGTCAACCTTCAGAACACTGTTCGAGCCACTCTCCACATCTTTGGCAGTAATGTCACCCACATCATAAACTTCGGAGTGGTTTGAACACAGAAGTCCACCATCTGCATCGATACGGCAGTCAGAACAGACACGTTCACCCCCGGAAGCCATAAAGCAACAAACATATCAGTTTGCGATGGCATGACGGGCGCTTGAAAACAGATCATACTAGTAGACTCACCTGGCAGGCTTTAAGACCATGGAGTCTCCAATTCCACTTGTTACCATTCAGCGCTATGTGAGGCGAATCCATGACAGACTGAAGCAAGTTGCTTGAATCGCGAAGCAGCATGTCAGATGGTTGCAAATGGTGTTGCGAGCGAGCGGCGAAGCACCACGTCCGATCTGCAGGCGAATCTATTTGGGTAAGGTCACAGGTCGCCTGGACATTCGAACCTGTAACACTAAGTGTGACATAGTCACGGGCTGCACGTGACGAACCTAGTGTCGTATCTCTACAGTACTATGATACATAGCCATATTTCGTGGGAGCAGAATTACATCAGCTACATCACAAAAATTGCATGACCAAGACATGGCAATATATGGTAATATTTTCAGTGCCTACCATGTCAGGTCCAGGGCCAAGTATATATTGCAATACTAGGGAACTGAAAAGTCTGTCTGATGAGTGCTTGTACATCATAGATGAGCACATGACTTAGTATTTCATTTAGATATTTCAGATGTTGTCAGTGTTACAAACTGGGATGGTTCTAACAAGCAGTCACAAAAGAGAGACTTCACACTTGAGATTCTACCTAAGCAAAAGAGCAAAGGTTCACTATACAAGACTTAGCTAAGTCAAGTACAGGTTTGCAGTATGAGACTGGCTAACTCAAGTACTGAATCAGGAGTTCAGTCAACAACTAAGACTTAGGAGTGCTAAGACTTAGAAGAAGATTTCAGATGACTAGAGTTGCAAGGTTCTAGTGAAGGAAGTTCCAGGTAAAACCCAGTAAGATTGAAGTGAGGAATACAAGTGTTGTACACTGTGTGTTAAGACTGTACTCAATAGGTAAGAGATCTGAAGGGCTTTGGCCTCAGTTCGTACACTGTGCCCCTTTCCTGAGTAATGCCCCTTATTTCAGAGGAGTGATATATGTCTGAAGATCTGGAGGTGCTTGCATAATGGATCTGAAGGTCCAAAGGTAGAGTCAGAAGTGTAGACCTTAGGAATCAATCCTAAGTCTTGGGAGATACTAGAACTAGAAGTAGCTCAAGTTTGGAGGAATGGAATGAGCAGAATCTAAGATGATATTTGAACTAAGGTTCTATAGAGTTGTACATGCAGTTTATATACTGTAAGTAGCTGTCCAGATAATCAGTGAGTCTGGGACCAGGGGGCTATGCACAAAGTATAATGGAAGTCTATTAGTAAATACACAGCAGATGTTACAATAGTATGTGCCCCTATATATTTTCCCCTCTGTCTTGATTACATAATGTGTACAACCATGGACTACCTTTCTCACAATGTGGTCTACGAACTGTCCGTTGTATCTATGTGGCTTTGCCACATCATCTTTTACCTTGTTTGTTTTCTCATATCATCATACACTCATGCCTTCCGCATTCGTCTCACTACTTACTTACTGGTTATGGTCATGGTCTGTGCACACATATTGGCCTATTTAAGCACAGTGTATCACTTGTAGTTACTTCACTTTAATCTTACTGGGTTTTACCTGGAATCTCCTCTCACTTGAGCCTTGCAACTCAAGTCATCTGAATTGTCTTCTAAGTCTTAGCACTCCTAAGGTCTTAGTCTGAACACGATCTCATATTTGACTCAGCCAGTCTAGTCCTCTCTTGAACTAGTCTGTCTTTGTCGTCTATTGAAGCATAGTACTCTTTTGTACTTCGACGCTGATACTGAATGACTGTCACTCTCTTTTGAGTAGTCATGTCACAACCTACCCCAGTCATAACAAAAGATTAAAGTCTTATTGAACACCACACATCCGTGAGCGCCAGAACCACCAGAATCAGATTCAGAAGAACTTGCCACAAAGCGAACCCTGAACCCAGACAAAGCTCGACCAAAGACGGACGAGTACCGATACCGACATAGCAATGTCCAGATCATCATCAACAGTGAAGATCACTACCCCAGAATTGAAAGCAGGGTTACCAAGTCAATTCAACAGAACTCCCACAGATGCCAAGAGATGGCTATACTCAGTTAAAACATACTTCTCAATCAACTCTAACTACCATGACACTGATGAGAAGAAGATTGCTACCACTCTAGCCTATATGAAAAGCAGAACAGTGGGAGCCTGGGTGCTGAACTTCTATTCAAAAGTATTCAAAGCAGGAGAAGCCTGGGGAAAGTTCGAGGACTTTGAGAAGCTATTCAAAGCCTCCTTCATCACTGCCAATGAGAAAGTCAGTGCCATGACCAAGATCGGGAGGATCAAACACACCAGAAACCTCACTGACTATATTTTCAAATTCAGAACCCTAGTGGCAGAGTCAGCTTTGAAAGAAAGCACCGCCCTCATCTACTTCTTCAAACAAGGACTCAAACCAGGTCTTCAGCATGCTATTTGTCAAATGGAAACCATACCAGTTACCATTGAATCCTATATCATAGCTGCTATCAATCAGAATGCCAATTGGGAACACTACGCCGCAGTAAGGAAGGGAGACAGGAATGGAAAGAAGAAGAATGGGCAGAAATACACCCCTTCCCCCAGGAAATCAGACCCCAATGCTATGGAGGTCGATCGCCTTACTGAGGCAGACTGCCATGAATATATGAAGAAAGGGCAATGCTTCCATTGCATGCAGACTGGCCATCACGCTAATGTGTGTCCAAAGAAGAGAGTCTCTGTTAGGAAACAGGAGATTGCCAAAGAAATGGAAGAAGAAGAAGCTAGGAGACTGTTAAGACCGTACTCAATAGGTGAGAGATCTGAAGGGCTTTGGCCTCAGTTCATGCACTGTGCCCCTTTCCCGAGTACTACCCTTTATTTCAGAGGAGTAACCTTCGTCCGAGGGTCCGGATGTGCTTGCATAGTGGATCCGAAGGTCCAAAGGTATCAGATATGGCATGTCCGGTGTATATCCAAAATGTATGGATGGAAAGAGTATGTCTGGAGGGTATCCAGAGCATATGGATGGATTCAAGGTATAAGGCTAGTAGCAGACGAGGTCCATACTAGAAACTAACAGATATAGACTACCGGAGGTAGAGTCGGAAATGTAGACTATAGGAATCAATCCTAAGTCTCAGAAGATACTTAGAGCTGGAAGCAGATTGGATTCGGATGAATGGAATGAGCAGAATCTAAGATGATATTCAAACTAAGGTTCTCTAGAGTTGTACATGTAGTTTATATACTTGTAGGTAGATAGTATGGACAATCAGTGAATCCGGAACGGGAGGGCTATGCACAAAGTATAACGGAAGTCTATTAGTAAATGCGCAGCAGATCAGCAAACATGAGTTGGATATGAAGCACAGGTAACAGGTCAGTAAGCAGGACAGGAATATACACAGCCAGGACACTGGTGCAGGTAGATCACCGAAAGGGGATAGAGGCCAGTATGCACAGTGGACTTAGAACACAAGAAGCTGGGGCACTTGGATGGGTGATCCAGATAGAAGCAGGATTGATTGGATCTGATTGGATCTGAGATCGGATGTATGGAATATGACAGTATCCCCCCTTTAGGGCTGAACCCCTGAGGCATAAGAAGTGTCGATTCAGATCGGATGAAATTAATGTGAGACAATGGAGAAGTTTGATGGTTGATGTGCTGAGTCTGTAATCTGACAGATATACGGATGTCAGACGTCTGAAGTGATTCCTAACCCCCACTTTACTATATCTCAAACAACAACTGCTTTTATCATGTCTGGAGAAGGATCCCATATCCCTGACTCTGCTGCAGACCTTGTAGTGGACTTGGAGAAGAAATTGGCAGCTGCCAAAGCTGCAGCCGAAGCTGACAAGGAACGGAAGTGCAAAGAGGAGGAGAAATGGAAGTGTCAGGAGGATCTGCAGAAGATAGAGGAGGCCAAGAAGCGGAGGGCAGCAGCAGAGGAAAAGAGGCAGAAGGAGATAGCAGCAGAGACAGTGAGTTTTGGATGTTTGTTCTATTCCCTTCCTAACTTTCAGAAGTCTCGTGCTTTGACTTCGGACAATGATGGATCCTGTGCATGTTGCACTGGGAAGGGTTGGATCTGTCTGTGGATGGATGCGGACAGGAATGCCCTGGTGAGTCTATAGAGCCATTTCGGATCCGAGCTAATGGGCTCTCGGATAGATCAAGTCTTGTGATCCGTGTCATAGGGACAAGGGCACTTGTCCTGGGAGGCCTGGGTCCATCAAGGTTCTGAGGGCCAAGGGCAAGAAGAGATAATGCATTGTCAGATCCCCATCTCCAAGGGGCAAAGGTAAGAGACATCAGAGGAGTCTGAGTCCAGATCCTTTGGAAGTTGTGGAGGATGATGGACAATCCTTGTTGATGGCCATCAACAACATCCTGGCTGAGTTGGCTCGGACCAATTCTATCCTAGAGCGCAGCATCCTGGCGGTGGAAGGAAGCAGGACTGCAATGGACTGGATGGGCGCTGGACTGGAGGTGTTCCTCCAACAACAAAGGGAGTTCCAGGCCTTGCTGTTTGGGGAGCTTCAGTTGGGGCTTTGGATCCCATCGGATGAGGTTCAGATGACTTCGGATGTTGAGGAGGAAGATGAGGAGATGAATAAGGGTTCTGGAAGTGAGGAGGATGGATCTGGAGGGACAGATGAGTCTATGGAGATGTAGTTTTTTCTAGTCCTGTGGCCTTTTCCGATACTTGTACTTGTATTTCGTGTATCATCCATGTACTTCAGAGTTGAATAGGACCAGGTTTGTCTGGATATGCAGAGTGGAAGTCGGATACGAGTTCAGATGTGTTTCTGAGTTCAGTAGCAAGCAACCATGAAGTCTCTTTGTCCATTCCTTCATATCTGGACCATTGGACAAGGTACAGAAGTTGACACTGGTGTCTACAACGATTAAGTCTAGAGTCCAGGATCTCGGATATCTCGTATTCTGGTTCTCCGTCAACCTGGACTGGAGGAGGAGGAGGTTGGATGCGATTGGGGATGGTGTTTGGAATTGCTGGCTCTAGTTGGGAGACATGGAATACAGGATGTACAGAACGCATGGAATCCAGAAGTCAGATGGCAAAGGAATGTGTGCCTGGATGAGATATAATTTCAAACGGACCTAAATTCTTTTCTGAAAGCTTCTTTGATGGGCGAGTGGAACAGAAGTACTTGGCTTTAATGAAGACTTGTTCTCCAACCCAGAAGTCTGGAGCTGGTTGTCTTTTAGCATCCGCAGGTCCTTGATAGCGTTTGGATGATGGGTGTGGGGTCTCATTGGATCAGACTAAGTCCGGCTCCTTGGAGGGAGTTCTGAGTTTTGCATGGAGGCATGATATAGGTGGTTGCAGAGATTGTACTCAGAAAGGTGTGAGTTCGAATATACTGTTAAGACCATACTCAATAGGTGAGAGATCTGAAGGGCTTTGGCCTCAGTTCGTGCACTGTGCCCCTTTCCCGAGTACTACCCTTTATTTCAGAGGAGTAACCTTCATCCGAGGGTCCGGATGTGCTTGCATAGTGGATCCAAAGGTCCAAAGGTATCGGATATGGCATGTCCGGTGTATATCCAAAATGTATGGATGGAAAGAGTACATTCAGAGGGTATCCGAAGCATATGGATGGATTCAAGGTATAAGGCTAGTAGTGGACGAGGTCTGTACTAGAAACTAACAGATATAGACTACCGGAGGTAGAGTCGGAAATGTAGACTATAGGAATCAATCCTAAGTCTCAGAAGATACTTAGAGCTGGAAGAAGATCAAATTCGGATGAACAGAATGAGCAGAATCTAAGATGATATTCAAACTAAGGTTCTCTAGAGTTGTACATGTAGTTTATATACTTGTAAGTAGATAGTACGGACAATCAGTGAATCCAGAACGGGAGGGCTATGCACAAAGTATAACGGAAGTCTATTAGTAAATGCGCAGCAGATCAGCAAACATGAGTTGGATATGAAGCACAGGTAACAGGTCAGTAAGCAGGACAGGAATATACACAGCCAGGACACCAGTGCAGGTAGATCACCGAAAGGGGATAGAAGCCAGTATGCACAGTGGACTTAGAACACAAGAAGCTGGGGCACTTGGATGGGCGATCCAAATCGGATCTGTGGTCTGGATAGAAGCAGGACCGATTCGATCTGAGATTGGATGTATGGAATATGACAGAGACTTGATGTGGATTTTTAATTTGGAGAGCTGGGTCGACGACAGACTCTCCTATTGTACCCATATGACTTGTATGAAAAGTAGGTGAATGAAAAGAAATGTGCATTCCAATCACCCTTTTCTCCAAAGTTCATAAGGATCCAGTTGAAACCACCGCAGTCGTAGATTCGGGGGCAGCCAGAACCTTCATATCAGAGGACTTTGTCTGCAATCATCATATCAGAATGCACCCATTAAGGAAACCCTTCGCCATGACAACAGCCGATGGAACTTATTCCAAGAGTGGACCAATCTCATGGTACTGCGTACTCCATGTCAAGGTAGACAACCATGTGATGATTAGGAAATTCAACATCACTAGGTTGGGTCATAGAGATCAAATCCTGCTGGGAATACCGTGGTTCAAGGCCATGAACCCCATGATCGATTGGGCTGCCGAAACACTCACCCTACCGGCCATGAAAAGGTCAAAAGAGGTTGAAACCACCATTGACGATGGAAGGGTCAGTAACAAGCTACCAACAATATTCAGGCTGCAGACAAAGAAATGGCCCACGTCTAAGCTCAAGAAAGAAGAACCCATCATCGAGGAAGATACCAATCATCCTACGGTATTCATAAAGGAAGAGACAAGTAGCCCAATGGAGATAGAGGAACCAGAAGGATTATTCTGCCCATGTCAACCAACAAGACTGGTGTCTCCAATACAGAGACTGGTAAAGAGGGCGGTGGAGCCAGAAGAATCATTCTGCCAAAGGCCAAATGCCAAAGAGCAGTGACTGATCAAAGAGCAGAAGAAAGGAAAGAGAAAGGCAGAAAGGAGCATTAGTAGTGAACGATGAGAACCTCCCCCATACATTGAACAGTGACCGATTGATGAACAAAAGAAAGGGAAGAGAAAGGTGGAAAGAAGTGTTAGCAGTGAACGATGAGAGCCCCCCCCCCATACCCTTTTGCCTCTATCGAGGAAGTTATGGACCAAGACGAATCGATACCACCAATGCTCCCCATGGAAGATGACGACACTTATGATACAAAAGAAGATGTCTGGATGGATGCGCCAGAGGAACCTGTATGAAACATCGCAGACTACCCTTTGGAAGAAGCGGAATTTTTAGCAGAGTATGCACTCAATGGTGAAACAGTCAGGATTATTGAAGACGTATCAATGGACACACCTCTTACATGTGATGGAACATCCTATGCTGAACAACAAGTGACCCCACTTAAGTTCAGCAGCAAATCACAGGAGTTCACAACAGCAGAAAAGGAGGCAAAGAAGAAAAGCTTCGAAGAACTAGTCCCCGCCTACCTCCACAACTTCACTGATGTATTTGCTAAAGACAGATTGAACCACTTGCCACCAGAATGACCAGGAACAGACCATTGTATCGAGACAAAACCTGGATACGTCCCCAGGGTCTCTGAAATCTACCCACTGTTGCCTAAAGAAAGAGAAGTGGTGAAGACATTTATCGACAAAAACCTCGCCAAGGGATTCATTTCAGAATCTAAGTCCCCACAAGTGAGCGGCTTTTTCTTTGTCAGTAAGAAGAGTGGAAACCTCCGACCAACCCAGGACTATTGCTATATCAACAAATGGACAGTAAAGAATGCATACCCCCTTCCCCTTCCCACCACCCTGATAGCGCAACTTCATAAAGCCAAGTACTTTATGAAGATGGATATTCGTTTAGGATATAACAACATTCGGATACACTCAGACGATAGATAGAAAGTGGCATTCACTACGGAATTCAGTCTCTATGAACCTAATGTCATGTTCTTTGGCCTCTGCAATTCACCAGCTACATTCCAAGCATACATGAATCGCACATTCCAACAAGAGTTGAATGAAGGATGGCTCATTGTCTATATAGATGACCTCCTTATATTCTCTAATGACTTGGAGGAGCACCAGAAGTGTACTTGCCATATCTTAGAAAAGTTGAGGAAAGAGACATTATACTGCAAACCAGAAAAATGTGCATTCGACAAGGAGGAAGTTGAATATCTTGGTATGGTCATCTGCCCTGGACAGGTAACATCAGACATCGAGAAGGTTGAAGGAATACAAAAATGGGAAGTACCTGTTAGAGACGTGCTCGGAGGGTTAACAGATCATAAAGGGCTTTGGCCTCAGCTCATACACTGTGCCCCTTACCCAAGTATTGCCCCTTAATTTCGGATGAAGTCCTAGGGAGAGTTCTGGGGAAGTCCGGATGTAGTCTGGACGAACTCTAGGGCAGGATAGCTCAATAGAGCTCCAAAGGACTTCCGGATGAGTGCAGGAATACGCCGGAACTATTCCTGGATGATAGGGGATGATGACAAGACTACTTGGACAAAGTCCAGAGTAGAACAGTGAGGGATGTTACAATAGGATGAAGGATAGAATAGGACTGGACCATAGGACCATAGGACCAAGGGTCCGGAGGTCTAAAGGTACGAGGATCCGAAGGTCCAAGGATCTAAAGGTACAAGGATCCGAAGGTCCAAGGATCCAGAAGCAGGAGTAGCGGAGTGTTGGATGGATAACCAATGGATGGACAGATGGACGGATGAATAGACGGACAGATGGATGGATGGATGGATGGGTAAACGGACAGATAGATAGACGGACGGATGGACAGATAGATGGATAAACGGATGGACGGATAGATGGATAGGTGTACAGATGGATGAAGTGGTATAACTACTATGGAGGAGTAGGCCTGGATGTGAAGTAGAGGGAGTATAGACTACTTCGGATGAGGTCCGAAGTAGAAACTAACAGAGGAAGACTACTGCAGGTAGAGTCAAAGGTGGAACGGAAGATGGACTATAATCGGACGAAGTCCGAAAGTGATTATAGGACAGAGAGTCAAGGCTCCGGACTAGGGAGTACTCCCATAGTCCAGAGCCGGAGACTTACAAGGGCTGGAGCCCAAGTGAGAACGGAAACAGAGTTATATAGACAGCAGGATAAGCAAAGATACAAGCAATGATCAGACTAAGGTCTGCAGGAGTAGTACTACAAGTTTATATACTGTAGGTAGCATGCTGGAAGGTAAGTAAGCATAGTCCAAGGCTATGTCAGAAACATAATAGTAAGTACAGCAAAACATCAGGCTATGAACTCGGAGATGAAACTTGTATGGAATAACTTATTGAGACGGAGGCAGAGATAACTGATAGCTGGAGGCAGAGATGACCAAGAGGCAAAGACAGGAATGACCGAGAGCCGGTGGCACAGGTATATCCTAAAAGGGGTAATGCACAGGTGCGCAGGAATGGTTTTGGATATGAACATGGATTGGATATGGACACAGATCGGATATGGATCGGATATGGATCGGATATGGATCGGATATGGATTGGACGAGTGTCTCGGATCAGATCTGGATTGGACAAGTGTCTCGGATCGGATATGGATTGGATGAGTGTATCAGATCGGATATGTGAACTGGATTGAGTGGGGATTGGATGGATGTGGATATGAGCAGGATATTATAGTGCAAGTCAAGTGTAGAATCCGGTATATGACAGTACCAAAGAATGTGTCTGAGACACGCTCATTTTTAGGATTCTGCAATTTCTATCAGTCATTCATTCCCCATTACTCCAACATCGCTCACTCACTCATCGATTTAACAAAGAAGGATAAAAAGTTTGAATGGACCTCAGCCGCACAACAAGCTTTCAACCACCTAAAGCAAGTGTTCACTAGTAAACCAGTCCTTCGTAACCCTGATCCCCTGAAACAGTTTGCAATAGCTATGGACTGTCATATTCCATACATCCGATCCAAGATCCGATCCGATCCAATCGATCCTGCTTCTATCTGGACCACAGATCCGATCCGGATCACTCATCCGATGCGCCCCAGCTTCTTGTGTTCTAAGTCCACTGCATACTTGCTTCTATCCCCTTTCGGTGATCTACCTGTACCGGTGTCCTGGCTGTGTATATTCCTGTCCTGCTTACTGATCCATTACCTGTGCTTCATATCCGACTTGTGTTTGCTGATCCACTGTGCATTTACTAATAGACTTCTGTTATACTTTGTGCATAGCCCTCCGGTCCTGGATTCACTGATTGTCCGTACTATCTACCTACAGTATATAAAATACATGTAAAACTCTAGAGAACCTTAGTTCGAATATCATCTTAGATTCTGCTCATTCCATTCATCCGAACCAATCCATTCCCAACTCTAAGTATCTTCCGAGACTTAGGATTGATTCCTATAGTCTATGTTTCCAACTCTACCTCTGGTAGTCCATATCCGTTAGTTTCTAGTACGGACCTTGTCCGCTACTAGCCTTATACCTCGAATTCATCCTTATGCTCCAGATACCCTCTGGACATACTCCTTCCACCCATATGTTTCGGATATACACTGGACGTGCCATATCCGATACCTTCGGACCTTCGGATCCGCTACACAAGCACATCCAGACCCTTGGACGAAGGTTACTCCTCTGTAATAAAGGGCAGTACTCGGGAAAGGGGCACAGTGCACGAACTGAGGCCAAAGCCCTTCAGATCTCTTACATATTGAGTACGGTCTTAACATGGACGCTTCTCTGGTAGCGACAGGAGGGGTCCTCCTGCAGACTGATGAGAATGAGATGTATCACCCCTGTGCTTATTTATTGCAATCCCTCAACCTGGCAGAATGAAACTATCAGATCTTTGACCGAGAACTACTCGCTGTCATTCACACACTGGCAGAATGGCAACACTACCTTGAAAGAAACCCCCATCCCATCATCATCTTCACCGATCACAAGAACCTCCTGTACTTTAGAACCGTGCAGAAGCTTACTCACCACCAAGCGCGCTGGCAATTGGTCCTTTCTGAATTTAATATCAAGCTCCACCATGTCGTGGGCAGTAAGTTAGCTGCTCCAGATGCACTGTCATGATGACCAGATCATGGTTCAGGGAAAGACAACTACATTGATCAAGTCATGCTTCCCGACTCCATGTTCGTCCACCTCCTAGATGACAACCTTGCTGACACTCTTTGGTCATCCGACCCTCTTGACAACCCTGTCTATAAAACAGCCTTTGATGCCCTTGATGGCATATGTTTACTGCTGATGAAATCTGCTCTTACTGATTGGCGCATTGAGAATGATATTCTCTACTTTAAGGATCGTGCATATATCCCACCTGCACATTGTCCCGCTATCCTCGCCAAGTATCATGACCACCCTACTGCTGGCCACCCAGGTCGCTTTAAGACTGAAGAATTAGTGAAATGCGAAGCCTGGTGGCCCACTATGGGTTCTTATATCCGCAAGTATGTTGATGGCTGCACCCTCTGTCAATAAATGAAAGCAGACGCCCACCCGGTCCGACCACCTCTTACCCTGATTTCCTCTGCTGCCACTTGCCTGTTTGCCCAGCTTTCTGTTGACCTTATCACTGACCTACCTGTGTCTGGAGGCTTTGATAGTATCATGGTTGTGGTAGACCATGGGCTTATGAAGGGGGTAATTATCACTCCATGTCATAAAATGATCACATCAGAAGGGGTAGCCAAGCTTTTCCTAAAACACATCTATAAACGATTTGGACTACATGACAAAATCATCTCAGACCATGGGCCACAATTTCTATCTTGATTCTCGAAAGAATTGGCAAGACTTTTGGAATACTCCATTGCCCCTTCAACAGCATACCACCCACAGACAGACGGACAGACTGAACACCTTAATCAAGAGCTAGAAACATACCTTCGCATCTACTGTCGGAACAACCCAGAAGATTGGGTAGAACACCTCCCAATTGCTGAATTCATGCATAATCACAGAAAACACGACGCCCGGAATGCATCACCATTCTTCCTTATGATGGGATATGAACCACGTGCAATCCCACACCTCATCTCTGATTCAACCGTCCCCACCACAGAAGAATGAGTACACATGCTTCAGAAGATCAGAGAAGAAGCCATTTTGTGCCACAATATCACCATGCAAAAGATGGCAAAACAGTCATATGGAAAAAAGTACACCCCATGGAAAATAGGAGACAAGGTGTGGCTATTGGCAGAAAATCTGTGATTGAAATTGCCATCTGTTAAGACCATACTCAATATGTAAGGGATCTGAAAAGGCTTTGGCCTCAGTTCGTGCACTGTGCCCCTTTCCCGAGTACTGCCCTTTATTTCTGGGGAATAACCTTCGTCCAAGGGTCTGGAAGTGCTTGCGTAGCGGATCCAAAGGTCCAGAGGTATCGGATATGGCACGTCCGGTATATATCCGAAACGTATGGGTGGAAGGAGTTCGTCCGGAGGGTATTCAGAGGGTAAGGATGAATGCGGGGTATAAGACTAGTAGCGGATGAGGTCCATACTAGAAACTAACGGATATGGACTACCGGAGGTAGAGTCGGAAACGTAGACTATAGGAATCAAATCCTAAGTCTCGGAAGATACTTAGAGTTTGGGACGGATTGGTTTGGATGAACGGAATGAGCAGAATCTAAGATGATATTTGAACTAAGGTTCTCTAGAGTTTTACATGTAGTTTATATACTGTAGGTAGATAGTATGGACAATCAGTGAATCTGGGACCGGAGGGCTATGCACAAAGTATAACAGAAGTCTATGTAGTAAATGCGCAGCGGATCAGCAAATGCGAGTCGGATATGAAGCACAGGTAACGGATCAGTAAGCAGGACAGGAATATACACAGC
>MU172990.1:251252-270291 GCA_016695475.1 Suillus decipiens
AGGTTTTTGTGGTCCGTAACAACATCTATAGGCTTGGAAGAGCCTTCTAGGTAATGTTGCCAGGTCCGGAAAGCCTCATGGATGGCTAGGAGTTCCTTGTCGTGAGTATCATAATTGAGTTCTGGTGCAGATAGTGTACGGGAGTAATAGGCAACCAGACGAAGCTCTGAGTCCGGACATACAATGGAAAGTATTCCAGCAATAGCATAGTCAGAGGCATCAGTTTCCACAACTATAGGAACATCTGGAATTCAGTGGGTAAGTACCGGAGCGGAAGTGAAGGCCTTCTTGAGTGTTTCGAAGGATTTCCGGCAGTCCTCGGAAAAGTCCCAAGGAACTCCCTTGCATGTGAGCTGAGTGAGGGGAATTACGATATCCAAGTAATTGAATATGAATCGATGATAGAAATTAGCGAATCCAAGGAAGGATTGAATGTCCTTGATCTTCCGAGGCTCCGGCCAGTCAACGATAGACTGGATTTTCTCAGATGACATTGTCAAGCCTTCCGGAGATAACTGGTAACCAAGATATTCGACGGAGGATGAGTGGAATTCGCATTTTTCGGGTTTGGCATAGAGTCGATGTTTACGAAGACGGCATAGTACTTCTCGGACATGTTTCCTATGACTCGCAAGGTCTTCGGAATAGATGAGAATATCATCCAGATACATGATAACACATATATCCAGCATATCAGCAAAGACACTATTAACAAAGCGTTGGAAAGCTGCTGGTGCGTTTGTAAGACCCTCTGGCATTACCAACCATTCGTAGGAGCCATAGCGTGTATGGAAGGAGGTTTTCCACTCATCTCCTTCCGCTATCCGGACGAGATGGTAAGCGGAATGGAGATTGATTTTGGTATAGACTTTGGCATGGCTCGGAGAGTCTAGGAGGTCGGCAATGAGGGGTAATGGATATCGGTCTTTCTTGGTGATCTTGTTAAGGCCTCGGAAGTCTACACAAAGATGGAGGGAGCCATCCTTCTTTTTGACAAACAGGACAGGGGCTCCATGAGGAGAGGACGAGGATCAGAGGAGTCCAGATGAGATGTTTTCGTCAAGGAACTTCCGGAGGGCTTCAAGCTTGACTGGAGAAAGAGAGTATATGGTTCCGAGAGGTGGACTGGCCCCTTCTTCTAACTCAATTTTCAGATCATAGGGTCAGTGAAGGGGAAGCTGCCCTGCTTTGCCCTTGTCAAAGACATCTGGAAACTCGTGGTATTCGGAGGGAATCCTGGAGAGGTCTGGAGGATCAGATGATATGGATGCAGATCGGAGGTGGGTTTTGGATGGATGGAGGTAGATGCTGAATTGAGTGGATCCTTCTAACTTGCAGGCTTGGCAAAATGCTACTGCGTTTATCAGGGATATGTTAGGGACCGAGGCATCAACGGAGGGTTCGGATTTGGTCGGAGGAGAGATCTCTTCCACGGATGGGGTGCCTGGAGGCAACAGATGTGTCAGAAAGGACGTTTCTACCTCGGATGGAACTTCCGGAGGTAGCAGAGGGTTCAGATGGGAAACTTCTGCTGCGGATGGAATATCCAGAGGCAGTGATGATACAGATGGGTTTGATGATGTTTCTTGTATAGTCATCCAGAACTCGATGCTGCCCAATACCCAGTCAATCAACGGATTGTGTCGGGTGAGCCAGCTATATCCGAGGACAATACAACAAGAAGAATCCAAGGGGGTAACATAGAATGTATCAGAGGTGACTACGCCAGAGGAAAATCGGACGGACAGGTTTATGGCTTCGGAAATATTGTTATTGCAGGTACCATCAAACAAACGGAGCAGTAGTGGAGGGATCTGATAAGTAGGAATTTTATGTTTTCGGACGAAGCTAGTGTCTATAAAGCAGTGAGAAGAGCCACAATCTATGAGGGCGGGAAACTCAGATATATTGGAGAAAGACGGAAGGGAGATGTATGGGCATAAAGAGTTCGGATCTGGAAGGGTTACAGCGTTGAGTTGTAGCTCTGTTGTATGGGTTGGGTCAACACGACCCCCATTCCGTACGGAGTCAAGAGGGTCGCGGACTAATTTTTTGCCTCATCTGAGGCTTCCGGATCCGCTTCCAGGGCAAGTACTGTAGCACGACCTTTAGCTGTGCGCGAGGTCGACTTGGTGCAGTTCCGGGCGGTATGACCGGGTCCGCCACAGAACATACAGAGTCTTTTGTCAAACCTTCTCTGACACTCCTCAGTGGTCAACTCCCCATCTGCTCCAATCCCATTGGGGAGGTCCGGAACCTTAGGAGTGGGGGAGGCCGCAGGATTGGATTTCGTGGATCTAGTCATTTCGGATCCGGACAAGTTAGCATTCGTCCGGTCGGATACTGACTGTCTAGGAGGGTTGGAAAGGGTTGATCTGTTTTCCCGAGTGACTTCCCCCTTTCGTTCCCAGTAATGGGCATCGATGGTCTGGGCGAGGGTTTTGAATTCCGAGAGGGTGGTGGGTTTGCCCATGTGACTGATCTCGTCTTTGATTCGAGCCGGAAGACCATTATAGAATTGTCGTCGTAGAGCTCCATCTCCCCAGTCCTGTACTTGGGATGCAAGTCGTTGGAATTCTACAACGTACTTGTTGATGTGCTGTCCGTCATGCATATGAAGTTGCTCTAACTGCATTTCCGCATCTCCAGATGGATCGTGAGGTCCGAAGTTGGTTTGGAGCTCGAGCATGAACTCGGAGTAGTCATCCATCCAATCCGGACATATACTATTTTCGTCCGAAAGGAGATCCGGTTCAAACCACTCGAGAGCCATTCCCTTGAGATAGGATTGGGCGAAGTTGACTTTAGCGTGTCTGGAACGGAAAACGTTAGGCTTGCTTTGAAAGTTGAGCTCACACTGGACAAAGAATGCCCAAAGCTTGCGAGGCTCGGATCCGTCGAAGGTATCTGGTTCCTGGATTTTGACCTTACTATCATCCAAGGTGTTGCTACAATGGCTACTGCGAGCGAGATGGTTGATGGCGACTGATAGTTGGGCTAAGACCCGGTCTTGGGGGCTAAGATGGTCATCATCTTCTTCATCGTCCGAGGACCCAATGTCCAGATCCTCATCTCCATTGTTTGGTGGATCATCGTGCAACTCATCGTCGAAATGGATGGTTGGGCATGGATCAGGGTCTAGATTATTCATGTTCGGGGTTGGTGTAACCGGATCCGGTCTGGCAAGACGAGCTGAGATGCTTTGTCCTATGTTGCTCATGCTTGCACGGCGCTTAGAGAAACTGGTGAATGTTTGGATGATGGGTGTGGGGTCTCGTTGGATTGGACCAAGTCTGGCTACTCGGAGGGAGTTCTGAGTTTTGCGTGGAGGCATGATATAGGTGATTACGGAGATTGTACTCGGAAAGGTGTGAGTTCGAATATACTGTTAAGACCGTACTCAATATGTAAGGGATCCAAAAAGGCTTTGGCCTCAGTTCGTGCACTGTGCCCCTTTCCCGAGTACTGCCCTTTATTTCTGGGGAATAACCTTCGTCCAAGGGTCTGGAAGTGCTTGCGTAGCGGATCCAAAGGTCCAGAGGTATCGGATATGGCACGTCCGGTATATATCCGAAACGTATGGGTGGAAGGAGTTCGTCCGGAGGGTATCCAGAGGGTAAGGATGAATGCGGGGTATAAGACTAGTAGCGGACGAGGTCCATACTAGAAACTAATGGATATGGACTACCGGAGGTAGAGTCGGAAACGTAGACTATAGGAATCAAATCCTAAGTCTCGGAAGATACTTAGAGTTTGGGACGGATTGGTTTGGATGAACGGAATGAGCAGAATCTAAGATGATATTTGAACTAAGGTTCTCTAGAGTTTTACATGTAGTTTATATACTGTAGGTAGATAGTACGGACAATCAGTGAATCCGGGACCAGAGGGCTATGCACAAAGTATAACAGAAGTCTATGTAGTAAATGCACAGCGGATCAGCAAACACGAGTTGGATATGAAGCACAGGTAACGGATCAGTAAGCAGGACAGGAATATACACAGCCGGGACACCGGTACAGGTAGATCACCAAAAGGGGATAGAAGCAAGGATGCAGTGGACTTAGAACACAAGAAGTTGTAGCGCATCAGATGAGTGATCTGGATCGGATCTGTGGTCCGGATAGAAGCAGGATCGATCAGATCTGATCAGATCTGATCAGATCTTGGATCGGATGTATGGAATATGACAATCATCCATGATATCCAGCAATCCATCGAAACCTCTAGAGAAGCAAGCCAAGCCATCACTGATGTAGTTAACATACTATGTGATTACCCCATTGAAGAGCACATTCCATCGCCAGTAAGAACTGTAAACCCCATTCATACTATAATCCAAGACCAATCTATGCCTCCTAACTACTGTCGATCGTCCGCCCCATCCCCCGAGTCAGTCAAGACTTGGACCGAAGAACACCCCGCTGGACTATATGAACCAGCACCAGTCACACTCCCTCCGGTTGTAGTTCAACTCCCAGAATTCATCCCCATTGCTGCCTTAAGAGCAACCACACCATCATCTGCTGAAGAGCTGATAGCTGCTGCTGAAGCTGGAGAGCCTAAGCCTGTACCTGACCCCACGCCGAAATGTCCCTTTCGAGCCTGCATCCCTAGAGACTCGCACCTGATTATGAAGACTAAGGCAGCAGGAAAGCAATGTAGGTCGCAAAGTCAGGATCCTGCTTACAGTAATGTTGCTGTTGCCCCTCCTTTACGTGCATCCGCTTCCAATCCTGACAAAAACTGCACTTGCCACATCTGTAAAGGCACGGGTCATCGTCACAAGACCTGCAAACAATACCACTGCATGTATTGTCATACCATCACCCCCAGACATCTTTCCATTTATTGTCCAATATTAAAGGGAAAAGATGTTGGATTTCCTATTAAAGATTTTAAACACCCCAACTTCTATGCTATGCTTGCTGCTTGGGAGTTAGAAGAAGATGAAAAGTATGCTCACTTCTGCCAGGAGCAAGACGAAGCGAAGGCTATTGAGAACGACTACGATGAAGATGGTCATTTCATCTCTGATGACCCTATCTACTGGGCTAATCAAGATGAGTAAAGACAGTGTCTTTACCATAAATACAGGGGTAATGTTACAATAGTATGTGTCCCTATACATTTTCCCCTCTGTCTTGATTACATAACATGTACAACCATGGACTACCTTTCTCACAATGTGGTCTATGAACTGTCCATTGTATCTACATGGCTTTGCCACGTCATCTTTTACCTTGTTTGTTTTCTCATATCATCATACACTCATGCCTTTCACATTCATCCCACTACTTACTTACTGGTTATAGTCATGGTCTGTGCGCACATATTGGCCTATTTAAGCACAGTGTATCGCTTGTAGTTACTTCACTTTAATCTTACTGGGTTTTACATGGAATCTCCTCTCGCTTGAGCCTTGCAACTCAAGTTGTCTGAATCGTCTTCTAAGTCTTAGCACTCCTAAGGTCTTAGTCTGAACATGATCTCATATTTGACTCAGCCAGTCTAGTCCTCTCTCGAACTAGTCTGTCTTCATTGTCTATTGAAGCATAGTACTCTTTTGTACTTCAACACTGATACCAAACAACTGTCACTCTCTTTTGAGTAGTCATGTCGTGACCTACCCCAGTCATAACAGCAGATCAGTAAATGCAAGTCAGATATGAAACACAGGTAACAGATCAGTAAGCAGGATAGGAATATACACAGCCAGGATACTGGTACAGGTAAATCACCAAAAGGGGATAGAAGCAAGTATGCACAGTGGACTTAGAATACAAGAAGCTAGGGCTTTTGGATGAGTGATCCAGATCAGATATGTGGTCTGGATGGAAGTGGATTCAATTGGATCTGATTGGATCTGAGATCAGATGTATGGGATATGACACTGTGCTTAAATAGGGTAGCTATGTGTGCACAGACCAAGAGTGCCATAGAAGGTGTGAGAAAAAGGATGTGAGAAAACAAGTGTGTATCCTAAGAAGGAAGGCAACTATAGTACAGACATGTTGAAATGTATATCATACAAGGCAATGATGACATAAGCAAGGACATAGCAAAAGAAGGGAAAGAAATGAATAGGGGCACATACAACTGTAACATTACCCCCACTTTATGCATAAAGTCATTGTCGTATCCCATACATCTGATCTCTGATCCAATCAAATCCAATTGATTCCACTTCCATCTGGACCACATATCCGATCCAGATCACCCATCCGAAAGCCCTAGCTTCTTGTGTTCTAAGTCCACTGTGCATACTTGCTTCTATCCCCTTTTGGTGATCTACCTGTACTGGTATCCCAGCTGTGTATATTCCTGTCCTGCTTACTGATCCATTACCTGTGCTTCATATCCAACTCGCATTTACTAATCCACTGTGCATTTACTAATAGACTTCCATTATACTTTGTGCATAGCCCTCTGGTCCTGGACTTGCTGATTATCCATACTAGCTACCTACAGTATATAAACTGCATGTACAACTCTAGAGAACCTTAGTTCAAATATCATCTTAGATTCTGCTCATTCTGTTCCTCCAAACTTGAGCCTCTTCTAGCTCTAGTATCTTCCAACACTTAGGATTGATTCCTAAAGTCTACACTTCCAACTCTACCTTCAGTAGTCCATATCTGTTAGTTTCTAGTTTGGACCTCATCCAAGACTAGTCTTATATCTTGAATCTATCCATATGCTCTGGATACCCTTTGGACATTCCCTTTCCATCCATACATTCTGGATATCTTTCAGACATATCATATCCAATACCTTCAGACCTTTGGATCCATCATGTGAACACTTCCAGATCTTCAGATAAATATCACTCCTCTGAAATAAGGGGCAATACTCAGGAAAGGAGCACAGTGTATGAACTGAGGCCAAAGCCCTTTGGATCTCTTACCTATTGAGTATGGTCTTAACAGTCATCAACTTTGCTCATCTTGATTAGCATAGTAGATGGAGTTGCTCAAATATTCAAACTGAGCTTCTTCATCATCCTTCCCAGTTCTTCTTAACATGTAGGTGGCTTCTGCTGCACCTCATGAACAAATCTTGTCTCATGCTTTCTTATTGACTTCTGGAATACTAGCATGAACCATATCCAGGTAATGTTCCCATTTGTAAAGGGCATTGTAGAAACCATCCTTGTGATAGGTGAGGTTAAATGGTGCAGGGCTGTGAAACTGAGGATAGTAGAGGGTGAGATGACTGGGTTCAGAGTTTCCACAGATGCAACATTTGTAGTAAGGGCATTTGGCTTGACAATGTCCCATGTCATGACAGAACTGGCACTTCATGTTTTCATTGTGATTAGAGAAAGACTTTTGGAGGGGTGATGGAACTGGAAGGGGTACTGGGCTAGCAGATCTGGCCCTTGCTTTGCTGGTGCAAGCACTATGGTGGTGCTTTCTGGTTGGGCAATCATCAGGGAGGGGACCCTGGAATGGTGCAGGTGAGACAGAAGGAGTTTCCTCAGCAGCCATGACTAGCTCAGCAGGCTCTGACCAAGAAGTAGAACCAAGTGTTTTGACAGACACTTGCCTAGTAGAGGAGGGATAAATAAGAGTTGCAGACAGTTCTGTGGTAGGGATGATGCCTATGATGTCAGCAATGATGCAGGTGGTGATGATATCTTTGTGTGCTTCTGTGAATGCAGTGTATAGTTCTGGTGGGTGTTCTTTGGTAATTACCATAGTGGGGGAAAATTCAATGTTGGACAGAATGATCATAGGAGGATGGATCTTCAGGGTGCCTAATTGCACTGCAAGGGTGGAATCTCTTACCCATTCCAAGTGCATCTTTTTGGCAGAAGACAGGAGGGCTTCAGTAGCCATCTGCTCAAGCAGGTTTTGAGCTTCAGAATTATGGGTGACTCAAAGGTGGATATCTTTTACTAAGAATGTGGACACCTTCTCCACAGTAGATAGTAGCCCAGCAAGAGTGTCAACATGAGGATAAGAGTTTGTATAGGAGGTGGTAAGAGATGTATGCATTGACTGATCTTGGTACAGAGATGGTGGGTGAGCAATGCCTGCTCGACACTCAGCAACAATGTGGATAACTTCTTCAAACATAGCTCTTAAAAGTATCAGGCAGCAAGAGCACACAATAATTCTAGATACATTTCTCCACATGCAGGAGGTGCTGCTGGACAAAATGATCTTTAGAGTTGGCAGCAATTTTGCTGATGAGGGCAGTGGTTCTAATGATGTTGATGACAAGTTGGGGGACATGGTTGTGCTGCCTCTGAAGGAGGTTGTTGATTTCAATGGCATGTTCTTTACAAAGAAGTGCCAAGAGGATGAGGGAGGTGTTCTGGATGTCGGTGACAAGGTTATGGTAATTTTCTTAGGTAGAGTCCTTGAGGTCTATGATGGTGGAGGTGTTTGAAACTGGAGTAACATAGGCAGTAGGCATGGGCTTGGGTGGTGGAGTGGTTGTAAATTGTCAAAGGGCAGAAAGAAAATGAGGATGATTAAAGGGCATGTTGCTTCTTATAAGCCATCAGGATTAGAGTAGAGTTTTGGAGATTCTCTTTTTGGATCCACTCATTATCTGCTGATGAGTACCCTTTCCAGGTTACAAGGTAATAGTGTTGTTTGCCTGTTCCTTTATGTAATATGATTGCCTCTACTTTGTATTCTTCTTCTTCTTCGATGACATCAGGAGGTGGTTCAAGGAAGTTTGGGCCATGTATGTCTGTTTTGCTATAGGATGATAAGATGGAAGCATGAAACACAGGATGTATCTTCCATTGTGATGAAAGACAGAGTTTGAATGTGATAGGAGATAGAACCTCAATAACAGGAAATGGTCTGTATCATTTCAGGGTGAGTTAAGGATACAAGCAATGATCAGACTGAGGTCTGCAGGAGTAGTACTACAGGTTTATATACTGTAGGTAGCATGCCGGAAGGTAAGTAAGCATAATCCAAGGCTATGTCAGAAACATAATAGTAAGTACAGCAAAACATCAGGCTATGAACTTCAGAGATAAAACTTGTACGGAATAACTTATTGAGATGGAGGCAGAGATAACCGATAGCTGGAGGCAGAGATGACCAAGAGGCGAAGGCAGGGATGACCAAGAGCTGGTTGCATAGGTATATCCTAAAAGGGGTAATGCGCAGGTGTGCAGGAATGGTTTCAGATATGAACACAGATCGGATATGGACATGGATTGGATATGGATTGGATGAGTGTCTTGGATCAGATCTGGATTGGATGAGTGTATCAGATTGGATATGTGAACTGGATTGAGTGGGGATTGGATGGATGTGGATTTGAGCAAGATGTTATAGTGGAAGTGGAGTGTAGAATCCAGTATATGACAGTGAGTCATAGTCAGAACTGAGTCAGGATGAGTCACATATGAACATATGGTCAAGTGACCATGGGAAAAAGTAATATATAAGGGAATAGTGAGGTAAGCAAGAAGAAAGAGAGAATGTAAGTAAGAAAGGAAAATGAATAGGGGCGTACATCGATTGTAACAGCTTTAGAAAGAGTTGTTCTTGCCATATGCATTCAAGAACACATCTGGTACGTTCCTGATGCTCTTTAAGCATCTTTGAGAAGATGAGGATATCATCCATATAAATGACCATCTATCCTTCATTGATTTCCTGTTGAAAAGTGCAATTCATATAGGCTTGGAATGTGGCTGGGGAGTTGCATAACCCAAAGAATATGACATTAGGTTCATAGAGGCCAAATTCCATAGTGAAAGTAGCTTTACAAAGATCTTCAGGATGGATGTGAATATTGTTGTAGCCAGACCAAATATTCACTTTTGTGAAGAATCATGCATCATGTAACCTGGCAAATCCATGGAGACTTCTTCAACTACATACATCATCATTCCATCAATGTCATATTCCACAAGGAATTCCCCTTTGTTTAACTCATAAGTTGCCACATTCCAAAGTTCTGGTTTGGTCCATATGTCTTGCATTATATCAAAGAAGGGTTCTTCTTCATTATTTTCAGTGGAAAGCGATGCTGGCACGATTTCTTTGGTCATTGCTTGGGGTTCTGTCATATCCCATACATCTGATCTCAGATCCAATCAAATCTGATTGATTCTACTTCTGTCTGGACCACATATCTGATCTGGATCACCCATCTGAAAGCCCTAGCTTCTCGTTTTCTAAGTCCACTGTGCATACTTGCTTCTATCCCCTTTCAGTGATTCACCTGTACCGGTATCCTGGCTGTGTATATTCCTGTCCTGCTTGCTGATCCACTACCTGTGCTTCATATCTGACTTGCATTTACTGATCTACTGTGCATTTACTAACTGGACCACTGCCAGAGGTGGGCTGCCAAATCCCAAGAATGAGTGTGAGTTCAGAATAAGTGGGGGAGACTTACTGAAGCACTAAGATGACTGCCAGCAGTGCACTGATGAAGCATCAGCCTACTCCCAAGTTCCAGTGTAAAGACTAATCTAGCTAGGCTGATAGCAGACTACCACCTAAGCTAGTATATGTTGAAAGCTTGCCTAGCTGCTATACTTGCTGTGCAAGAATGTTTAACTCAAGGGGGATGCTAGTTAGATATAGTCCAAGTTGCCTAAAATAGTGTGATAGGGGCTGATGATAGCAAGAAAGTTGCTGAAGTTGCCGAGATGGTTTCTGAGGGTAGCATGATTGAGCTGAAGGTGCGCATGACATGGGAAAATATTACTAAGCAGTGGTAGAGTGGTATAGCAGTATAGCAAAGGTATTATGTGCAGCAGGATAAAGATTTTTATTATGATTTTTGATAATGATTGAATTTCATGTAAGGATTGAAAACTATACTGAAAGGTAATAGTGACTTCTCCTACTGAGTATACAGTAGAAGGGTAGTGAAGTATGAGTCTCAGTAGGTAGGAAATTATGTACCTAAGTAATAGCTATGGAGATGGAAGGGATAGGAAACCACACAGTAGACATGTAATAGGGATGTACTACATGTTACAAAACATAAGGCAAGGAAATTTACATCCTGGCATGGCTAGGTGGATATAGGATGGAATGGAATTCTTGAGCCTTTAGGTTGCCTAATGGGTCTCAGCAAGTCACAGGAGCTGCATGTGGCATAGAAAAGTTACCATAGGGTGGCTGCTAAGCTGCAGTGAGGCTGCCAGAGCTCAGAACGGAGCCAGAGATAGGGGTAATACATGGGAAATGGGCTCAGTAAGGGACAGAGAGGCTGAGGGATATGGATAATGATAGGGGAGTACTCCTGGCTTGATACCTATATGAAAATAGGGTCATGTGAGCCTATAATGAGTTTGGCTGTCACACCAGACACATAAATAAGACTTACTGAAGCAGGACTGCTTCTTGGGGGGGCAAGGCAAATGGAGCAAGCAAGGCAATCCAGACATCCTTTCAGCAAGTGAGGAGTGCCATAGAAGGACAACCTCCAGCACTCCCTTCAAAATTGGCTACACAACATCAGAAACTATACAAAAATAAACCTATAGCACATACCTGGATGAATGGAACTTTATCATCCTCTAACTCCACAAACTCCTAGAACTTTGCAATCTGGGTTGACTTCACCCTCTTGTGACCCTTCATTGCTGACTGAAGGAGTTGGGGATGTTCAGACATCATGAGGGACTTGCACTTCTGCCCCTCATCTGCCACTGGCTCCAGGACAGCCTTCCCCTTACCCTTATCCTTAGCCACCACCCAGGACTCATTGTCCATGGTGGTAGAAGAGCCAGCAATATTGCTGGCAATGATGGGTGGGAAGCTCCACAGGAATGGAGCCAAGTGAGGGAGGAGTAGACACTAGGAGGTTGCAGAAATGGTCACCTAGCACCTCCCAGGCAAGAACTTTCTCATGCAAGGAGTGTTTCAGGAGCCGGAGGTCATCATGGCCAATGCTGTGCCAGTTGGGCCAGACCTGGGGCCTCATGGCCCTGACCCTCATCAGCTCCTTTGAGCATAAACAGACTATGTCAGGGAGGTAGGGGCCCTTGCTATAGTCCTGGACAACCTAGGCCTACCCCCAGAATTTTAATCAAACAAGGGCCAGATAAGATAGGCACTCACCACCAGCTCAGTGACCTGTGCTGACAGAGCCATGTGAGCATTGCCTGCAGGAATCTGCTGAGCACTGGAAATGATGTCCACAATCTGGGCAGTGAGAGCCTTGAGACTGGCCAAGGAGGTATCAACTTGGATAGACATTGGGATTGAATTGAAAGTGTTGAAAAAGCAAAATATTTTCAAATCAGGATGAAATCAGTTATCACAAGAATGATGTTTCAAAGCAAACAAGACATCTGCAACATGTTGTCTTTATTTGGTCATGGTTGACTTTGCAGGGGCTTCTGGCCATACTTTGACTGTCCAAGTTATCTCTTATCAATCTATCTGTTGATCAGTTAATCAGCCACCATGAGATCAGTTAGATTTGATGCCTCCCCACCCACTAATTATAATTCAATGGATATGGATGACTCAGATGTGTCCTGGACA
Source organism: Suillus decipiens (assembly GCA_016695475.1). Taxonomy (NCBI): domain Eukaryota; kingdom Fungi; phylum Basidiomycota; class Agaricomycetes; order Boletales; family Suillaceae; genus Suillus; species Suillus decipiens. The sequence goes on from MU172990.1 coordinate 263,741, forward strand.
TCACTAGGTGTGTCATTTATGTATGATAGCCTTTCAATTTGCTGATCAGGCATTAGATTCATTGAGTAATGTATACCTTGGGCCAGATAATGATATTGAAGATAATTATTTATTATCCAGTGGTCTAATAGACTTCTGTTATACATTGTACATAGCCCTCAGTCCCAGACTTGTCGATTATCTGTGCTAGTTACTTACAGTATATAAAGCACTTGTAAATCTCTATAGAACCTTAGTTCAAATATCATCTTATATTCTGCTCATTCTGTTTCTCTGGACTTGAGTTACTTCTAACTCTAGTCATCCTCCAAGGCTTAGGATTGATTCCTATAGTCTACATCTCCAACTCTACCTTTGGTAGTCTATCTCCATTAGTTAGGAACTCATTCCGATGTAAAGACTACAATCTAGCTAGTATGATAGTGAACTACCACCTAGACTAGTATATGTTGAAGTCTTGCCTAGCTGCTACACTTGTAGGATAAGTATGTTCAACCCAAGGAATCTGCTGTCTACTGAGGTAAATGAAAGTGCGCACTATATGGGACACAAAAGTCTGAAGCTCTATGATCAAATCTGATGGCTATATAGGATGTCCAAAGTGCAGGAATTTTGGATCCACAGGTTGGTAATGTTGGAGAGGGGAAGGAAAGAGTGCAAGCACTTTGGGTTGTTATAGATGTCTAGTGATGGTTGATATAATGATGGGATAAGAGTTTCACCCAATGATAATGAATGGATGATAATATTGCCTGCCTATGGCTTGTTAGACAGGGACCAAGTATCTGGGGTAATCCCCCTTCTATAGGATGGTGTGGAATATGAATATACTACATCCTTAAGTATTGCTACATGAAAGTCTAGAGTGATATAGATGAACCTAGGCGAGTCCACTTCGGCCAATGTTTGTATATAAAAAGCCATGAGGTACTGCAGCTTATGATAATACATGTAATAGTAGTGCACGAGGCATAAGAATGTGCAAAATAATTGACTACTCACCAGTGGGGTTAGCTAGGACTGGACTGGACATAGGGAGGACAAGTGCAAAGGTATCCAAAGCACAGGAATCTCAGAAACTGTGGGTCTGCAGGTCCAAAGCTTTGGAAATGATGGAGTTTGGTCATACTTCATAGAAAAGGCTACTGACAGGTCACAGAATGTTTGACCATTACACCAAGACTAGCCTTATTCCTTGTTCCATCCCTATACTCTGGATAACCTTCAGACATATCATATTCAATACCTTCAGACTTCTGGATCCATCATGTAACTACTTCCAGACCTTCAGACATATATCACTCCTCTGAAATAAGGGGTATTACTTGGGAAGGGGGCACAGTGTATGAACTGAGGCCAAAGCCCTTTGGATCTCTTACCCTTTGAGTATGGTTTTAACAGTGTGAGAACCATAGGCATTCAGTTTTATCAGTATAGACTTGAGACAAGTGTGGAGTGCTTGGGACTCAAGCTCAGTGGCAATATGGTCATCATAGTGACATCAAGAAACTCTTCCTTCCATAGTTGCACATTCCATTCTTCCATAAATGAACAAATGAAGATAATCTTCTGCTTTCTGTTGTATACAACTTCTTGTTAATGTCCATGTAAGTGTTACATGACAAAATGAATGCTCTAGACTTATTGTGGTCTCCATCAAATAACATGGGATGCCCAATCTTGAATTTGTGGTCTTTTGTCAACATGATGACAGTAGATGCTGTTGTTGATCAGGAATGTGAACCATCATGCCTACACACACTGTCTTGCTGTCTATTAGGGCTTTCTACATTGCTAATTTATTGGGGCCAACAACTGGATAGTCAATGGTATCAGGGACTTTAATCTTTTGTTACAAACTGGGATAGTTCTAATGAGCAAACTCAAGGGAGGGAATATGTGCTTGAGCTGCTATACCTTTGCACAAGAGCAAAGGTTCATTGTACAAGACTTAGCTAAGTTGAGTACAAGATCAAGAGTTTTTAGACTAAGTCAATGGAGTATAAAAGACTTAGAGGGGGACTCAGATGACTAAGGTTGAGAGGCCTTAGTGAGGGAAGTTCCAGGTGAAACCCAGTAAGATTCAAGTGAGGAATACAAGCATAATACACTGCTTAAATAAGCTGATATGTGTGCACAGACCAAGGGAACCCCAAAGGTCATGAGAAAGTATTAGTTACAACTGCATATCCTAGTAAGGAAGGCAAGTATTGTACCAGTGTGTTGAGACATGAATGGGAATGATAACAAAGCACATAGCAGAGTGTAAGCATATAAAGAGAATGAATAAAGGTGTATATAGACTGTAACACTGGTAGGATCACCTGCCAGTCCTTGCATTTTATGAAGCTGGAGCCCTTACCAAGCTGCTCATTAAAGTCAAACATGCAGCACCAAAGTAAGAACAATGAATGACCAACTAGCTGACTGACTAAGTGACTGGAAGAACTCACTCAGATGTGAGCAAGCTGCCCTTGTCATCCTTCCAGGAACCCAAAACAAAGACTCTCATACTGGCCTAAATATACATTTCTTTGATGAAGCTTTTCACCATTTTTTGCCCTTCTTCCTTGCCGCCTTTGCCTAAGCTTCCTGCAACTCCTTTTTGTCTAACCAGAGCATGAATGCCATCATGGTCAGCTGATACCTCCTCAGTACTTTCTTATGTGCAGCCTTTTGCTCAGTCTCTTCCTCTATTTCTTCATGTATTTGCTGAAGAATCTCAGCCTTATGTTCCTCCTCAATGATTTGGTGTGCCATCCTTTTTTTTATAGCTTGGAGGGTGCTTTGGAATTGGCTTGGATCTTCTTGTGATTGTGGAACCATTGTTGGTATTTCTGTCCAGAGTGACTGTAAGGCAGCATGACTCAATGTCAAAGACTAAACACTTACTTCTTTGCATTGCTTCAACAGCTCTGTGTCTATCTTTGGAGCCAAAATCTTGGCCTCCCTAGTGGCTGCTTTGAATATCTGTCATCACTCCATCCCACTTACCTTCTCCTATTCCTTAACATGGGACTTCAGAGCATTGGTCTCTTGTTCATTCAACTGAGGCTGAACTCCTGTACTTATCTTTGTCTGGGCCATGTCACAAAAGGTATGTTAGAGGAAAGGACTTGAAAAGAGGAGAGAGTTGATTTGGTTGATAGAAGCAAAAAAAAGGAATAGTTGCATGAGTAATGAGTGACATACCCATGTCATAAGTGCACATAAGGCCTAGATTGTGTTGGATAGTACAACCACCATTGCTACAAGACCCACCCAGCAATGCAGATGCATGGGTGGGTCTGTGGAGTGGAAAAAGAGGTCATAAAGTGCTCTCAACATATCAGATATCAGATTCTTATTAATTGTGCCATGGGTATCACTCCTGATAATGCAATGAGATTAAAGTTGAAATCTTAGTGAATATTACAATGGATGCATTGCATTTGGCAGTCACATGTAAGCACTAAACTGTCCCATATATTAAGCACATTGTTTCAATCAACACATCTACAAAACAACAGCACTACTTTGATACATGGTTAAGTCAAAGCCAAAGGCCTGGAGTCCTCTGAAGATGTCCTTGTTGGTTAGATGGGAGCACAAAAGAACTTCTTGAGGAGATACAGGACAATTTGTCAAAGCTCAATGTAACAAAAAAACACCTTCCATTAATTCATCACCCATGAAATCACCTACCAAGCAAGGATCCACCAGAGGACACCATGCTGAGGGTGGTTATGAGTACTACAATCTTGGTGAAATCAACTTGGAGCCTTGTAGACTTTGCAAGTTCATGGCAAGATCATCAGTCATTCATCTGGTCTCATTTACTGATAATGTCAAAGTTGTGCTCAAGGTTAATCAGATCTGAAGGGCTTTGGCCTAAGCTCATATGCTGTACCCCTTTCCTGAGTATTGCCCTGTATTTTAGAAGGGCTTAAGTATTGCATCTAAAGATCCAGACATATAATGTATTGATATCTGAAGGTTATCCAGATAATAGAAGAGCATATAAGACTAATTCAGATGAAGTACAGACTAGAAACTAACAGTGATAGACTACCCAAAGGTAGAGCCAAAGATATAGACTTCAGGATACAATCCTAAGTCTTGGACATGCAACAAGAGTATAGACTCAAGTCCAGAGGAACAGGAATGAGCAGAACTATAGTTGATATTCAAACTAAGGATGTATCAAGAGTTACATGGGTTTATATACTATAGGTAGCACAGGAAATGTAAGTAATCAGGCATCCAAAGCTATGTATAAAGCATGTGAAATATTATGTTGAAGTGTCACAGATCATAATAGAATGGAGATGGAAATGAGAATGCAGGGCAGATCAGTAATGGAACAGAATAAGAGAATGGCTAAAGACTGGAAACATGGGAGTAATACTTAAGAGGAAACAGATCAAGAACATAGTCAGATATTAAAGGTTATTGAAAAGCTGGAAGCTGTTAGAGACATGCTCAGAGGGTTAATGGATCATAAAGGGCTTTGGCCTCAGCTTATACACTGTGCCCCTTACCTAAGTATTGCCCTTTAATTTTGGATGAAGGCCTAGGGAGAGTTCTGGTGAAGTCCAGATGAACTCTAGGACTGGATAGCTCAATAGAGCTCTGAAGGACTTCTGGATGAGTGTGGGAATGCACTGGAACTATTTCTGGATGATGTAAGATGATGACAAGACTACTTGGACAAAGTCCAGAATAGAACAAGTGAAGGATGTTACACAATAGGTTGAAGGATAGGATAGGACAGGACCATAGGACCATAGGACCAGGGGTCTGAAGGTCTGAAGGTCTGAAGGTATGGAGGTATGAAAATCTGAAGGTATGGATGTCCAAAGGTCTGAAGGTACAGATGTTCAAAAGTCCAAAGGTATGGACATCCAAAGGTAGGGGTAGTGGAGTGTTGGATGAATGAACAAATAGGTGGACAGATGGATGGACAGATGGGCAGATGGACAGATGGATGGATGGACAGATGGATGGATAGACAGATAGACAGATAGACAGATGGTATGACTACTATAGAGGAGTAGGTCCAGATGTGAAGTAGAGACAGTATAGACTACTTCAGACAAGGTCTGAAGTAGAAACTAACAGAGGAAGACTACTGCAGGTAGAGTCAAAGGTGGAACAGAAGATGGACTACAATCAGATGAAGTCTGAAAGCGATTATATGACAGAGAGTCAAGGCTCTGGACTAGGGAGTACTCCTATAGTCCAGAGCCAGAGACTTACAAGGGCTGGAGCCCAAGTCAGAACAGAAATGGAGTTATATAGACAGCAGGATAAGTAAGAATATAAGCAATGATCAGACTGAGGTCTGCAGGAGTTGTACTACAAGTTTATATACTATAAGTAGCATGCCAGAAGGTAAGTAAGCATAGTCCAAGGCTATGTCAGAAACATAATAGTAAGTACAGCAAAACATCAGGCTATGAACTCAGAGATAAAACTTGTATGGAATAACTTATCAAGATGGAGGCAGAGATAACTGATAGCCAGAGGCAGGGATGACTGAGAGCTGGTGGCACAGGTATATCCTAAAAGGAGTAATGTGCAGGTGCATGGGAATGGTTTCGGATGTGAACACAAATCGGATATGAATGCAGATTGGATATGGACATGGATCGGATGAATGTCTTGGATCGGATATGGATTGGACAAGTGTCTTGGATTGGATATGGATCAGATGAGTGTATTGGATTGGATATGTGAGCTGGATTGAGTGGGGATTGGATGGATGTGGATTTGAGCAGGATATTATAGTGGAAGTGGAGTGTAGAATCTGGTATATGACAGAAGCTCATTGTATTGGAAATGGATCTGTACATTGAATTGCATCAGATCTACAGTCCAAAGTCCAGATGAGAAGCATGGATATATGGGATATGACAGTATCCTCCCTTTAGGGCCAATTCCTAGAGGCACAAGAACCATCAGTCTGGACTGGATGAAATGAATGCAAGATGATGGAGAAGTTGATGGGAGAAGTTTCTGAGTTTGAATTCTGACACATATACAAAGGGTAGCACACCCTAAGTTATTCCTTCCTTTCCCACTTTTCAATCTTCATAACACTCCTATAAATATGTCTGACAACACATCCAGACCCCAAAAGACTGCTAGGGAGAAGTTGTAGGAGCTTTAACAGCACCTTGCAAATACTGTCATGAACCATATGTTAAGACTGTACTCAAGAGGTAAGAGATCTGAAGGGCTTTGGCCTCAGTTCATACACTGTGCCCCTTTCCCAAGTATTGCCTCTTATTTCAGAGGAGTGATATACATCTGAAGATCCAAAAGTGTTCACATGACAGATCTGAAGGTCTGAAGGTATTGTATATAATACGTCCAAAAGGTATCCAGAGCATACAGATGAAAATGGTATGTCTGAAGGGTGTCCAGAGTGTATGGATGGATTCAGGATATAAGGCTAGTATTGGACAAGGTCTGAACTAGAAACTAATGGATATGGACTACCAAAGGTAGAGTCAGAAGTGTAGACTTTAGGAATCAATCCTAAGTCTCAGAAGATACTAGAGCTAGAA
>MU172991.1:0-41166 GCA_016695475.1 Suillus decipiens
CAAAACTGCTTGTTTGCTTGTGACTTTGATCTCAACTTTACATATGCGCTCACTGGCTGGGAGGGGTCAGCTACAGATGCTCATGTCTATGAGGCTGCAGAGGGCCATGACCTTCATATTCCTGCAGGGAAATACTTCCTTGCAGATGCAGGTTTTCCTCTGTGGCCTGAACTACTCATTCCATACTGCAATGTGCACTACCACCTTGCAGAATGGGGCCATGCAGGTGTAAGGTGAGTGTACCAGCATTATTATTTCTGCTATGTACTGATTATTTACAGGCCAACTATGAAAGAAGAACTATTCAACCTGCATCATTCATCTGCTCGAAATGTCATTGAGCACATATTTGGTGTCCTCAAACGATGTTTCCAAATCCTCCTTCTATCCCAGCCATATGCTATGAGCGTGCAAGTGCAGATTCCAACTGCATTGTGCAGCCTTCATAACTTCATCCACTTCCATGATCCAGCAGAAGGTACACTACCTGATGCAGACTATTCCAATGGAGATGTACATGCTGCAAACTGGGGGCAGGAACCAGTAGAAGCTCCAACTGCACATATCAATCTGCACTTGAGGTGTGACCGCATTGTGGAAGAGATGTGGGTGGATTATCAGTGCATTTTGCAAGAAAGACATGATCTTGGAGTTGATGATGATGATTTATCGGACCAAGAGGATGACAAGTATGAACTGGATTAATTATTACTAGTAGCATGTAGTTGTACCTTCCCAATGTTATGTACATATATCAAACAAGATGTCCTGATGAGCAATTCTCGTGATTCTCGGTGTGAGCAGTAATAATCTATCACAATCCAATGCTGCAACACAAACAAGCTCCTCATACCTGTCATGGTATTGGATTGCGATAGATTTTTACAGTATGAGGAGTTTGTTCATGTAAAAATCTATCGTAATACAATGTCATGACATGAACAAGTTCCTCATATCTGTCATGGAATTGGATTGCAATAGATTTTTACATGAACAAACTCCTCATACCTGTCTGCCAAGTAAGACATTCTGCCCATCAAGATGCCCTGATGAGCAATTCTTGTCAGCAGCAGCAACCACAGCCATCTATCCCTGATCTGTTCTGCTGAGCAAGACATCCTGATGAGTGATTCTTGTCAGCAGCAGCAACCACAGCCATCTATCCCTGATCTGTTCTGCTGAGCAAGACATCCTGATGAGTGATTCTCGTCAGCAGCAGCAACCACAGCCATCTATCCCTGATCCGTTCTTCTGAGCAAGACTTCCTGATGAGTGATTCTCATCAGCAGCAGCAACCACAGCCATCTATCCCTGATCCATCCCATTGACTCGAGAATCCATGACTATTGCATACTATAGAAAGACATGATGTACAGTACATGATATGGATACTACATGTTGATATGAAAAATGTAACAAGCGGTGAGACAAATGGTATGATAGCACTACTGCGATGAAGACTCAAGGAGTTCTGAGATAAATGCATGGTGTGTCTCAACATCATCCTCCAGCCCAACATAGATAGCAAGCTTATTATCCCCTCCTGCAAGAGAAAATATACACAGGACACTGGCTCTTTGAGCAGCCATCAGATGGTCATCTTGACTGCACATAATCCCCAGGCCATGAGAGATGATGGTCGGCACAGTAGGAACTGGCAGTTCAGGTGGTACAACCATATTTTTCTCAATGGCATCTGTGAGGCAATTGATACTACCTTGCATGTTCATGACAGCAGCAGCTGGAGTAATCTTTGCTGTGAGTTTTGCAGCATTGTTAATCCCTGCCTGTGTGCCACCATGTGCTGACATCCAGGCCTTCTTGGGAGCTGGTAACTGGGACAACTTGGGAGCCAGTAACTGGGATGACACCAATGTCGATGAAAGTGGGAGAGATGGTGGGAGAGTATCTGAATTGCTGGACATGGGAGTGGCATTGGTTTTTTGAGAGGAAGTCTCTGTGAGGTTGAGCAAGGTGTTAGTGTGCAAACATTTGCTGGACTGCGAGCCGCTGGCCACATGAGTAGTAGGGGAGCTTCCATGAAGCAGAGCACTAGGCAGTATCATTAGGTCAGGGCTCATGTCTGGCACATTGTTAGAGTAAGCGACTCCAGCAGAGACAATGTCTACATCCATCTCAAGAAGGCCAAGGCCCCCATCAATGGAATCAAGCACATCATCTGTGGTAGCAAAAGAGCTCCTTCCATGAGCACTGCTATTGTCCCCTAAGATCATCTGCATGTTGTCATATGGAGGCCACCCTTTGTTGCAAAAGGGGCATATTGTGATGTGTGACTTCTTGTGTGTCAGTCAAATGTTACAATAGAATTTATTATAATGATGTACCTTAGGATCAACACATGTGTCCCAAACACTGGCAGCAGTGGTACCCTCAATTCCAGCCCCCCACTCATTATCCCAGTGAAAACCAGATATATTGCAATATATTTCAATTTGATTAAAGATTTTTTTGAGCTAAGAAGATCTTGTCAATTTGTGGTCATTCAAGGTAAGATCACATACCGAAGTCCATTTTGTCTTGACCATCTTACCTGTCTTTTGTGGGCCTATTGTTTGAATCACAGTATCAGTGTTGATAGCTGCTGCTGCTGCATTGAAGGTAGACACTGTGAAGTTTCTGCCATCACCACCCACTGCCCAATTCTCAATCAGGTAATGAAGCAGGACATTCACCTCAATGTCCTGCCAGTGGGCCTTTGCATTATTGGCCTACAATGTTATTTTGGGTTGGGCCATGAGGACTGTCATAAAGCTAGCACAGATGACAGTAAGTGCAATGACAGGAGTATAGATTCTTTGCTGACGATGACAGTCAATAAGGTGAGAATTCATGGTAGTACAGGTATGAGATGTAAGGTTTGAGCTCTGATATCTGGGATGCTTAATGCTGAGTATGTCTTGCATGAGGTTTGCCAAATGTTGGTCAACATCTGGTTGCTGAACTGAGTTTTAGAATATTCAAAGCATGATATATACATGAGTGTATGTATGTAGCTATGTGACATATGAAAGAAACATGACAACAATGACAAACCAAGCATGATGACGATGAATGAAATACGACAACAATGACAACAACAAATGAGATGCAATGATGACAAAGAAGATATGATGGTGACAAAAAAAACATGATGATGATGACAAATGCTGATGCTAAGTCCCTGTTGCCCTGCATCATCTGTTGGAATTGAATTTTAAGCTGGAGAGTCTTGGCTTCCTTGTCAAGCACAAGAGAGTATGCTTCATGCACCTGTATATCTACCTTGTGAAGGTGAATCTCAGAATCTCTGTCCTCCTGTTGGCGCTTATGGCTGAGAATGGGTTGATTGAACTCATGCTCATGGGTGGCACAAAGCCAGTCATATTTCTTCATGTCACATTGGGCCTCACTCTTTGTTTTAAGCTTTGCAAGGAAGCATTGATGCTTGTTCTCATAGAGTGATATGGTGCTGGATTGCAAGCTCTTGATCTCATCCCAGACCAGGTCTACCTGCTGTGAGATATTGGACTTGGCCTTTTTCTTCAAGCCAGCTGCACTGTTTGGCAGCAACAAGGTCTGTGGAGTCAGAGACACATGGTAGTCCGATAATGGTGTCATATTGTGTGATGTCAATGAAGATGTTGACATGCTGTGTGTCATGTCCAATGATAGCTTGTGTTGCTCCCCCCCTGGCTCAATGGCCTTTAGGCACCAAATGCTGAGTGGCTGTCATAAAATGATGTCAGGGTCTTGACAGGCATTTCAAATGGCTGGGGGGCATCAGAGGGAGGAGAGGGTGATGCAGCAAACTGCTGTTTTTTCCCTGCAACTCAGGGAGGGCTGTTGAGAGTAGTGGTACCATCATACATGATTTCATTGTCATTGTCATTGTCAAGGTAGTCTAAAGTATCTCCAAGGGGAGCAGTAAAAGGGCCACTCACATCATCATTTGGAGGTGTAAAATCATCCTTGATTTTGACATCAGGGGAATTACACAAGCCATGAAGGTATGTTGGAGGTAGATTTTTACTGGGGGGGGGAGGGGGGAGCAGGAGCATGCAGTTGTGGACTGATTGGGGGATTGCTATATGGATGTACAGCTGAAGGGACTCCAGGTGGTTGTGTGGTGGGAGGAGGTGTGTTGTGAGCACCAGTGGAGAGACCAGCCCCACATGGTTGGACAAGTGAGTAAAAGGCACCAGCATGGTCAACACCAGGCTTAGATGAACAGGTTTTTGCTGCCATAGATGGATTGGAGTGCCATATTGCGTCGAGCTCCATGGACCATGGGAACTCAACAAGAACAGCATCTAGAAGGTCAATAAGCCAACTGAAATAAGTCAATGGGACAAAAGACTCACCTAGCAAATTATTTGTAGCCATCCCATCAAGTGGCATTACACCAGCACCCATATCACTGAATTGAGTTTTAAGCCTTTTGTATTTTGATCTGAGACTTGAGGGATTTGATCAGTGTATGTACAAATGAGAAATGAAAACTTACTTTGTAATGCAATTGGAGACTGCATCATGGAATTTCTTCTGATTGTGCACATATGCCTGCCCATACTTTGGATGACCAGTAAAGATGACCTTAGCAATAACGGTGCAGATCTGCCCTTTGTCTGAGCTCAAGGGCTGATCATTGACAGGAGACATGGCTTTTTCCCATCAGAATAGAAGAGTATCCTGCAATCAGCAGGGTGAGCAGTTAAATAGTTCACTAGCACATCAATTAGAGCACTTTTAATTTGCCATTGAATAGTGAGTCTGGGCACAGATGATTCAGATGGGGCATTGGATTGTCCCTCAGGGGATAGTATAGAAGGTACTGGAGGATTCATGGCCTTCAAGTGCACTCGAGTATCAGCTCAAAGTCTTGCAGAACAATGCACATGTTGATGAGCAGGAGGCATAGTATTTGAAACTCTGCCCTGCAGCACTTGCCTGACTTTGAATTGAGGTACCATTTGTTGAGGCTTTAGCCAAGAGTTTAAAGTGTTTAAGTGAGTTTCAAAAGGTGTTAAGTGAGTTTCAAAAGTTACTTTGAGTACCACTCATGTTCTGCCAATGGGGCAGATGGCAGAATCATGTGATGTTTTAAATAATGCAAGACTACTAACTGCATTGATGTAAGACTGCTTGAATCTTGACAGCAACATAGAATTGATATTCCATATCCCATATTCATTTGCATTATGATCCATGACCATAATTTTATCCTTGATCACTGCAGTTCTGTGAAGTCAAATGCTCTCCCTTGCAAAACTTCCTTCCCATCCACATCCCAGTCCAAGGCAAACTCTGTGCCTGTTATTTTTTCCTCATTATGAATATCTTCAAGTCAAGCAAACTCAGCATCAATATCATCAAGTGAGATTGATTTGGGACCTTCAAGATTGTCACTGGAGACTGCTGAAAGTGGGGGAATGAATGAAAAGTCAGTTTTGAGCTGTTTGGCAACCTCTGTATCAATTCCTGAAAGTTCAGTTGTGTGCATGTAAGCATGGTGTTGTTGTGTTGGTTTGTGGTCAGTAACATCTTAAGGTAGACATGATAGTGAAGATTAGTGTGGACCTTGCCAAGTGTCTTGAATGTGTGGACTGAAAGATTGCAGCACTTGGCTGATTGCATACCACCAAGGTCTGAAAAGAGCTATTCAACCTCAGCCACATATGGGATGGTAGATAAGATGACAATTGCAAAAGCCTTCAGTAGGTGTGCATCAGAGTTGACTGGGAGATTCTCCCACCAAGCTAGTCTGTCTGCCTAGCCACTAGCAAATGGTCCACTTCCACTGTAGTGTGATTTCCAATGCCACTTTGACCATGAAAGGTGATATTTTGTATTGATTGAATGAAATCAATGGTTGAAGACTAACTTTGCATGAGCAAAGAACTCCATGTCATCACCATCCTTGAGTTATAATGTTGACATCTTATGTGCACACCAAATGAGTTCAATAGAGCGCTTTGATTCATACTATCATACACTAAAATGGTATATAGTATTGAAGTCTAGACACAGTTAGAGACTAAATGGTATCATAAGCATCTAGGCTGGATTAAGATAGAAACAGAAAACTTACCCTCAGTTGTAATGGAATGGACTGAGGGGAGGAAAGAGATGGGATAATGCATATATATGTACATGGTTGGTATTCCTTTGATTCCACTCTGCAGTACTTGCCATCATGTCAAATACAAGCATGTGCCATGCTCCAATGCTCCTCCTCAATGTAACAAGGAACTCCTCCTTAATTTAATCACCAAAGGCCCAAACAAGCTCACAGGCATTCAAAATCTTTGCATGGGAGTGCTTTTGTGAATATATCTGCAATGTTGTCTTTTGAACAGACATAATGGAGCTGGAGTTGACCCTGTGCAATACAATTGCAAATAGAGTGTATTTTGATGTCAATGTGTTTCACCTTTGAGTGATAAGACATATCCTTGGATAGAGTGATGCTGCCAGTGTTATCACAGGAAAGAGGGGTAGTGGATGGTTGTGTGAAGTCAAGTTCATGAAGAAGTGTGTGGAACCAAGCAATCTCTTGAGATGCCTCTGATGCTGCAACATACTCAGCTTCACAAGTGGACAAGGATACTGTTTTTTGTTGATGGCCACTCCAAGTAATGATGCCACTACCAAGAGAGAAGCAGTAGCCACTTACAAACTATCTGGTATCAGGGCAGTTGGTGAGATTGCTATGGGTAAAACCCATGAGGTGAGCATGGTGATTACCACCAAGGATGAGTTTGACATCATGAGAGCCTTTGAGGTAATGTACCACTCATTTTTCAGCCTCCCAGTGAACTGGGCCATAGCAATCAAGGTGGTGGTACAATTGTTGGATGGCATGTGCAATATCTGGTCATGTACCAATGACAAGATACATAAGTGAGCCAACAAGGGAGTGGTAAGGTGTCCTGGACATCAGGTCTTGGTCAGCATTGGTGGATGGTGCATGAGTGCAGTGAGACAAGTGTAAACCAGGGTCCATGGGGGTTGTCACAGGAACAGCAGATGTAAGGTCAAATTGCAGAGTGATACAGTCAATGAGGGCAGTTTGGGAGAGAGCAATTGTGTGAGAAGGGCAATCCTGAGACAGAAATGTGCATCACCAAGGTCAGAGACCATCCACTTGGTATGGAGCTAGTCTTTGAATTTGGAGATGGCTGCTCTGGTACTGCCTATGGTCAGGAAAGCATCAACATGCACAGCAATGAGGAGGACGCTGGCTTCAGTTTGTTGATAGTAGATACAGTGTTCACATTTCAAGCAGTGAAAACCCCAGGATAACATACACTGCAGGCATTTTCTCATTTTATTTCACCAAACATTGAAAAAAAATTGGATTAGAAGATAGAAATTTCCTTGCATTTTGTGTGTCAAAATATTGAAAAAAATTGATGAATGTATTAAAGATGTTCCATATGCAATACATGACCTAAAAATCAATCATTTTCCCTCAAGAAAGAGTCTATATTTTTCATCCATCATCCTTCAGATAAAAATTTACAATTGTGTTGATTTTTTTGTCTGTGTTTTTTCAATGTTCTGTGGATCAAAAATCTTAATTACTTCATGCTGTTCACCTCATGTTTGGTCCAAGAACACTAACAATTAATATGACAAATAATAATTTATATTTTGTCAATATTTTGCCAAGGAAAACCAAAAAAAACTCTCAAATATTCATTTGTATATTTTGTAAGAAAAAATTTGTGAAACATGCCCCATGTTTTGTAAGAATAAATAAATAATGTTTGTAGTATATTCCTCCTGAACAACACTTGCAAAACATTTATCATGTTCAGAGAAAATAAATAAAATATGAATGCAGAATACTTTGCCTTAGAACATGCACAAATTATACATTTGATTCTGCACAGAAAATACAACATGGACTGTGAGATATCATTGAGTAATTTTACAGTCATTTTGTTATGAACTGGGATAGTTCTTAACACAAAGGCCACAAACAAGAGGCTTCTTGAATGTGGATCATGGCACTCAAGCAAAAGAGCAAGAGTTCTCAGTATCAATGAAGCAGTTGAGTACTGGTATGAGACTGCTAAGTCAAGTATGTTATTGGTGACAAGGACAGTCAAGGCCTTGGTTGAAAGGACTAGACTGGCTGAGTCAAAGCAAGAGTTCACTTTAGACTAAGATGAAGGAGTGCTAAGTCTTAGATATGATTTGGACGACTAAGGTTGCAAGGCCTTAGCAAAGGAAGTTCCAGGTAAAACCCAGTAAGATTAAAGTAAAGAACAAGAGACAAATACACTGTGCTTAAATAGGGTAGCTATGTGTGCACAGACCAAGACTGCCATATCCAGCATGAGAGGAGTATCATGAAAAAGAAAGTGCATATCCAAAGAAGGAAGGCAACTATTGTACAGATGTGTTGAGATGTAGTGATATACAAGGTAAAGATGACATAAGCAAGGACATGGCAAAAGAGAAGGAGGGAAAATGAAAGGGGGGCATACAACTGTAACAGATCCTATAATGCATGTATCACATAAACATGTCCTGGTCAACAAAGCTAAGCAGCTGGCAGTCAGGTAAGGGAATTTAAAGTAGTAGGGTGGGGGATTGTACTTACATGACAATGTAATAGGACTCCCAGTTGTCTAATTCATCAGAATGACATGTGAATGACTGTCCATGATGAAGAGAGGAAGTCCCATGCCCAGAAGTAAAAGCTGGAATCAAATGTGTACTTTGGATAACTTGACTGGGGTTAAGAAACCCAAATGCATCACAGTCAGACTCATTAACAAAAGCAAAAGTGACCTTAGGTAGTTGTGCATGGCTTATTCCTGACTGGTGGTCAATCAAAGGCACCAGCCACCTTACATAGAGAACCTGTCACAACCCTTATAACCAATTAAGGCATGGGCAGAGACTAGGACTCAAACTAATGGTTATCACAAAAGAGGAGGAAGCAGGTACATCTTGGTTGCTACACTTGGTAGATACAAGAGGTTTGAACTAAAGAACTACTATGGCAAAACTAGCTAACTATATAGGCATATTGAAACTGAGATACAAACTGAGTCTAAAACTACTAACCAGTCAGAAAATAGAAAAGGGAATTGTACAATGTGATGTTGTGATATTGTTGATGACATCATAATGACATCATATTCTAGAAGGTTCTGAGATCATGTTGTAAAGACTACAATCTAGCTAGTATGATAGTGAACTACCACATAGGCTAGTATATGTCGAAGTCTACCTAGCTGCTATACTCGCGAGGCAAGAACATTTGACCCAAGGGGTTGCAGGTGAATATACTTCATCAAACACTGCTATAAGACATGTGATACTCCTATAAAGTGATCCTGATGCTAGCGGTAGTGTTGCCACAGATAATGCTATGTATTCCATGGATGCCAACATTAAGCGCTGTGTGAAAGATAGATACAGATAGTACTGGTGATACTGATGATACTGTGAGGATTGCTAATGATGAGTGTGGTGATAGCATGTGCCAATAACCATGATAGCGCAGCATGCCGAGGGTCAGCGAAGAGTGATAGCGTGATACTGATGAAACCGATGATACTGATGAATGCCAGTGCTCAGTGAAGATAGTGGTAAGGGAAGCATTGAGAGCGAAGACCGTCAAAGGATCCTTTAGAGATATTTGGATTTCAAAGAAAATATAATTGCATATAGTGAGAGCGGTAGTGGTACAGGAATCCCATCTAATGAATGATATGATATTAGAAAAAGTGATTGTAAGTGACTTCTCCTGCTGCTGTACAGTAGAAGGGGAGTGTGGAATGGAGGAGAAGTCAGCAGTCTTTTATCATACATCATAAGTATGTGGAATCAATATGTGAGAATAGTAGCAAGTATGTGAGACTTAGCCCTAGCAATATGTAATAGTGCTGCATGTGCTGTGACACACATTCTATAAGTAATAAAGCTTGCTGTGGGATCAGCAGCGGTAGATGGGAATGTACTACGCACCAAATGGAACTAGTTGGCATGGCATGGGCATTTGATGGGCATTGGCTCATGAAATGTGTCTTGGTACTGTGGCACGGTAGTCCAGCAAGGGAGCGGTAACCTCGGTAACTGTATATATCGATAGTGCTAGGGTTAGGGGTGGTCGCGCTATGCGGTATAGGGGTTAGACAAATAATGGAAATGGACTCATGCAAGGCTAGCACCAGCTAGACTGTCACAACATGATACTATCTTATCTTATCTTATCCAATAGCATCATAAAAGACCTCTTCATCTTCATCAGGAAGTTCAACTATAGAAGCGGATGTAGGTATTTCAGTAGGGTTAGGGTTTATCTTAGCGCTGGGTTTAGAGCCTGTTTGGATACTCCCTGCAGCCAACATTTGCTTGTAAATGTTGACACCACATTCATTGGCATTGGAAGCTGAGATGTCGGAGATTGAACTTTGCAGCCTTTGTTATCGCCTAGATAGAATATCCCCTGTCATACCATGGCTCACCCAATAGATCAAGCACACCTGGCTGCGCTAATGACGGATCCTTGACCAGAGATCCGGGAACGAATTCAAAGACTCTGTCCTTTGATTATCGGTGTTATTGTTAATGCAGCGTGTAATGCGGTGCAGACACTATATCCCAAAGACCGGGAACCATACCATACATTGGCTTTATCTGGGCAGGACTGGGTTATCAAACTACTCACAGGTCACCCTGAACGAATCAGGTGTGAGCTCGGTATGCATGTTGGTGCCTTTGCTGAGCTTATTGATGAGCTTCGGACCATGGGTCATTCGGACTCAAAATATGTCTCGCTCGAGGAACAGCTTGCAATCTTCCTCTATGCATCTGTCACTGGCCTCTCAATCAGACATCTTGCAGAGAGATTCCAGCGCTCGAATGATACGATTTCATGGCAAGCAAATCTTTTTTTTTGAGAGATACATCTAATAGTACATAGTTATTTCTGCAAGATGCTTAACATTTTCACAAGCGATCCGCTCTATTCAAAATATGTTCAATTTCCAGATGGTTCGGTCCCTTCCAAAATCAAGAACAATCCGAAATTTTGGCCATTTTTCAAAGACACAATCGGAGCAATTGATGGCAGTCATATCCATGTCACGCCCAAGGCTGCCGATCGTCCTGTCTATCGTAATCGGAAGGGATTTGTGTCGCAGAACTGCCTCTTTGCGTGTGATTTCAACTTGAACTTTACATATGCACTCACAGGGTGGGAAGGGTCAGCAACGGATGCATGCGTCTATGAGGATGCATGTTCTTTCAACTTTCATACTCCTCCCGAGAAGTATTTTCTTGCCGACGCAGGTTATCCTCTACGTCCTGGCCTGCTTGTGCCTTACCGAAATGTGCATTACCACCTTGCCGAATGGGGTCGTGCGAGCACAAGGTAATTTTTTAGTTTGTTTTCAAGATGGCATTCTAATCTATGTTTTACAGGCCTGAAAATAAAGAAGAACTGTTTAATTTGAGGCATGCGTCTGTGCGGAATGTTATCGAGCGCATCTTTGGTGTTCTGAAGCAACGTTTTCGCATTCTTCTTCTACCACCTGCCTATGCTATGGAGATCCAGGCACAGATTCCAGCAGCACTTTGCATGTTACACAACTTCATTCGCATGCATGACCCTAGTGAGAGTAATATTCCTATTGACGATGAAGATGGTGAGGCGGATGTAGGTGCAGAGGATGCTGTTGCTGATACCTGGGATGCTGAGGATGCTACCGCTATGGAGGAAGATAACGAGCATGATTTTCGTCAAGCTGCTGAATTGCGCGATCGCATTGCAGAAGCTATGTGGGCTCAGTATCAACGGGTTGTTCTGGAACGGGGCTTAGAAGCACTTGATATCACAGAGGATGAGGATGAGAACGAGGACGAGAACGAGGACGAGGAATGATGATATAGCACCGCTATTTCATAGTTTACTCAGATGTAAACAAAACATATTCATAGTGAACACAATGTGAATGTCATTGATGGTACATAGCGGTGATACATGGTATTGAAACAGTTAACGATTGTAAGCGATTGTGTGACTCAACCCATCATTTCATCAGCCTGAGGCGCAGTGTGATCTTGCTGGCCAATGAACTTGGGAACTGGCTGGCCAATCATCTTCTCAACAAAGGCATGTCTTCTGACGCCATCATTCATGGTGATATAAAACTTGAGAAAATGTTCATTGCCCTTCTCGCCAATGACGCTGATGAGCAAAGCCTGTTGGTCCACTGGAATATCAGCATCTTCATCCTCTAAGATGGCAACAGCGCGTGTGACTGGGTCATCGGTGGCACCCGTTCCTCCTCTCATGAATGTCTCAAAGACATCAGTCATCCGGTTGATACTACCTTGCATCCCCACCACTGCAGCAGCTGGAGTGATCTTTGCAGCCTTTGCGATGCTGCTGATCTTTGCATGGCGGCTGTTCTGGGACTGCGCTGGAGTCCGCGCCTTCTTGGATGGGGGAGCTGATACTACCAAGGTGGTAGACGGAGGTTGCATGAACATATGACTGGATCCAAATGATGCCATCTCAATATCCGTCAATGCTTCAGCATATGGGCGTTTGCCAGCATTTGAGCTAGCAGCAGTAGAAGAAGCAATGCCCGAGGTGGCGGATGAAGAAGCAATGGCTGAGGTAGCAGGTGAAGAAGCAATGGCTGAGGTAGCAGATGAGGTAGCGGTATTGTGATGAGGGATGGTAGCAGCGCCAGCTGCAACAACAGCATTGGATGTCCCCCCAGGCTCATTGTCAGTGTTGACAATGGGAGGAGCCATGCCGCCTGGGTGAAAAGCATGCTGGCCTCTAGCGCCACCCAGCGGAATAATGGCCTGCATTTTTTCAAATTGGTCCCATCCCTTGTTGCAGAATTGGTGCATCAGAGGATTTTTCTAGTAATATATGAGCTTGAAGACAAATCAGAAATGATGAGGGTGCACACACCTGGATATATGTTCCCCATACATTTTCCGCTGCTGATCCCGTGATCCCTGCTCCATTCTGATTGTCCCAATGAACCCCTGTCTGGTTATGATACTTCTCGATAGCATTGAAGATACTTTTAAGCTAAGGATCACTCATCAGTTCATGATCAAACAAGAAACAACTCTAGACATACCGATGTCCACTTGTTTCGGACTGATTTGGCGGTCTTTGGTGGACCCATATGAGTTGTTGCGAGATCCTTGTTGTTGTTGATATAGTCTGCAGCATCTGCCAAGACCTTGGTCTTGAAGCTGCCTCCTCCTTCAGCATTTGAGCGATGTTCATACAGATAGTCGACAAGTGCGGTGATCTCGTTGTCACTCCACTGAGCATGGGGGACCTTGCCTTGATTGCTGTGTACTTCAGGCTGGGCCATAAGAAGAGTAGTGTATTGAGCACAGATGGCAGTAATAAAAACAGCACCAGCAAAGAGTTTCCCCTGCTGTTCAAGTGTTAGGTGAGGGTGATCATCCATTGATAATGATATGTACAAGTGTGAGGTAGGTAAAATTTAAACTCCGATATCTCGGGTTCCAATGCCGATGAATGTGGTGTCAACATTTACAAGCAAATGTTGGCTGCAGGGAGTATCCGAACAGGCTCTTAGGCGCTTCAGGGAGATTGAGGAAAGAACAATGATTTGTGTGAGGAATTTGTGACATTACCCCCTCTCTAGGATGAGCATCATCGTGAATGTATGATGGTCGAATATTGCATGCTCTCCATTGTTTGAAATCATCTGAATTAAGTATAGAACCTTGAATTCATTTGGTTTTAGCTGCTGTGGGATTCTTTTTGTGAAATTCCACTATCAGAATTGGGGAATTCTTAACATTTTCTTCTGGTTTCCATGTTGATTCTTCGATCAGGTATCCTTCCCATTTTACTCGGTATTGCAGCTTTCCTCAGAATAAATGGCTATCTAATACTTCTTCTACAACAAATTCTTCCTGATCATCAACTATGTCAGGAGGTAGTCGGGTGGGTTGAGAATGAGGAATCAATCGATCTGACAACTTTTGACTTGGACGACATTGTTTAATGTTCTTTGCATCTAGCCAGACCTTGTCTCCCTTTTGATACTGTGGTGTGTCTTTTACTCCTTTATCATAGAACCATTTCATTCATTCATTCATTGACAAGTTTCAAAGTAATCTGTGCATCATCTCTTGCTTCTTTCATTTGATCTACTCTTTCATTGGCAGCAGGAATACAGGAGTTGGAATTAGGAGATATCATGAATTCAGGATTATATCTATATAGAACTTTGAAAGGACTATGACCTGTTACCATGACTGCATTGTTATGTGAAAATTTGACAATTGGCAACCAGGATACCCAATTATTTTGTCTATAAGAGGTGAACATGCGCAAATATTGTTCTACTTCTTGATTTATGCATTCAGTTTGTCCATCTGTATGGGATGGTAGGCAGTCAAAGCAGACCATTTTGTGCCTAATCATTTTGACATTTGTCCCATAAATTTAGACACAAACTGTGTTCCCCTATCTGAAATCACTTTCTTTGGTGTTCTGTGATGTTTCCATACATTTTTCAAAAATAGCTCAGCAATTCCCTTCAAGTCTACCTCTTTGGTGGTAGGAATGAAGTGTGCTTGTTTCATAAATTGATTAATGACAACAAAAATGCTATCACACCCTTCGCTTTTTGGTAAATCCACTATCGGGTCACATGTGATTGTTTGGCAAGGTCCTTCTGGGACTTTATTTGGTTGTAAAGGTCCTGTTGGTTTACTAGGATAGACCTTTATTTGTCTGCAGTGATCACAACCATCTACATAGTCATGGATATACTTTGTCATTGAAGGCCACCAATAGTTTCTGGAAACCAATTCTAAGGTTTTGGCACGTCCAAGATGTCCAGCCAGTGGCGAGTCATGGAATAACTCTAATATTTCTCAGCGGATCTCTTTGTCATTTGAAACGTATACTAAGCCTTGGAATAACACCAATCCATCCTCAACATTCCATTCTTCGACTCCTCTTCGCAATTGCACTGGTGCTGCTTTTAGTGTTTCTAGCACTTTCATTACTTCAGGCTCTCGTTCTGTACATTGTCTAATCCTTGTCAGAAGAGATTTCTCTCCTTCGATAAGAACTTGGCCTCTTTTAGCAGCATTGACTTTGAAAAATTCCGGTTTAAGCAAAATGTGATTAGAATTGTCGTTTTCTACCCCCCCTCTGTGGTCTGATCTCCAAGACAGACGATCGGCCTTATCATTGACTACACCAGGCTTATGTTGGAGCATAAATTCATACTCTGCTAGGAACAAACTCCATCTAGCTTGCCTTCTTGTCAACTTTTGGCTCATCATGAAGTATTCAAGATTTTTATGATCTGTCCAGATCTCCACAGGATGAGGTGCTCCCTGCACATAGTGCCTCCACTCTTCTAATGCGTGAATGATTGCTCATAATTTTTTGTCATGAATGTCATAATTTCATTCTGCATCATTCATTGACTTCGAATAATAAGTGATAGGATGCCATAGTCCATCTTCCATGAGTTGAGAAAGAACTGCTCCAGTTGCATAATCAGAAGCATCTGTTTCTATCTTTTCTTTTTCTCAACATCTGGCATTACAAGGACCAGAGCTTCTGTGAAGCATTTCTTGAGTTCGTCAAATGCATTCTGTTTTTTCTCCATCCAATTCCATGGAACATCTTTTCTTAGCAAATCATTCATTGGTCTGGCTATATCCAAGAACCCTAATATGAATCTTCAATAAAAGTTGGCAAAACCCATGAATGCTTGTATGTCTTTTACACATTTGGGAACAGACCATTTCAATACTCCTTCTACTTTCATGGGGTCTATAGATACGTTACCTTTTTCCACAATCAACCCTAAGAATTTGATTTTAGACTGTTCAAAGCTACATTTCTCGGGCTTTAAGAACAGGTCATTTTCTTTTAATCATTTGAGTACTTCTCGCACAACACTTCGGTGTTGCTCTCTATTTCCATTTGTAAAGACCAAGATGTCATTGATGTAGACAATGACTGTCTTTCCATCAATAAGATCTCTAAATATTTCATTCATCATGGTCTGGAAAGTTGCTGGAGAGTTTGTCAAACCAAAATACATTACAGTTGGTTCATGGTGACCAAAAGGTGTTTTGAAGGCTGCCTTCCACTTGTCTCCTTCCTTCATCCGAATGTTATTGTATCCCTATCATACATCCATCTTGGAGTACATCGTGGCACCAGTTAAAGCATCAATCAAATCTTGAGATCTCGGTAATGGATATGCATTTTTAACCATTTTCTCATTGAGCTTTCTATAATCTATAACTGGTCGTAATTTGCCATCTTTTTTGGCTGCAAAGAAGAAAGGTGCTGCAACAGGAGATTGTGAATCTCTGATATGTCCTAATGCAGTTTCAGTTTTTAACCAATCTTTCAGTGTGTCCATCTCCTTAGGTGACAAGGGGTATGGTTTCACATTTGGTGGAAGATCATTCTTGTCTTTGAAATCTATCGCATGATTCCATTTCTTTCTTTCAGGAAATCTCTTTGATTTCTCTTCTGAGAACACTCCTAGGTAATCATGAAGCCATTCAGGAACCATCTCTTCTACTGATTTCTTCTTCTTCGTAGCTTCTTCTGCTACTTCCTGTTCCATGGCAATAGAAGCTTTATACCTAATCCAGATATTCTTAGGACTATCTTCATCTTCTACTTCTTCAACCATCGCCCTCTTCTTTACCATGCCTTCATCATTATCTTCCTCTTCTGTGGGAATCAGATCTGGCAAGTCTTCTGTCACAACCCTTTTAACCACTGAAGGCAGGGGCAGAGACTAGGACTCAAACTAAGGTTATCACAAAGAGAAGAGAGGAGCAGTGACATCTGGTTGCTACTAGATGTAGATACAAGAGGTTTGAACTAAAGAATTACTACGGCAAAACTAGCTAACTATATAGGCATATTGAAACTGAGATACAAACTGAGTTCTAAACTACTAGCCAATCAGGAAATAGAAATGAGAATTGTACGATGTGATATTGTGACATTGTTGATGACATCATATTCTAAGATCACGTGATACTATTCTATCTTATCTTATCCGATAGTGTCATAAAAGATCTCTTCCTCTTCATCAGAAAGTTCAACTATAGAAGCAGATATAGGGATTTCGGTAGGGTTAGGGTTTGTCTTAGTGCTGGGTTTAGGCGCCTTAAGAAGATTGAGAAAAGAATAATGATTTGTATGAGGAATTCGTGACATCTTCCTTTTTTTAAAATTTTCATTTTCCTTTATTTTTTTGTCTTTTTTCTTTTTTAGATTCACATTTTACTGGACATCTAGAAAGAGAAAATTGTCCTGCATTCCAATCAATCTCAAGATTATGGTACCTCAGCCGATCTATGCTGATAATAACATTGTCGCTTCCAAGATCAATAACCATGAAGGCTGCCTTTTCTTCTTCATGATCTCCAACCTTTAATCCTAGTTCAGCAAAATGAGTCATTGATCCAGCAGCATTTACCGAGCCATCAATGTTCTTGACTGGTATGGGACGCAATAATTTATGACACTGAACATCATTGTCCTTGACAAATTTCTCACTTATAAATAATGTTGATGCACCACAGTCCACAAGTGCTTTTACGTCTGCTTGTCTGTTCTTTCCTTTCAATGTAACCGGAATATAAAAATGCTCAGATTTGGATCGTATATACACTTCAGTTACATCGGCAAAAGTAGAAAGAATAGAGAAACAATTGTTTGGGTCTAGGTCTGCAGACTCTGACTTCAACCCTTCTAAAAACCCTTGCCTTCTTTAAAGGCGAGCCATTGCTCAAACCACTTTGAGGCCTTGGATTCTTCTTCAGCAGATGATGCCTTCACTTGCGCTGGTTTTGGCGCCTCTTTGCAGTTTCTAGCCATGTGGCCTTCTCCACCACATCTGTAACATTTGAAAGCACCAGGCTTTCCTTGCAGTTTGGGAGTGTTTTGTTGCCTCCCAGAGTTGACGTCTATAGCATCACTGTCCTTGGGTCCAGCCCTTGAGGAAGAAGGAACTGCACTAGTAGACTTGGGAGTCCACCAGGTGTTTCGCTTCTTCTCTGCATCCAACTCTTCAAAGTTTTGCCCAATTTCTACTGCTCTTTCAATCAACTTATTGAAAGTGTTCTTGTCTTTGAGCGCAACATGTGCAAGTTGTTCTTTGATCTGGGATTGCAGGCCAGATCGAAATTTGAGGTGGAGGTCATAGTCAGAGAAATTGGTAAACACAGATTTCTGTTTGAATGAAGCAACATATTTGGGTACTGTGCTAGAGCCTTGCCTAAGGGTCTCTAGTTCTCGGATGGCTTTTGCTTCTTTGTTTTCATCTTTAAACATGTGTGAGAATTCTTCCATGAAAGTTGCAAAAACTAATTCTCCTGCAGCTTGTTGTTTGACATAAGGTCCTGCCCATTTTCTGGCATTTCCCTTTAGGTAAGATAAGAGAAGCAAAAGGTGTTGTTGTTGCATGGCATTGGGATATTGCGAAAGATAGAGTGAAACTTGTGCCAAGAATGTCTCAATATTGATGGAGTCTTTTTCTCCAGTAAACTCCATGGGTTTGGCAATCTTCAGAGCTCCTCCAGGTTTCGTAGATTCTTTCTTCTTCAACTCCTCTATTTTTTCTTGTTGTAGTCAGAGTTGTGTTAACAGATCATCATTTTGATCTGCTAATTCATGATTATGATCCTGGAGTATTCAAATTTGTTCATTCATGGGACCAAGTGCTTGCTGCACCATGATCTGGATGTATTGAGCCAATTCTTCAGCATTAGATGGAGCAGACATAGTGCCAGTTGTTTTCTGGAACCCGATTCACTGATGTCTGTAGTTGACTAGTTGTAACAGTCAACCCAAATGGGAAAGATGTTGAAAAGAGGAGTGTGGGAAAAGAGTACGTAAATGGAAAACTGTGTGGTCCCCAATATCTGATTGGATCTACCTCATACTCAGGTCCTAAAGGGTTCTTTAATCAACCCAACTAGGTGCTTCCCTATTTACTGACTAAAAGAGGATGTATGTAAAGGTTTTCGTGAACCTTCCAAGTGGGAAAAACTCCAGGGACAGGTGCTCTTCCAGCTGAAGCTTACAAGCGACTGTCTATCATGAACAAGGAGGCAATTCCACTAAATACTCAGAAAGAAGACTAGACCTTCTATCATATGAAAGTGAAAATGTAATGTAAAAATGAAACTATAGTAGAGCTCAGCAAGCAGGGTCTTGGGCCAGCACTGAGGTTGCAGATCGAACACCTAATGTTGCTTGTCCTCTGTCTACTGGCAGCAGCAATGTAAGGCTGGGCCTGGTAGAGGTCTACTAACTACTAAAGATGTATGTATGAATGCACTCAAGGTGAGCAAAAGATGATAGAAAGGATTTGATTTTGTTCCGGTCTTTACAGTGAAATGTACTGTTAGAGACAGGTACAGAAGTGATAGGACTTCTTGAGGTAGATGTCAGCAGTTGCTGAGACCGACGTCAAAAAGAAGTAGTGCAGCAGTATGCGAGTCAGAGTCCCCTATAGTTCAAACCTAATGTCACAACCCTTATAACCAATTAAGGCACGGGCAGAGACTAGGACTCAAACTAATGATTATCACAAAAGAGGAGGAAGCAGGTACATCTTGGTTGCTACACTTGGTAGATACAAGAGGTTTGAACTAAAGAACTACTATGGCAAAACTAGCTAACTATATAGGCATATTGAAACTGAGATACAAACTGAGTCTATGTTATGAACTGGGATAGTTCTGAACACGACTGCTGCAAACAAGCAGTATCGAGAGTCATGGGTTCATAGTACTAGCCGGACAAAGGCCTAGCACAGTTCAAGGTAAATGATGAAGACAAGCAAGTCCTGAGAGAACTAGACTGGCTGAGTCGAATATGTTCTACAATGACAAAGATAGGTCTGAGTATGAGGTACACGGAACTAGCTGAGTTGAGGTATGCAAGTTCGCTTTAGACTAAGACTTAGGTGTGCTAAGCTTAGATATGATCTTAGACAACTAAGGATTGGGGGTCCTTAGCAAAGGAAGAATCCAGGTAAAACCCAGTAAGATTAGAATGGAGAATGTACAGTATATCTACGAGCGTTTATATACTAAAGTGAAAGGAGACTTTAGGGTAGGCTTCGTAGATATACACAGACTGCATAACCTAGAAAGGAAGGCAGCTAATGGTACAACGTGTTGAACATATGATGACATAATGAATGGAAGAGTCAGAATGAGTCACGTATGAACGTACAGTCAAGTGACCGTAGGTGAAAGTGGTATATAAGAAAGTAATGAGGTGTAAGCATAGGAAAGGCATAAGTAGGAGAAAAATAGAGGGGCGTACAGTGACTGTAACATTACCCCCGTTTTACAGACAAAGTCACCGACTTAGTCGTCTTGGTTATAGTAGTAAATCAGATCGTCAGAGAACTTGAAGTCATCTTCATTGTCTCCTCCTGTACGACGCATCATGTACGCTGCTTCTTCTGCACCTCTACGTCTAAACTCTTCTCTCTGCTTCTTGTCAATTCACGGAATGGAGGAATGAACAGAATCGAGGTATGCCTCCCAGATGCGAAGCGCTTCATAGAACCCATCATCCTTGTACATAAGAGTGAATGGTGGGGTTCCGTGAAACTGAGGGCAATAAAGCGTAAGGTGTCTGGGTTGGAATTGTTCACAGATATGGCATTTATATTGTGGGCAAGTGGATTGACGATGGCTGTATTCATGACAGAATTGGCACTTCATATTCTCATCTCGGTTGGAATAGGACTAATGGAGTGGAGAAGGGATAGGAATTGGTCGAGGACTAGAAGATCTTGCTCTGTCCTTGCCTAATGCCATGCCGTGATGATGCTTTCTGTATTGAGAAGGTTGATCATTGGGAAGGGATCCCTGAAAAGGGGCTGATGTAGCGCAAGATTTGGCGATGGCGATCAACTCATTAGGTGAGGATGGAGAAGTACGACCAAAGGTTCCTACCGGGACATGTCCTAATGCAGCCGGGTCGGTAAGAGTGGTGGTGGGAAGATCCTTATAAAGATCCAATATGTCCATGACAGTTTTGGCAGCAAGTATTTCTTTGTGAGTGTCGGTAAATGCGGTGTATAACGCTGCAGGGTGTTCCTCAGTGCAGACGAAATTGGTTTCTTCTAGGATATGAGTGGTGGACATGAGTTCTTCTTCGGGGGGAATAACCATAGGAGGGTGTATCTTTAATAGCATAAGCTGTGCTGCCAAAGTAGCATCATGGACCCAATCAGGGTGTGTCTTTTCCACGTAGGATGGAAGGGTGGTAGTTGCGATTCTTTCTAATGTTTTCTGAGTGGTAGGGTGCCCTGCCACATGAAGATGAAGATCTTTCACTATGAAGGTGGACGCCTCTTCGATAGTAGATAATAGGCCAGTAATGGCATCAACATGAGGATGAGATGTTGCGTAAGAGGTGGTAAGTGATGTATGTGTTTGCTCAGTGCGGTGCAGAGAGGGAGGGCACGTGACACCTGCTCGACATTCGGATATGATATGAATAACTTCTTCAACATCACTCTTGAAATCATCAGGGAGCAACAGTACACCATAATGTTGAATGCATCTTTCAATGTGATGGAGGCACTGCTGGATGTGATTATCCTTAATGTTGGCAGCAATTCTGCCCAGAAGAGAGGCGGTGCGGATGAGGTTAACGACGAGTTGTGGGACATGGTTGTGAGTTCTGTGGAGTTTGTTGTCGAGTTCGATAGTGTGTCCCTCACAGAGAAGGGCAGAGATGATGAGCAAGGTGTTCTGGATGTCGTTGACGACATTGTGGTAGTTTTCTTGTGCAGGATCTTCGAGATCTGCGATGGCATATTGGTAGGTCAATGGAACAGGAGTGATAAAAGATGGGCAGTCAATGGTGATTTCGGCAGAAGTGGACGTGTTAGATTCGTGAGCGATGGAAGACATAATCAAGTAATTTGCTAAGGACTGGAAGTTCTGAGGCGGATGAAGAGCATCACAGGGTGTGTTGTGTTTTATAAGCCTTCAGAATTCGAGCGGAGTTTTGGAGATTATCTTCTGGGATCCATTCGTTATCTGCTGACAAATACCCTTTCCAGGATACTAGATATTGTCAGCGTTTACTGGCCCCTTTATGTGTGAGAATTGCATCAACTTCGTATTCTTCTTCTTCTTCGATGATGTCAGGGGGTGGTTCTAGGAAATTCAGACCATGTATGTCAGTTTAGCTATAGGAAGATAAGACAGAAGTGTGGCACATGGGGTGAATTTTCCATTGTTTCGGTAGTCAGAGTTTAAACATGATGGGAGATAAGACTTCTTCGATTGGGAATGGCCCATATCTCTTCGGCGCAAGTTTTCGAGATGGCAGTTATAAATGGAGATTTTCTGCTGATAGCCACACCTTATTGCTGATCTTCCATGGAGTATATTTCTTTCCACAGGAATGTTCTGCCATCTTCTGCATTGCCAAATTATGACAAGCAATTGCTTCTTCCCTGATCTTTTGTAGGGAGCATACTTGTTCTTCTGCTGATGGTACTGGAGAGTCTGGGATAAGGTGGGGAATGGCATGGGGTTCATATCCCATCATGAGGAAGAACAGAGAGGTGTTTCGAGCATCATGTTTTTGATGGTTGTGGATGAATTCTGCGATGGGGAGATGTTCTACCCATTCTTCAGGATTGTTTTGGCAGTAAATGCAAAGGTACATTTCAAGCTCTTGATTGAGTCTTTCGGTCTGGCCATCAGTCTGTGGGTGATATGCAGTGGATGGTGCGATTTGGTAGTCAAGAAGTCGAGCGAGTTCTTTGGAAAATCTGGATAGAAACTGTGAACCTCAGTCTGAAATGACTTTGTCGTGAAGACTGAAGCGGTGGTAGACATGCTTTAAAAATAGCTTTGCTATGCCTTCGGAAGTAATGGTTTTCAAGCAGGGGATGAGAATTACCCCCTTCATAAGCCCATGGTCTACCACAACCATGATGCTATCAAAGCCGTTGCTAATGGGCAAATCGGTGATGAGATCAACTGAGATTTGGGAAAATGGGCAGGTAGCTGAAGAGGGGATAGGAACAAGCGGAGGGCAAACAGGGTGAGTATCCGCTTTCATTTGCTGGCAAAGGGCGCAGCCTTCGACATATTTACGAATGTAGACCCCCATCGAGGGCCACCAAGCTTCACACTTAATGAGTTCTTCGGTCTTAAAATGGCCAGGATGGCTGGCAGAGAGATGATCATGATGGCAGGCGAGAAGAGCGGCACGATGAGCAGGAGAGATGTAAGCGTGATCACGGAAATAAAGGATACCATTATCAATCTTCCAGTCAGACAGAGCAGATTTTATAGGGGGAAGGCAAATGCCGTCTAGGGCCTCTGACGCCATTTTGAAAAGTGGATCATCAAGAGGGTCAGAAGAGCCCAATACATCAAGTAAATCTGAGTCGATGAGTCGGACAAAAAGGGAATCAGGAAGAAGAACGGTATCTTCATTATCATGACCCCCAGTATCATGATCAGGGCGACAGGAGAGGGCATCTGGAGCAGCCAGTTTAGTACCGGCAATGTGATGAAGTTCGATGTTGAAGGTGGAAAGAATAAGTTGCCAGCGCACTTGTCGACGAGTTAGTTTCTGTGCCGTCCTAAAATACAGCAAATTTTTATGATCAGTGAAGACGATAACAGGATGAAGGTTCCCTTCAAGATAATGATGCCATTCTGTAAGGGCGCAGATAACAGTGAGCAGTTCTCTGTCGAAAATTTGATAATTGCGCTTGGCGGGATTAAGGGATTGCGAAAGGTAGGCACAGGGGTGATATATCCCATTTTCGTCTGTTTGGAGTAGTACTGCTCCCGTTGCTACAAGGGATGCATCGGTGGCAACCGCGAATTGCTGAAGTGGATTGGGGTTCTGAAGTACCGGTTGCTGGGTAAACTTTGTTTTTAATGTGGTAAAGGTATCTTGACATTCAGGCATCCAATCAAAATTGGTGTTCTTCTTCGTAAGATCGATAAGAGGTCGAGCTATATCAGAGTAATGGGAAATGAAGGTATGATAGAAGTTGCAGAATCCAAGGAAGGATTGGATGTCTTTGACAGTTCATGGGATTGGCCAGTCAGCGATACCTTTGGTTTTGGCAGAATCCATGGCCACTTCTCCAGGTCGGATGATCATTCCGAGGTATTTGACTTCTTCCACATCGAATGTACATTTTTCTGGTTTCAGGAAGAGCCATTCCATCCGTATGTGCTCAAGTACTCGATGCGTGCATTTCTGATATTCTTCTAAGGTTTTCGAGAAGATCAGGATATTGTCCATGTAGATTACCATCCATCCTTCATTGATTTCTTGCTGGAACGTTCGGTTCATGTAGGCTTAGAATGTGGCGGGGGAATTGCACAGACCGAAGAACATTACGTTTGGTTCGTATAAACCGAATTCAGTGGTAAAAGTGGCTTTCCAGCAGTCGTTGGGGTGGATGCGGATATTATTATATCCGGAGTGAATATCCATTTTGGTAAAGAACCTCGCATCATGGAGTCGAGCTACCAAAGTGGCAGGAAGGGGAAGTGGATACACATTCTTAATCGTCCAATCGTTAATGTAGCGATAATCTTGGCAAGGGCGTAACTCCCCACTTTTCTTTCCAACAAAGAAGAATCCACTAGCTTGGGGCAACTTCGATTCAGAAATGAATCCTTTAGCAACGTTTTCATCAATGAAGGATTTAACAGCTTCTCTTTCTTTTCCGGAGAGAGGGTAGACTTTTGATGTACAAGGAATGAACCTGGGTTTAGTTTCGGTGCAGTGATCAATACCAGGTCGTTCTGGGGGAAGTTTGTTGAGCCCTTCCTTCATAAAGATATCCCGGAAGTTGTGGAGGTATGCGGGAATGAGTTCTTCAAAACTCTTCTTCTTCTTCTCCTTCTTGTCTGTGGTGAATTCTTGAGCTTTGTTACTAAACTTGGTCATCTCTTCAAAGGATGGCAGAGTGAGTGAGACTTGGGAATAGTTTGGGAGTTGCTCTAGTCGAGAAGTGCCATCATGAGTAAGAGGAGTATCCATGGAGACTTCTTCTATGATCCTCATCTGTAAACCTTCTACATCGTATTCCACCAGGAATTCCCCTTCGTTTAGCTTGTAGGTAGTGACGTTCCAGACTTCAGGTTCTGTCCAGATGTCCTGCATAGTATCAAAGAATGGTTTATCATCATCAGGGGAAGGAATTAATGCTGGTGGTGCTTCTTCGATGGGTGATGGATCATCCGGGGTGAGAAATGGTATACTGCATAGGAAGTCTTCTTCTGTCACTCATCCTTCTTTGAAGTCCAGGCACACCTTCTTTTCAACTCTTACCCCACTAGGTGGGTCATCTGCCTTTCTAACATGCTCCCATTGATCTTCTGGTGATCATTGTTCTTTCGGAGTGGGGGCAGGTCTTGGTGATGGTTCTCTCTTGTTGCATCCTTTCTCAGGTTTAGGAATGGGAGAGATAGGTCATTGGGGAAGAGTCTCCCAGGGAGAGTTGGTCTAGTGATCATGGGTGAAGGTGGTTTATCTCGTGGAACGGTTGCTGAAGGAGTAGGAGAGCTAATGGGCTCTGGTTCTGGGGAAGAGTCATTTCTAGAAGGGATCCGCAATAGGGTTGAAGTCATTATGTCTGATACCAATCGTGGAAGTTTCAAATTTCTCCATTTCAGAACAGGATGATTGAACAGAAGGGGAAGTTTCGACTTCTTTCTATCTGTGTCAACATCTATTTTGATAAGATCCAACTTCTTAGTGCATGATAACATCACTGTTTCAGTAGTCCAATTGATGACTGGGTTCATGGCATGCAGCCAAGGGATACCAAGGAGAATTTGGTCCCTTTGTCCAAGATGGGTTATATTGAATTTCCTGTACATGGTTCGATCATCTATCTTGACAACAAGTAAGCAGTAGTGTGTAATTGGGCCTCCTTTGACATAGGAGCCATCGGTGGTAGTAACCTTGAATGGTTTACTAAGTCTTCTTCATGAGATGTTGTGTAGCTTCACAAATTCTTCAGAGATAAAAGTTCTGGCAGCTCCGGAATCGATGATGGCGGTGGTTTCAATGGTTTTTGGACAAGTGTGTGAGATAAGGGTAATGGGAACATGGAGTTCTTTTCATTCACCTACAGCATATACAAGTCGTAATAGTACAGATGGAGAAATATAGGTCAATTTATTTCTCCAAATCAAACATCCTGGGCCAACCGCCTCACAGTTTCTTCATCATCACTTTCAACTTCTTCGATCTTTGACCCAGACCCAGAAACTTCGGTTTCAGTCTGGCATACAGGAGTATAACGCTCCTTCTTCTTTGGGCAAGTATTCGCATGGTGCCCAGGCTGCTTGCAGTTAAAGCATTTGCCCTTCTTCATAAGGTCGACCTTCTCGGTATGAGTAAGGCAGTCAACTTCCATGGCGTTCGGATCATGGGAAGAAGAGTAGCGAGTACTTCCATACTTCTGAGATTTCTTCTGAGGCAGATGACAGTTAGGGATCGATTGAAGACGGTGATAAGAGTTATTGATGTTGACGCAAGTGGTGATAACTTCATCAAGGGTATCTAGAACATCTCCCATATTGAACAGACGGGTGAGAATTCCCATATTGAGACCATCTTGGAAGAACTGAATCTTCATTAACTTGTCAGTGATTCCTGCTTGAGTCATAAGAAGAGTGAAGTCGGCCGTGTAGGTTTGCAGATCTTTATTTCCTCGTTTCAGATCTCTAAGTTTGGTGATCACAGATCTAGCTGGATCAAGGGGTGCAAATGCCTTGTTAAAACTGAGGAGGAAGTCTTCGAGTTTGCTGTAATCATGAGGCGATTTGGAGTGGGCTTCCTCAAGAAAGTGTTCTTTCCACAAACAGGCATTTCCCTTTTCCATAAAGGAACAGATGAAGATAATCTTCTGCTGATCTGTCGTATACAGCTTCACGTTGATATCCATGTAAGCATGGCAGGATAGGAGGAAGGACTTCAAAATGGTCCATTCTCCATCAAAGATGGTAGGCATACCAATCTTGAATTCATGTTCTTTCATAGACATTCTGGGCAGATAGCAATGTCACAGGGATGTAAACCTTCATGCCTAAATGTGCTGTCTTGCTGTCTGCTAGGGCTTTTCTTGATCAGGTTGATCGAGGTGGTGGATGGGCTGAAGACTAGATAGTCGACAGTTTCAAAAAGGATTCTAATCTTTTGTTATGAACTGGGATAGTTCTGAACATGACTGCTGCAAACAAGCAGTATCGAGAGTCGTGGGTTCATAGTACTAGCCAGACAAAGGCCTAGCACAGTTCAAGGTAAACAACAAAGACAAGCAAGTCCTGAGAGAACTAGACTGGCTGAGTCGAATACGTTCTACAACGATGAAGATAGGTCCGAGTATGAGGTACACAGAACTAGCTGAGTTGAGGTACGCAAGTTTGCTTTAGACTAAGACTTAGGTGTGCTAAGCTTAGATATGATCTTAGACAACTAAGGATTGGGGGTCCTGGGCGTACAGTGACTGTAACAGTCTAAAACTACTAACCAATCAGAAAATAGAAAAGGGAGTTGTACAATGTGATGTTGTGATATTGTTGATGACATCATAATGACATCATATTCTAGAAGGTTCTGAGATCACAAGATACTATCTTATCTTATCTTATCTGATAGCATCATAAAAGACCTCTTCATCTTCATCAGGAAGTTTGACTATAGAAGTGGATGTAGGTATTTCAGTAGGGTTAGGGTTTATCTTAGTGCTGGGTTTAGGCCCTTTAGGGAAATTGAGGAAAGAATAATGATTTGTGTGAGGAATTTGTGACAGAACCTCAATGTGATGCTTTTTGGCCAGACCATCAGTATTTAGCCACACCTCCACATGATAGATGCCCAAAACCCAGGCATACCAGTATGAGTGCTGAGGCCTTAATTCCCCAGATAAAACCATAATATCAGAGTGCATGCAAGGATTAATGGTGTTGTATTCTCATTGAAGGTCATAAGTTGTATAATACACCTGTCAATTGAACAATCAAATACTAGCAAAATATACAATATATGTAATATACCTGCATTGTTTGAATGGAGTATAACCTGTTGTCTGGGATTATAACTGAATTATGCTCATTATCTGTGAAGATGTGGTCACAATAGCTGACATCCAAGTTACACAGCTGATATAGTATATGATCCTTCAGTTTCAGGATGAAGGCCTGTGGGTTTCTGTGAGTGAGGTAAATAATAGAGATAGTGGGACATACTATTATGGCTGGATCATCACCATGATCCTGAAGAAATCTAAATATCTGTAGCAGGTTGTTGTGATCAAGTGTTGATATATAGTAATGATCCTTGAACCATTCTGAGCTGATGGGTGGTTGTTCACTCATGTGCAAACTGCATCCTATCTTTGCTACTTGCCAGAGGAATCATCAATAGTATTCATGCTTTGCAAGCTGAGCTGGAGTGTTTGATTTACTTGTCAGCAGATAGAACACTTGAGTGCTCTATGTATTAACTCTCCCTGTCCAGAAATAAAATTGAGATGAGAAGATAAAAGGAGATCCACATACAATTTGTAATGTGAACTATCAATCTAATTAATCCAGTAGATATGAGGCAATGAAATACTGGTTGAAATATAACAGCCGGCTTGAACCAGTCATAGGTAGGATAGGCTTATGAGATTATGGATGCATCTGGTAACATACCTACTGGATGGTGGATTTGACCAAGTCTCCAGTAAATATGATTCTTCTGGCCCACTCATCTGCATTGTAACCCAAGTTCACTGATTTAACCAAATATCTGGTAAATATGATTGTTCTGGCCCACTCATCTGCATTGTAATCCAGATTCACCATTTATACTAGTACATTCCTATACCAGTCTATCTTATATACCATTGGCCCATCCCTTTGCCTTGGGTACACATTCCCTGGCCAACTCATCTCCAATATAACCTGGATCCACCATTTATAATGTTCTATTGTATATACTACTAGATTTCTATACTACTGTTTACAATATATACCCCTGGCCCATCCAACTGTCTTGGGTACACATGTTCACTCAGCCTACTCCTATATCATGGTATGATTGTTGCAATGGGCCCACATTGGCTGGCCCATCCCAAATGGTACTTTGTCACTCTTGGCTGCCCATCTGAGATGGGTCTTTGTCACTGTATTATGTGAGCAAGAGGAATGGATCACACTGAATACAATGAGGGAAATGTGTTACGACTGGGATGGGCTCGTTGAACGACGGTTCAAAAGAGAACAGCGGTCGTTAATGTATCAACACTTTACGTAGAAAAGACTACGACGTTGTCAGACGACGCAGACGGTTTTGTACAGGGATGCAGTACGAAACTGGCTAAGTTGAATATAACTAGGTTCGGACTAAGACTTAGGAGTGCTAAGACTTAGAAGCTAGCTTCACAATGACGACTAGAGTTGAGAGGCTCTAGCAAAGGATGTTCCAGGTAAAACCCAGTAAGATTAAAGTGAGGAATCTACAAGTACAGGAAGGCCTTTAAATACTAAAGTACGTAGGTGACTTTAGGGCAGGTCTATGAGTCAGTATGAGTCGGTACGAGTCAATGGAATGTCGTGGAACATATAAAGGGTGACGTGGCATAGAAGTCCATGGAATACTACAGAACGAGAGAGAAAGAAATAGAACGTACAGTCAAGTGACTGTGGGAGAAGTAGGACGATCACCTGATCGTGTAAGGATACAACCGTTAAGGTAATAATGACATAAGCAAAAGAGAAAATGAATAGGGGCGTACAACGATTGTAACATTACCCCCGTATTTAGGGTGAATGTACCATCCTTCACTTCAATTATCTTGATTCTCCCAGTAGACGGGATCATCGGACCAAACAAAATGGCCGTCCTCATCGAAGTTGTCTTCGATGGCGTGCGCTTTGTCCTGCTCCTGGCAGTGACGTGCATACTTCTCGTCCTCCTCTCTTTCCAAAGCGGCGAGCGCAGAGTAGAAGTCGGGGTGTCTGAAATCCTTATAAGGGAACCCGACGTCCTTCCCCTTTAACATGGGACAATAAATGGACAAATGTCCGGGGGTGATAGTGTGGCAATACACACAGTGATATTCTTCGCAATTCTTGTGTCGATGACCGACACCGTTGCAAAGGCGGCAGGTACGGTTTGCGTCGGAGTTGGAAGTGGACGCGCGAAGGGGAGGGGCGACAGCGACATGACCATAAGCAGGGTCTTGACTTTGCGAGCGGCGTCTCTTTCCCGCTGCTTTAGTTTTCTTAATCGGGTGCGTGTCATGCGGGATGATGGCTCGAAAGGGACGTTTGCCCTTGTCGTAAGGTGCCGGTACTGGCCGGACCTCTTCTTCTTCTTTCTCTGCAGCGGCTATTAGCTCGCTGCGCGATGACGGTGATGTAGCTCCTAAAACTGCTACGGGGACAAATTCTGGGAGCGTTACCACTACTGGTGGTAGACGTGGTGATACTGGTGCTGGGGAGTACAGCCCAGCTGGGTGTTCCTCTGTCCAAGTTTTCACGACTTCAGGGGACGGGGCGCGGGATCGGTGGTAATCAGCTGGTGTAGTCTGATTCTGAATGATAGTGTCGATAGGGTTCACAGTTTGAGGAGGGGGAGTCGGGGGCATCTGATCCCTAAGTACGTTGACTACATCATTAATAGCGTCTCGTGCCTCACGAGAGGTTTCGACTGATTCTTGGATGCTGGCGACGATGGCTGTGGTGGTATCAGAGACCGTTTGAACGGTGGCCAGCAAACCCACAAGGTTGCTAATAGTAGAACGAGGATTTGTAGGGAAAATGGTATCTGCGAGAGCAATGCGGCTTGGCTCAACCGCCACGTCCGGGCTATGTGGTCTAAGAACTCCTGCTGACCTCTCATTAACGACCCGTATAGCTTCTCTAAGATCTTCTTCAAAATGACGAGGCAGCAGACGTAGAGCATGAGTCCTAATGCGTTTCTGAAGGTGCATAAGGCTAATGCGAACTTCTGGTTTGGCGACTCTTCTTGCCCACTGTTCCATGAGGATGGCGTTTCTGATGATATGGATGACGAGGGATGCTGCAAAGGCATCCCTTCTAATGATGATGTTGTCGACTTCGATTGCGTACTCTTCACACATGAGCACGGCTTCAATGAAGGTGTATTCTTCGAGGTCGTCGATGTAGCGAGTGAACCTTTCTGCATTGGTGTCACAGTTGGAGTCTTCGGCGGGGGAGGTAACAACGGCAATGGGGCGAGCGTAATCATGAGCAATGGGTGAACGACGACGGACTGGTGTGACAAGGGCGTCGGTGGTATCGGTGAACTGGGAGATAGACGATTCTGTGATCTCCGACGTGGAGGCATTAGGGGAAGCTGGGGTTGATGGGATGTAAACAGCGGAAGGCATATAGAAAAGGTAGAGAGACGACTGAAAGTTGACTGATGATAGTGGTTCGGTTTAAAGGGCCACCTCACAGATTATGTCGCTTTTTATACGCTTTCAAGATCTGCTCGGCGTTCTCCAGGTTAGCTTCCGGTAGCCATTCATTGTCAGCTGATGAATACCCCTTCCACGTCACCAGGTATCTTCGGCGTTTGCCGTTTCCTTTATGGGATAATATCGCTTCCACTTCGTACTCTTCTTCTTCTTCGATGACGTCGGGGGCAGGTTCTAGGAAATTCGGGCCGTGTACGTCAGTTTCGCTATAGGACGATAACTGAGAAGCATGGAACGTGTTATGAATCTTCCATTGCTTCGGGAGTTCTAATTCGAATGTGATGGGCGATAAGACTCTGGTGACTGGGAACGGTCCATATCGCTTTGGGGCGAGCTTCTTCGACGGTAACTTCAGGCGTAAGTTCTCGGCTGACAACCAAACTTTGTCTCCTATTTTCCATGGGGTGTACTTCTGTTCGTATGATCGTTCTGCCATCTTTTGCATGGCAAGGTTGTGGCACGATATCGCTTCTTCTCTGATCTTCTGCAGGGTTCTGACTTGTTCTTCAGCAGTCGGGACGGTAGAGTCGGGGATCAAGTGTGGGATAGCACGTGGTTCATATCCCATCATCAGGAAGAACGGTGATGCGTTCCGTGCATCGTGCTTTCAGTGATTATGCACGAATTCTGCGATTGGTAGATGCTCTACCCAATCTTCGGGGTTGTTCCAGCAGTATATCTGGAGGTACGTCTCTAGCTCTTGATTGAGACGTTCGGTCTGGCCATCCGTCTGTGGGCGGTATGCAGTGGATGGTGAGATGTCGTATTCCAGGAGTCTTGCTAGCTCCTTCAAGAATCTGGATAGGAATTGCAGGCCTCTGTCCGATATGACCTTGTCATGTAACCCGAATCTTCTATAAACGTGTTTCAAAAATAGTTTCACTACTCCCTCCGAGGTGATCGTTTTGTTGCATGGAGTAATAATTACCCCCTTCGTAAGCCCATGGTCTACCACGACCATGACACTGTCAAAGCCCCCGGATACAGGGAGGTCGGTGATCAGATCAACGGAAAGCTGAGCAAAGGGGCGTGTCGCGGAGGAGGGGATCGGTGTCAGGGGCGGTCGCACCGGGTGAGTATCCACCTTCATCTGCTGGCACAAGGCGCAGCCATCAACGTACTTTCGAATATAGGAACCCATACCAGGCCACCAAGCTTCCCGTTTGACAAGTTCTTCAGTCTTAAAACGGCTGGGGTGGCCCGCAGTAGGGTGATCGTGATATCGCACGAGGATCTCGGGATGGTGTGCTGGGGGTATATAGGCACGATCCTTATAATACAGAATATCCTTGTCGATTTTCCAATCGGACAATGCCGACTTCATAGGGGGGAGGCATATACCATCAAGGGCGTCAGAAGCGGCTTTGAACACTGGATCATCCAGTGGGTCAGAGGAGCGGAGAGTATCGGCGAGGTCGAGGTCCAGTAAGCGTATGAACATGGAATCAGGGAGCAGGATCTGGTCGGTGTTGTCATCTTTTCCTGTCCCATGATCGGGTCTGCGTGATAGGGCATCCGGTGCAGCTAATTTGCTTCCTGCCACATGGTGAAGTTCAAGATTGTATTCGGATAAAAACATCTGCCAACAGGCCTGACGACATGTCAATTTCTGGGCCGTGTTAAAATAGAGCAGGTTCTTATGATCGGTGAATATGATGATCGGATGGGGGTTCCCTTCTAAGTAGTGTCTCCATTTGGCTAGCGCCCTGATAACCGCGAGCAATTCTCTGTCAAAGATCTGGTAGTTACGCTCGGCGGGGTTCAGTGATTGTGAGAGGTAAGCGCAGGGATGGTAGATGCCATTCTCGTCGGTTTGAAGGAGAACACCCCCAGTGGCTATGAGAGAAGCATCGGTGGTGATAGCAAACTGCTTCGTGGGGTCCGGGTTCCGTAGTACTGGTTTCATGCAGAAAGCGCGTTTCAAGGTGTCAAAAGCTTCTTGTTCCTTGGCTGTCCAAGCGAACTTGTTATCCTTCTTCGTCAGATCTACCAGGGGTCGCGCGATGTCGGAGTAATGAGGGACAAACGATCGGTAGAAGTTGCAGAATCCCAAAAACGATCGGACTTCTGAAATGTTCTTCGGTACCTCCCATTTCCTGATACCCTCAACTTTTTCTATATCCGACGTGACCTGTCCTGGGCGAATGATCATGCCGAGGTACTCAACTTCTTCAGCATCGAAGGTGCACTTCTCTGGTTTGCAAAACAGCGTCTCTCTTCTCAGCTTCTCGAGAATACGCCACGTCCTCTTCCGATGTTCTTCGAGGTCGTTGGAGAATATTAGAAGATCGTCCATATAGACGATAAGCCACCCTTTGTTCAGTTCCTGTTGGAACGTGCAGTTCATGTATGCCTGGAATGTTGCTGGTGAATTACATAATCCAAAGAACATAACGTTTGGCTCGTAGAGCCCGAATTCCATTGTAAAAGCCGCCTTCCATCTGTCATCGGGATGAATCCGGATATTGTTGTATCCTGATCTAATATCCATCTTCATAAAGTACTTCGCTTGATGAAGTTGTGCGATAAGCGAAGTTGGTAGTGGAAGGGGGTAAGCGTTCTTGATAGTCCATTCGTTAATGTACCGGTAGTCCTGCGTAGGTCTGAGGTCTCCGCTCTTCTTTCCAACAAAGAAGAATCCACTCACTTGTGGGGATTTTGATTCTGAAATAAATCCCTTGGTGAGATTTTCGTCTATGAAGGCTTTTACAGCTTCTCGTTCCTCTGGTGATAGCAGGTAGATCTTCGAGACCCTGGGGGCATATCCAGGTTTGGTCTCGATACGGTGGTCTGTCCCGGGTCATTCAGGGGGTAAGTGGTTGAGACCGTCTTTGGCAAACACGTCGGCAAAGTCATGAAGGTAAGCCAGTACTAGTTCTTCGAAGCTTTTCTTCTTGGCTTCCTTCTCAGCCATGGCAAACTCCTGAGACTTGCTGCTAAACTTAAGAGGGGTTGTTTGCTGTTCAGCGTAGGAAGTGCCGTCACGTGTAAGGGGGGTGTCCATTGAGACGTCTTCTATAATCCGGACCGTTTCACCATTGAGTGCGTATTCTGCTAGGAACTCTCCTTCTCCTAAGGGGTAATCAGCGACGTTTCTGACCGGCTCTTCGAACGTATCCATCCAGACATCGTCTTTCGTATCAAAGTCTGGAGGAGGGTCATCGTCTTCGGTGGGTAACAGTGGTGGTACCAGTGTCGCTTCTTCATCGGGGATTTCTTCGATCGAGGCGAAAGGAGGGGGCTGTGGTTCTCGGCGTTCTGTGCTGACGCTACACTCGGCCTTCCTCTTCCCTTTCTTCTGTTCTTTGATCAGTCGTTGTTCTTTGACAACGGGCGCAGGGCGGAATGATTCTTCTAGCTCCGCCTTCCTCTTATTCTTCTTCTGTACTTCCACGGGCCTCTGTTCCTTGACAGCAGGCTTCGGACGGAATGATTCTTCTAGCTCCGTCACCCTCTTCTTCGGCCTCATTATGGGCGATACTGGTCTCGGGGGTAGGACGACCCTAGGTTTCTGCGGTGTGGGCTTTACATCCTCCTCCATCGGGGTTACTGATCGTGGTACTTCCTCCTTTCTTGGTAAGGGTACCCCTCTTGGTGTCTCATCAACCGTCATGGATTGGGGTTCTTCTACACCCTTCAAGGGGGGGTGTTTGGCTACGGGGCCAGCTTTTCTAAGCCTCGATTGGGCCCATTTCGATGTTGTATCGGGGTGGAAGAAGGGTTTAAGTTTGTTCCCTTTTCTGGCATCGTCAATGCTCTTCTCGACCTCCACCGATCGCGTGGTCGCCGGGAGCTCGACCGTTTCGGCCGCCCAGTCAATGGTAGGGTTCATGGCTTTAAGCCAGGGGATACCGAGGAGTATCTGGTCTCGTCGTCCTAATCGCGTGATATTGAATTTTCCGAACATGACACGCTCATCAATCTTGATGTGGAGCATGCAGTATCTGGAAATAAGCCCTCCTTTCGAATAGCTTCCGTCAGCTGTAGTGACGGCGAAGGGTTTCTTCAATGGGTGAGTCTTGATGCGATGGTCGTGGACGAACTGATCAGAGATGAACGTTCCGGCTGCTCCGGAATCGATGACTGCTGTGGTGTCGACTGGGTCTTTACGGACTCGGGAGTAAAGGGTAATTGGGATGCGCATTTCCTTTCTTTCTCCTACTTTGCGTACAAGTCGTAATGGCCTAATGGGGAAGTCTATCGTCGACGAACTAGCTTCCCATATTAAAAATCCTCAGCAAGTCTTCTGGCTTCTTCTACCTCCATCTCGGTATCTTCTTCGTCAATCTCCTGTTTCCTAACAGGGACCTTCTTCTTTGGGCACCTGTTAGCACGATGGCCCGTCTGGGTGCAGTTGAAACACTGGCCCTTCTTCATATACTCGCGGCGGTCCGCGTCAGTAAGGCAATCGACCTCCATGGCATTGGGGTCAGATCTTCTGGAGCTGGAAATGTACTTGTTCCCATTCTTCTTCTTTCCGTTCCCTTCTCCTTTCCTTACGGCGGAGTATCTCTCCCAATTGGAATTCTGAATGATCGCAGCGGAGATATAGGTTTCGATGGTTATGGGGACTGTCTCCATTTAGCAAATGGTGCGTTGGAGACCGGGCTTCAATCCTTGCTCGAAGAAGTAGATAAGAGCGGTACTTTCTTTGAGGGCCGATTTGGCCATAAGGGTACGGAACTCAGCGATGTAATCCATAAGGCTGCCGGTGTGTTTAATGCGCCCTATCTTGGTCATGGCGTTGACCTTCACGTCAGCGGTGAAGAACGATGCCTTGAAGGCCTTCTCGAAGTCGTCCCACTTTCCCCAAGCCTCTCCTGCTTCAAAAATCTTGGCATAAAAATTCATCGCCCAAGCTCCTGCGGTTCCCTCTTGCATGTACGCGAGGGCGGTGGCGATCTTCTTCTGGTCTGTGTCGTAGTAGGGATCGTTAAGGGAGAGATAGGTTTTCACAGAGTATAACCATCTCTTGGCATCAGAGGGACTCCCGTTGAATTGTACAGGCAGTCCTGCCTTGAGTTCGGGTGTGGTTATCTTTACTGTAGATGATGATCTGGACATGATGTCTTCGGTATCGGTGGTACTAGTATGTATCGTCTAGCTTTGGTCTGGGCTGCGTCGTGGCAGAATCAGATTCCGTTTCGTGACGGCTCGGGCTGATTATCGGTGTCGGGGGTTCTGATGATGTGGCGCCATGGATGTGTGGCGTGCGAAAGACTTTAATCTTTTGTTACGACTGGGATGGGCTCGTTGAACGACGGTTCAAAAGAGAACAGCGGTCATTAACGTATCAACGCTTTACGTAGAAAAGACTACCACGTTGTCAGACAACACAGACGGTTTCGTACAGGGATGCAGTACGAAACTGGCTAAGTCAAATATAACTAGGTTCGGACTAAGACTTAGGAGTGCTAAGACTTAGAAGCTAGCTTCACAATGACAACTAGAGTTGAGAGGCTCTAGCAAAGGATGTTCCAGGTAAAACCCAGTAAGATTAAAGTGAGGAATCTACAAGTACAGGAAGGCCTTTAAATACTAAAGTACGTAGGTGACTTTAGGGCAGGTCTATGAGTCAGTATGAGTCGGTACGAGTCAATGGAATGTCGTGGAACATATAAAGGGTGACGTGGCATAGAAGTCCATGGAATACTACAGAACGAGAGAGAAAGAAATAGAACGTACAGTCAAGTGACTGTGGGAGAAGTAGGACGATCACCTGATCATGTAAGGATACAACCGTTAAGGTAATAATGACATAAGCAAAAGAGAAAATGAATAGGGGCGTACAATGATTGTAACAAAATGCATCAGTGAGAGGAATGTATGAATAAGAGAGAGGAATGCATCACGTGGCATACAATGAGGGGAATGCATCAGCATGGGGAATGCATCAGCAAGGGGAATGTATCACACAGGATTAGTGATGTTCCAGCCCAGCTTTGGCCCAAAGCCCTGGATTAGACTTGGCCTGACGGGGCTCTAGCTCACCAGATTTTAAGCCAAGGCTATAAGCCAAAGCTGGCCAAAAGCCATGGCTTGAGCCAAATGAAGCTGCAGCTCTTTTGCTATCAGTATGACATTATATATTGTAGTGCAATAGAATTATGGAACAAGCAACATGAAGCAGACCTAGTCATTCATCTCAAAGTCAGACACCTCATTATCAGCTTCATTATTAGCATCATCTTCTGTATCATCAAGTATAATATTCCAACTATCTTTGTTATCACCATCATTACCTGCAGTCTTCAAGTCACTCTCAGCTTCCAATTCAGCATC
The DNA here is from genome assembly GCA_016695475.1 of Suillus decipiens. Taxonomy (NCBI): domain Eukaryota; kingdom Fungi; phylum Basidiomycota; class Agaricomycetes; order Boletales; family Suillaceae; genus Suillus; species Suillus decipiens. The sequence continues at coordinate 37,839 of MU172991.1, forward strand.
GTCAAGTTCCTCTAACTCCATGAGGGATGATGGTTTAGACTCTCAGAAGAGAAGGTCATGTCATATTGAACACTTGACAATTTGGAGAACTTCAATAATATCTCCTTTGAGCCTATTCTGCCATTTAGTGACAATGATGCCACCATGTGAAAATAAAAATGCACATTTGCTGGAGACAGATGATGACATGATATATAGGTAGTCTCATGTGAGTGAAGCCCACACTGGATATCTTAGTGCATTTATCTTAAACAAAATCATCAGCATAAATATTTTAAGTAGTATAAGGCACACACATACCCCCCACCATTGAATAGTGGTCATGCCAGCTGGTAGAGCAGCCTTGATAGCCTCAATATAGCTCATAAACTTGGCCCCCCATGGCTGCAATGGATTGCTGATAGAAACAAGAGTGGGGTTTACAGACAGGTTGTCCTCTGAATCACTGAGGACTTCTCAGATGAGAGACTTGAGCCTGCCCACTTTACTTTTCTTGGATGCAGGCTGCAACAACAACAATGATGTACCTTCTTCATTCAACTTGAAATATTGAGCTTTGAAACTGGCAGCAGAATTGGACCTATGCATGAAGTTAAAATTTGGTTGATGCACCACTTTCTCTGCAGTTGTAAGCACTTTGTCATGTAAATCTTCTGGCCAGTGCTGCTTTAAATACACCATTTTCCCCACTGGATCAAGTACTGCAGTTGTAAAAATCAGACTAATTTTCTAACATTAAATAAAAAATGTCTTACAAATTGCGATTATATATGCAGGGGACTTCATTGTCTTCTCATAATATTTGTCTACCTTCATGGCTGCTGCTTGGAGTAATGTAGCAAACCTCAGATATTTTAACCTATCAGTGTATGATGACCAGGCCTTGTAGAGTGTTTTGAGTGCTGGAATTGCAAGATGCAGTGTTGAGCCATGTTCTGATGAGAATGCTTGCTGGGCCACATCAGCATATGAAAGAAGATCTGCAAATTGGACAGCACATGTTCATTCAGCTGTCAAGAGTTGAAGAAAGTTGATCTTTATTCATTTGGCAAAATTGTGCTCTTGACAACCTATCTCATATATAAAAGTGTCAATGTGCTATAGTGATAGTAAGTTTCGACAAATTGAAAGTGCAATGATACAAAATACATACCTCCTTGTTTGCATCAGCACAATTAAGCATGATATATGTTGATGACCACCAAACTTTCATGTCAATTAATAGTTGAGTCAGCTGGGACACTCCTGCTTTGATCTGTACACTCCTGTACATCTCCTTTTGTTTTGCAGATGACTGTTCCTACAGGACATCAATGCTTAAGTGCTGTGGTACTAGCATGTCCTTGAGTCATTCATTTGTTCTTACACAATATCATAGATAGTGAAAAATATCAAAACATGGGGACAGTTTTTTGAGCCACTGTACAATCAATGGACAAAACATTACTCACATTCAGTGTGTTCCTGAGCCTCATAAGATGGTTTTTGAACATCCTCATGATTTTGGCATGAGTTGCCTTCCTACCCAGAATCTTGACTCCATTGGTTGCATGAGAAGCGATGTCAACCATCTCTTTGAACTTGGGGTGTTCAAGTGCTTGGATGGGCTAGAAAAAAAGTTATCAGTCATGATGTTGAATAGAGGGAAGCAGGTATACTTGATCAGTGGCTACAAGCCATTCAATGGCAGCTTGTTTAAACAACTTATCTGTCATATACCAGATTCTACACTCCACTTCCACTATAACATCCTGCTCAAATCCACATCCATCCAATCCCCACTCAATCCAGTTTACATATCTAATCCAATACACTTGTCCAATCCATATCCAACCTGAGACACTTATCCAATCCATATCCAATCTGAGACACTCATCCAATCCATATCTGATCCATATATGACCTGTGTTCATATCTGAAACCATTCCTGTGCACCTGCACATTACCCCTTTTAGGATATACCTGTGCCACTGGCTCTCTGTCATCCCTGCCTTCGCCTCTTGGTCATCTCTGCCTTTGGCTATTGGTTATCTCTGCCTCCGTCTCAATAAGTTATTCTGTACAAGTTTTATCTCCAAGTTCATAGCCTGATGTTTTGCTGTACTTATTATTATGTTTCTGACATAGCCTCAGACTATGCTTACTTACCTTCTGGCATGCTACTACCTACAGTATATAAACTCATAGTACAACTCCTGCAGACCTTAGTCTGATCATTGCTTATATCCTTACTTATCCTGCTGTCTATATAACTCTGTTTCCATTCTCACTTGGGCTCCAGCCCTTGTAAGTCTCTGGCTCTGGACTATGGGAGTACTCCCTAGTCCAGAGCCTTGACCCTCTGTCATATAATCACTTTCAGACTTTGTCTGATTGTAGTCCATCTTCTGTTCCACCTTTGACTCTACAGTTGCGGACAATCAAAGTCAACAATTTTTTTGTGACATTTTTCTATGCGTCAACACTCTATTGAAAAGCTTTGAAACCTCGTAGAGATGTTTTCTAGATATACTACTACAGAATTGCACGAGCGAAATTTCTCTAAATAACATTTTGACCTCCAACATCCCAAAAATTTGGCGGTACCCCTAAAAAATTAGCTAAAAATCCAGAAAAATGCGGAATAGACGCCTTTCGCTGAGTTAAACATGAATGTGGTGTCAGAACGAAACACTGCCTTGGTTTTTTGAGAGGAAAAAATTGACCACTTGAACCCCAGCCACACATGCCCCAAGGCCGTCCGAAGAAGAAGCAGAGGAACACCTGTGGCCTCCGCAACCATAAAACTATTAAAACATCCTCTCTCGCACCCAAAGCTTCATCTACCACCCATGGTGGACAGGTGCTTGTGATTTCAGATGCTCCGCCTCCATCAGACTCATCAGATTCAGAATTGGGTGACTGTGAAGATGCCACTGCCTTCCAACTGGCCAGACATACATTTGATGGTCTTAAAATCAATTTCGAGCAGGAATATTGTGAAGAAGACACCAGTAATGAATCAGATATTGATGAAGAAATCGAGTGCAGTGTTCTTAATGATGAAGAATTCGGCCGCAAACTTGTGGAAATGATTCGGAAGGAGGATGACTTGGACAGTGACCCAAACTGGATCCCAGAGCGATTACAGAGGAAAGCACTTAAACGTGCAGCTAATCGTAAATGTGCGTGCAATCTTGGTATCAATCAAGATCTGGAATGATGGCTTATCTGAATGTTCAGCTCGTCCATCCAAATATAAGAAAGGCCCTGATGTAATGAGCAAATCAGAGCGCACTCAACAGCGATACAAAGCTCATTGGCAAGGACAAAGTGTACTGGATACTTA
>MU172991.1:44482-70763 GCA_016695475.1 Suillus decipiens
GTCTAAGATCGTATCTAAGGCTAGCACACCTAGCTCTTAGTCTAAAGTGAAGCTTACAAGCCTCGACTCAGCTAGTTCCATGTAACCCCACGCGGACCTACCTTCGTCATTGTAGAAAGCATTCGACTCAGCCAGCCTCATACTCCTTCGTACTCGGTTGTCTTCGTCGTTTGCCTTACCCGAAACCACGACTCTTGATACTGCTTGTTTGCGGCAGTCGTGTTCAGAACTATCCCAGTTCATAACAAAAGATTAGAATCTATTTCAACACCGTCGACTATCTAGTCTTCGGCCCCCACCCACCATCTGATCACTCCGATCAAGAAGTCTTAGTGGACCGCCCTCGCAGCGCACTTAAGCAAGAAGGATTACACTCCTGTACGGCATTGCTATCTGCCCAGAATGTTGACAAAAGAACATGAATTCAAGATTGGTATGCCTACCATCTTTGATGGAGAACGAACCTTATCAAAGTCATTCCTCCTGTCGTGCCATGCATACATGGATATCAATGAAAAGTTGTACACCACCGATCAGCAGAAGATCATCTTTATCTGCTCCTTTATGGAAAAGGGGAACGCCCGCATTTGGAAGGAACACTTCCTCGACCAAGCCCACAAGAAATCACCTCACGTATACGGCAAGCTAGAGGACTTCCTTAAAAGTTTCAACAAGGCATTTGCACCCCTAGATCCAGCCTGATCGGCAATCACCAGACTTCATGACCTGAAACAGGGTAACAAAGACCTTCAGACCTACGTCGCCGACTTCACTCTTCTTATGAACCAAGCGGGAATCACCGATGAGCTAACCAAGATCCAGTTCTTCCAGGACGGCCTTAATATGGGGATCCTTACCCGTCTTTTCAACACCGGGGATCTTCTTGACACCCTTGACGAGGTCGTCACCACTTGTGTTAACATCGACAACTCTTATCATCGCCTCCAATCTATCCATAACCACTACGCACCCCAGAAGAAGTCTCAGAAGTACGGAAGCACCTGTTACTCCTCATCCCGCGATCCAAACGCTATGGAAGTTGATCGCCTTACTCACACTGAGAAGGTCGACCTGATGAAGAAGGGCAAATGCTTTAATTGCAAGCAGCCCGGGCACCGTGCAAATAGTTGCCCTAAGAAGAAGGAGCGTTCCACTCCTGTACGCCAGACTGAAACCGAAGCTTCGGGGTCTGGGTCGAAGATCGAAGAAATAGAAAGCAATGACAAAGAAACCATCAGGCGGTTGGCTCAGGATTTTTAATTTGGAGAAATAAATCGACGTATGTTTCTCCATCTGTACTATTACGACTTGTACGTGCTGTAGGTGAATGAAAGGAACTTCGAGTTCCCATTACCCTCATTTCACGCACTCGCCCAAAATCCGTCGAAACCACCGCAGTCATCGATTCCGGAGCAGCCGGAACTTTCATTTCCGAAGAATTCGTGAACCTTCATAATATCTCGTGAAGAAAACTTAGTAAACCATTCAAGGTTACTACCACCGATGGCTCCTATGTAAAAGGAGGCCCGATTACGCATTATTGCCTACTTGTCGTCAAGATAGACGATCGAACCATGTACGGAAAGTTCAATATCACCCGTCTTGGACGAAGGGACCAAATTCTTCTTGGAATCCCTTGGCTGCGTGCCATGAATCCAGTCATCGATTGGACCGCCGAAACCATGACGTTATCATGCACGAAGAAGTCAGATCTTATCGAAATAGATGTTGACACCGATAGAAAGAAGGCGAAGCTACCGCTCTTGTTTAACCACCCGATCCCCACCTCGAAATGGAAGAATTCGAAACTTCCACGTCCTGTGACACCATCCGCTATTCCCCCAGTCGCTACCATCGCTCCCTCACCGCCCGCTCCTGCACCATCCGTCCAGGTCCCCGTCACTCCCTCTGTCAATGCTCCTCCGACTCCACCAGCCCCAACAGTCAAGTTGCCGTCCCCTATGATCACTAGGCCAACTCTCCCTAAAGACACTCTTCCTTGACGACCCATTTCCCCCATCTCTAAGCCCGAGAAGAGATGAAACGAAAGAGAGCTATCACCTAGACCCACACCTACCCCAAAGGAGCAACGATCACCTGAAGAACAGAGAGAGCATGTCAGGAAGGTGGAGGGCTTACCTGCCGTAGTGAGGCCAGATAAGAAAGTACGCCTTGATTTCGAGGAAGGACAAGCGACCGAAGAAGAATTCCTTGAAGGGAAATCGTTCCTCTCCCCGGACGACCCCTCCCCTCTTAAAGAAGAACCTCCTGGACTTGTACCGTCCCCAGATGATGACGAACCATTCTTTGACACCATGCAGGACGTCTGGACTGAACCCGAAGTCCGGAATGTTGCAACCTATGAATTAGGAGAAGGAGAGTTCTTGGTGGAATACGATATAGAAGGAATGCAGATGCGGATCGTCGAAGAAGTCTCCATGGATACGCCTCTTACCCGTGATGGTACTTCCCGATTGGAGCAGCTCCCAAACTACTCTCAAGTATTGCTCGCTCCACCTTCCTTCGAAGAAACGACCAAGTTTAGCAACAAAGCCCAGGAGTTCGCCACTGACGAAAAGGAGAAGAAGAAGAGCTTCGAAGAACTCGTCCCTGACTACCTTCACGACTTCCATGACGTTTTCACAAAAGAAGGACTAAATCAACTTCCTCCGGAACGACCCGGCGTAGACCATCGCATAGAAACCAAACCAGGGTTCGTTCCACGAACGTCCAAAGTTTACCCCTTATCCAGCAAGGAAAGGGAAGCCGTTAAGGCATTCATCGATGAAAACGTCGCTAAAGGATTTATCTCGGAATCTAAGTCGCCCCAAGCTAGTGGATTCTTCTTCGTTGGAAAGAAAAGCGGAGAATTGCGCCCGTGTCAAGATTACCGTTACATCAACGACTGGACGATCAAGAACGCGTACCCGCTTCCCCTACCAGTCTCTCTGATTGCACGACTCCATGACGCCCACTTCTTTACCAAGATGGATATTCGCTCCGGGTATAATAACATCCGAATCCACCCTGAAGACCGATGGAAAGCCGCTTTCACTACCGAATTCGGCCTATACGAACCGAACATCATGTTCTTCGGTCTATGCAACTCCCCAGCTACATTCCAAGCCTACATGAATCGAACGTTCCAGCAAGAGATTAATGAGGGGTGGATGGTGATCTACATGGACGACATCCTAATCTTCTCGAAGACACTGAAGGAGCACCAAGAACGCACTCGTCGGGTACTTGACCGAATACGACAAGAACAACTCTTCTTGAAACCGGAGAAATGCACCTTCGATGCTACAGAGGTAGAGTACCTCGGAATGATCATCTGCCCGGGAGAAGTTGCCATGGATTCCGCTAAAACCAAGGGTATCGCGGAATGGCCGATCCCACGCACTGTGAAAGAAGTCAGATCCTTCCTCGGCTTCTGCAACTTCTATTGAACATTCATTTCCCACTACTCCGACATCGCCCGACCTCTTATCGAGCTTACAAAGAAGAACTCCAATTTCAATTGGATGACCGATTGTCAAGACACCTTTGACACATTGAAGACAAAGTTTACCCAGCAACCGGTACTTCAGAACCCTGATCCTCTTCGGCAATTTGCGGTTGCCACTGATGCGTCCCTCGTTGCGATGGGGGCTGTTTTACTTCAGACCGACGAAAACGGGGTTTATCATCCCTGTGCCTACCTTTCACAGTCCCTTAACCCTGCTGAACGCAATTATCAAATTTTTGATAGGGAACTGTTAGCTGTAATCCGCACCCTTACTGAATGGCGTCATTACCTCGAGGGGAACCCACACCCCGTTATCATCTTTACCGACCACAAGAACTTGCTGTATTTCCGCACAGCGCAGAAGCTGACCAGACGACAAGCCCGTTGGCAGCTAATCCTTTCTACCTTCGACATCAAACTCCACCACGTTGCTGGATCGAAACTGGCCGCCCCTGATGCCCTCTCCCATCGCCCTGATCATGATTCTGGTGGTCATGATAATGAAGACACCATACTTCTTCCTGATTCCCTTTTTGTCTGACTCATCGATTCAGATCTACTTGATGTATTGGGTTCTTCTGACCCTCTCGATGATCCACTTTTCAAAATGGCATCAGACGCCTTAGACGGCGTTTGTCTTCCTCCTATGAAATCCGCCCTCTCTGATTGGAGGATTGATAATGGTGTTCTCTACTTCCACGACCGCGCCTACATCCCACCTGCCCACCGGGCCGCCTTACTGGCCCGCCATCATGATCACCCTTCCGCCGGCCATCCAGGCCGTTTCAAAACTGAAGAACTTGTCAAGCGCGAAGCTTGGTGGCCCTCTATGGGGGTCTACATTCGTAAATACGTGGAGGGTTGCGCCCTTTGTCAGCAAATGAAAGCGGATACTCACCCAGTTCGACCCCCGCTTACTCCTATCCCCTCCTCTGCGACTCGCCCTTTTTCCCAGGTCTCTGTCAACCTTATCACCGACCTGCCCGTTAGCAACGGCTTTGATAGCGTCATGGTCATGGTAGACCATGGGCTTACGAAGGGGGTAATTCTCATCCCCTGTTTGAAAACTGTCACCTCCGAAGGCGTAGCAAAACTATTCCTGAAACACGTCTACCGTCGCTTCGGTCTCCACGATAAAGTCATATCAGACCGTGGCCCACAATTCCTATCCCAATTCTCCAAAGAACTCGCCCGCCTTCTCGATTACCAAGTCGCCCCATCTACAGCATATCATCCCCAGACAGACGGTCAAACCGAAAGACTCAATCAAGAACTTGAAACGTATCTCCGGATCTACTGCCGGAATAACCCCGATGAATGGGTAGAACACCTTCCTATCACAGAATTCATCCATAACCATCGCAAACATGACGCCTGAAATGCCTCTCCCTTCTTCCTGATGATGGGATATGAACCACGTGCTATCCCTCATCTTATCCCTGACTCACCAGTACCATCCGCAGAAGAACGAGTACGCTCCCTGCAGAAAATCAGAGAAGAAGCAATCACGTGCCATAATCTGGCAATGCAACGAATGGCCAAATGGTCTCACGGGAAGAAATATACCCCGTGGAAGACTGGCAATAAGGTTTGGTTATCTGCAGAAAACCTCCGATTAAAACTCCTGTCTCAGAAACTCGCACCGAAATGATACGGGCCGTTCCCCATCGAGGAAGTCTTGTCACCTATCACGTTCAAGCTCCACCTACCGAAACAATGGAAGATTCACCCCGTGTTCCACGCCTCAGTCTTATCTACCTATAGCGAAACTGACGTGCACGGCCTGAACTTCCTAGAACCACCACCTGACATCATCGAAGAAGAAGAAGAATACGAAGTTGATGCAATTCTGTCCCATAAAGGGTCTGGCAAACGCCGACGATACCTTGTATCCTGGAAAGGGTACTCCTCAGCTGATAACGAATGGATTCCAGAAGACAATCTCCAACACTCCGCTCGAATTCTAAAAGCATATAAGACGAAGCATGCCCTTTGATGCCCTTCCAACTCGATCCACCACTATCGATTATCAGTCTCATTCGCTATGTCTTTCGCATCCGCTGCTGTCTCCGACTCTGAAATCACCCTCGTTAACCGTCCATCGTTCATCACCCCTGTACCCCTTTCCCATCAGTACGCTGTCGCTGACCTCGACGACTCCCAATCTACCACCACCGACCCCAAAGACCCGTCCCAAGAAAATTACCCCAACGTTGTCGCCGACATTGAGAACACCTCCCTTATCATATCCGCCCTCCTTTGTCCGGGGCACGCCACTGAAATCGACAACCGCCTCCAACACCACCATAATCATGTTCCCCAACTCATCGTCAACCTCATCAGAACTGCCTCTCTATTGGGGAGACTCGCCACCAAAATCCCAGACGAACACGTTCGACAGCATCTATACCACATTGAAAGATGTATTCAGCATTACGGCGTGCTGCTGCTTCCCGATACTTTTAAGGGCAATGTGGAGGAAGTTATCCATATTATCGCAGAGCGATGAGCGGGTGTCGCTCATCCTCCATCACCGCACTCTCCTAGCCAAACGCACACTTCACTCACCTCCTCATACACGACTCCTTATCCTCACATTGATGCTCTTAGGGGCTTGCTATCTAGTGTTGAGGAAGCGTCGACCTTCATCGTAAAAGACCTCCACCTTCATGTAGCAGGGTGTCCCACTGCGCAAAGAACCCTAGAACGCATCGCTACCACCGCTCTTCCCTCCTATGCAGAAAAGACACACCCCCACTGGGTCAGTGATGCCATGCTCGCAGCACAGCTAACACTGCTCAAAATTCATCCCCCTCTCGTCATACCCTCGGAGGAAGAACTTGCTTCCACTACGCAAGCCCTGGCAGAAACCAACTTCGTCTGCACTGAAGAGCATCCCGAAACTCTTTATACCGCATTCACCGATGCCCATGAAGAAATCATCGCCGCTAGAGTGTCATCAGATACATTCAATATCCATAATGACCTTCCTACCGCCACCCTGACTGACCCGTCCGCCTCTGGGCAAGTTCCCCTCGAAGCCCTAGAACAAACGACCTCCTCGTCTCCAGATGAACTATTAGCCGCTGCTGAAGAAGCAGCATCGCCTACGCCCGCCCCTTTTCAAGGGTCCTTACCAGATGACCGATCATCTCGAAGCCGAAAACGCCGTCGCGGCTTGGCATACAGCAAGAGACACTCACGATCTGCTAGCCCTAAACCACTTCCTATCCCTTCCCCATTCTGTCAATCTCATTCGCCTCGTGACGAAAACATGAAGTGTTGAATCTGCCATCAATACGGGCACCGTCAAATCACCTGTCCGGAGTACAAATGCCGAATTTGCGAGAACTTCCAACCCGGCCACCTTACCTTATACTGTCCTCAGTTTCATGGAACACCACCATTCACCCTTACGTACAAGGATGACGGTTTCTACAAAGCGCTCCGCATCTGGGAGACGTACCTTGACTCGGTTCACGCTGCAATCCCCAGAGTCGATGCAAAGCAATGAGACGAGCTCAGATGATGAGGGGCGGAAGAAGCTGCGTATATGATGCGCCGTACTGGAGGGGATGAAGAGGATGACTTTGAGTATTCCGACGACCCCATTTACTACCATAACCAAAGTGACTAAGTCGGTGACTTTGTCCGTAAAACGGGGGTAATGTTACAATCATCGTACGCCCCCTATTTCTTTCCTCACTCTCTTTCTTGGATTACCTCATTATTCCCTTGTATATCACTTTCGCCCATGGTCACTTGACCGTACGTTCATACGTGACTCATTCCGACTCGGCTCTGCCTATGACTTGTTCTGACTCCCTTCTGATGTCATACGTTCAACACGTTGTATTTTACTGCCTTCCATAACAGGATACGCAGTCGTTACTTATCTCCTCGAGCCTGCCCTGAAACAGTATACTTACTTACGTATATAAGCTCGAGTAGATACATTGTATTTCCCTATTCTAATCTTACTGGGTTTTACCTGGATTCTTCCTTCGCTAAGGACCCCCAATCCTTAGTCGTCTAAGATCGTATCTAAGGCTAGCACACCTAGCTCTTAGTCTAAAGCGAAGCTTACAAGCCTCGACTCGGCTAGTTCCATGTAACCCCACGCGGACCTACCTTCGTCGTTGTAGAAAGCATTCGACTCAGCCAGCCTCGTACTCCTTTGTACTCAGTTGTCTTCGTCGTTTGCCTTACCCGAAACCACGACTCTTGATACTGCTTGTTTGCGGCAGTCGTGTTCAGAACTATCCCAGTTCGTAACATGAGTCATGTATGAACGTATGGTCAAGTGACTGTGGGCGAAAGTAGTATACAAGGAAATAATGAGGTAAGCATAGGACAGGCAGGCATAAGCAAAAGGAAAGAAAATAGAGGGGCATACAGCGACTGTAACATATACTCTCTCTACTTCACATCCAGACCTACTCCTCTATAGTAGTCATACCATCCATCCATCCATCCATCCATCCATCCATCCATCCATCCATCCATCCATCCATCCATCCATCCATCATCCATCTGACACTCCACTACTCCTACCTTTGGACATCTGTACCTTTGGACATCCGGACCACCTTCGGATCCTCATACCTCTGGACCTTCGGATCCTTATACCTCCAGACCTTCAGACCCTTGGTCCTATGGTCCTATAGTCCTGTCCTAATCTATCCTTCATTCTATTGTGTAACATCCTTCACTTGTTCTACTCTGGACTTCATCCAAGTAGTCTTGTCATCATCCCCTATCATCCAGAGATAGTTCTGGGACATTCCCACGCTCATCCAGAAGTCCTTTGGAGCTCTATTGAGCTATCCTGCCCTAGAGTTCATTCTGGACTACATTCAGACTTCATCCGAAATTAAGGGGCAATACTCAGGTAAGGAGCACAGTGTATGAGCTGAGGCCAAAGCCCTTTATGATCCATTAACCCTCTGAGCATGTCTCTAACATTATCAAAGTATGGTATGACTCATTTGTCAAGCTTGCATTCAGTGAGATGGGCATTGATTCATTGCTGTACAGCATTCTTCTTGCAAGCCTTGATGTCACCAGGTAACATGGACTTGAACAAATGTTCACTCACCCACTTCTGATACTTGCCACCAAAATAAGCCTTGGCATGACAATGAAGGGTAGTGGCTTCATTAATGAGAATACATTTTTTCTTACAAATGATTGAGTGAGTAAGTACTATGATAGTGGAAAGGCAAACTTACAGGCAAATATTGCACTTTCTGTGCTTCTTCACTTTGCCATTGGCACCAGTGTGTTCAAATGCTGCACCAAAGTTGTCAATGTTGGCAGTCTTGCCTTTCTGAGATGACCCTGGGTCTGTGATAAAGACATAAACATCAATGAGAATCTCATCTTCATCAACTAACTCTGGAGACTTTTCTGGGGACTTGCACTTCCTTCTAGCACACTTAGGGTTGATATGAGCATTCTCACACTCCATATCAACAGATTCATTGTCATTGAGGGCATTGTCAAGGGCATCATCAGGGCATACATGTTTGTTGGATGGGGAAGGTACTATTTTTTTGTTTGAATCCTTGTTCATTGTCTGTTGGAGCAGTGCCCTATGTTGGACATATCCTACATGTATGTGCTTTGGTGTTTACTCTATTTATCTTTCATGGTGGTGTCTCAACAATGGTTCTGGCACAGGCAGAAACTGTGATGCCTTTGGGGAGGTATGTGGGTGTGTTTTGTTTGATTTTGTCCTGTTCTTCTCTCATCTACTCTTTTTCCTTTGGAGGGGGTGACATCTCCAAAGGTCTGCTCGAATTATCTCATATGTGCAATGTACTTCAGAACTGCTCTCATTGCTTTGGTGTTGTTGAGCAAGTACTTGATGTTGCCTACTTTGAGATGCAGGGTGTTTTGCTGTCTAGTGAAGGTGGGGCATACTAGTAGAAAGTGGTGGACTGTTTCTATATGCGCATTACAGTTTCCACACTTGGCTGATGGGCTCTTCAATATCCAGTATAGGTGTTTGTTGCACACAATGTGACCTGTTCTGAGTTGAAATAAAAGCAAGCTGTGCTTTCTTGGTAATGATACAACTTTTGTGGCAAACTTGTTGGAGGGAGCTGATTGATCTATGGTGCACAGAGTGGTGAATCTTGGTGAATTTTTTTCTATCTCCATCAATTCATCTTTGATTCTGCAATAGTGTGCCAAAACTGTATGCTGACCTAATGTCCTTTGCTAGTGGGTGAGTGTCTGGGAGTGTTGCCATGTGAAGTGTTGCCCTAAAGCAGACTTTCTGGAGTGTCTGTTGGAATGGTAAGATGTTAGTGTGCACATCTAACATGTCATTGGAAGTAGATCTTAGTCCTCCTGTTATTAGGGTTGTGGTCATGTGCTGAACTCTTGACATTTGCATGGTGAAGCCTTTTGGTCCTCTTTCTCCTCTTTGTTTCCCTCTCCCTTTTGCCACAAGTCCTGTACACTATACATCCACTGCATAAAGCATTTTTGGTAGTATAACCCCTTCATACAGTTGCTTCATCACCCTTCTGTTCATTCCTTTTGTCAGTCAGATTACCCTCATGCATGCTAGCATGTATTTTGTTCCTTTTGAAAGTGCATACACTGCATGGTCCTTAAAGTTTAGGTTTTTGTCTGTGATCATGCCCTGGAACTTGTGTGATTTCAATGGTTGGATGGTGCAGTTGTGAATGGTGATGGCTGGGTGGTGTTCTGGCATTGTCTTGTGTGGGTTCTGCTTGCTCAGTATGCACTTTCTTGATGGACATATTAGTGCTGTTTTCTCAAGTTTGAACTCAGTGTGGTGCCATTTGCTCCATTCTAATGCTCCTCTACTCTTCTCTATTATATGCTTGAGCTTCTCATTCAATTCCTCATATGATTTTTCTCTAGCTGCTAGCACAACATCATTGAGAAAGCCTAGACTCAGTTCTCCTTTGTGCAGATTGGGGTTGGCAACTTCCAATACATCTGAGTTGTAGAAAATGAACACTATTGGAGATAGTAGACAGCCTTGATCAAGTCCATCTGTTATATTGAAGAGTTTTGATTAATAATCATTGAAGAAGAGGTGGGTGATTCTGTTTTCTAGTCTTCTTCTGTACCAGTCAATGTACTGTGTCAGTATCCCTTTTCTTCTCAGGATGTATAGGAGTCTATTAGTGACTATGCTTGGAAATGCCACCTTTATGTCAAGGAAGAGGAGTGAGACATGGTATTCTTTCAATGCCCAAGCATCTGTTACAAATTTTATTAGCATGTGGAGTGAGTCTACCATTGATCTGCCTGGTTATCCACTGAAGTGCATTGCTGGTAGTAGACCATATTGTTCTGCAATATATGTGAGATCATCTGTTATACAAGAGGATAGGAGCTTAGCCATGGTGTCTAGGAGCATTATTGGTCTATATGCCTTTGGTACACTATAATCTGGTCTCCCAGGTTTTCTTAGTGCTATCATTGATGAGCACTTCCATTCACTCAGATAGATCTTCAGTGTGAATGTAGCCCAGAAGATTAGTGCCATGTAAGGTACTATCAGTTTTGCACACTTGGTAAAGACTATGTTGTGTATTCCATTCAGACCTGGGGCTTTATGAGATACTAGTTTAGCTATTGCATGATAGATTTGCTGGTCTGTTATAGGTTCAAAATCACATACTGAGGGGTCATAGTTGAAATCTGGGTTGACTGAGTCATTTTCCACTGGTGTTCTGAAAAATACATTGTATAACAGTTCACTCTTTTTGGTGTTGTCCTGTGTTGTGCCATTTTGGCTGTCAGCCTGCTGGTCTTATAACATCTGTATTCTAGTGTGGATTTGGTCAGTTGGTGTACTAACTATGTACTTATGGAAGGTCCAGATTTCCTTCAGTGTTAGCAATTCCATCCATTCATACCAGTGATCTGTTTTTGCTCATTTGATGTTCTTCATGAGCTTGTTTTGTACCATTCTGTATTCCTCATGTATTGGTCATCCTATCTTGCTAGGTGTTTTCTCGAGTCTCTGGCTAGTTTCCTCACCACTTTGCACTCTACTTCTAGTTCCTTGGACCACTGACACTTCACATATGAGGAGGGGTTGCTTTTGGGGACCTTGGCTTCTACTGTTTCTGATATACATCTTGTCAGCACTGTCAATGCTTCCTTGAACTGTGTGTGGATTGTTAGTTCTTCTGGTGGTGGAATGCTACTCAGCTTATTAGTTAGGTACTCTCTGAACTCTTCCCATTCCATTGTGTGGTAGTTGTGCTTGGGGACATGTGCTGTGATCTTTCAGGGCTAATGTGGTGATCTGTCAGGTATATTACATCCTAGTACTGCCTGAGGTTCAAGGCATTGGCTAATTTTACTGGGTTTAGATATGGTTCTTATATACAGGCAATGTCATATACATTCGAATCCAGGTTCTTGAGTATGTGCTCCCAGGCTGGGAGTGATTTCCTTAGATTTTGTTGCCAAATTCATGGACTGTCACCTGCCACTAGTTGGTCATTGGGGTGTTCTGGCATTTAGTCTAGGTCTTGATCATTGCTCCATCTGCCTGAGTTGTATTCCCCAAGTGGATTTGGAGATGCTCAGTTTGATGTTAGGTGAGAATCAGTCATGCTAGGGGGTGAAGTCTCATGTCAATTCTGCAGAGGCTTCTGGGACTATCTTTGTGTCAGCTGGCTTTGTGATGGCTGGGCCCACATGTCCATGATATGTGTCTGCCTCCCCAGGGGTGCATGGTTGGGGTTTGTTTGGTTCACAGTCCTTTGCAGTCTTTGATTTCTTTGGACTGTTTGCCATTTCATCTTCCCTGTTTCTTAGTGGAGGGTATCATGGAGGTTGCTGTTCCTGGTTGGGCTGATGGGGTCTCACTTGCCAGTCTTCATGTTTGTGCCATTCAGGATTTAATTCTGTGATCCTCTCCCACATGAGAGAGTCTTCAGTTGGGTAGAAGCAGACCTTGGTTTCTTTGTGATAATTCTTGTGGTTGTTCCATTTCTGGATGAACATGGGGCAGTTCCTATCCCAGACTGCATGACCTTGGGCATTGCAGTTCACACAGAAGAAGTTGTTTTGGTCTGTTATCATGCATGTTGAAGTCCTATGTATTCTGGTACATGTGCCACATATGTCAAACTCTTGCTGGCACTCTGCTGCCTTATGTAAGCCATTTAATGAGTGACATTTGAGGTATCTGGAGGGTTCAGCTATTAGTTTCCTAGCATAAACTTTCTTACCTGCTACCATAAGTCCAAACTTAATCACCTGGTTGGCGCTTTCTTTTGTGTTGAAGGTGAGAATGATGTGGGCTGTTCTCTGATCTGGGTTGCATCTATTGATTGGTTTAATGTATCTTGCCTTCATTATTGCCCTGGGTCTCATCCTGTCATATTCCATACATCTGATCTTAGATCAGATCCGATCAGATCGATCCTGCTTCTGTCCAGACCACAGATCCAATCTGGATCACCCATCTGAAACCCCAGCCTCTTCTGTTCTAAGTCTACTGTGCATACTTGCTTCTATCCCCTTTTGGTGATTTACCTGTACCGGTATTCTGGCTATGTATATTTCTGTCCTGCTTACTGATCCATTAACCTGTGCTTCATATCCAACTCACATTTGCTGATCCACTGTGCATTTACTAATGGACTTCCATTATACTTTGTACATAGCCCTTGGTCCTGGACTCGTTGATTATCCATGCTAACTACCTACAGTATATAATCTGCATGTACAACACTACAGAACCTTAGTTTGAATATCATCTTAGATTCTACTCATTCTGTTCCTCCAAACTTGAGCCACTTCCAGCTCTAGTATCTTCCAAGACTTAGGATTGATTCCTAAAGTCTACACTTCCGACTCTATCCTTGGTAGTCCAGATCCATTATTTTCTAGTACAGACCTTGTCCAATACTAGCCTTATATCTTGAATTCATCCATACATTCCAGATACCCTTCAGACATATCATTTCCATCTGTACGTTCCAGATATCTTTCAGACATATCATATCTGATACTATTGGTCCTTTGGATCCATCATGAGAACACTTCTGAATCTTCAGACATATATCACTTCTCTGAAATAAGGGGCAATACTCAGGAAAGGGGCACAGTGTATGAACTGAGGCCAAAGCCCTTCAGATCTCTTGTCTTTTGAGTATGGTCTTAACACATCCCCACTTTCTGTTTGATGTTGGAAAGTGCTGCTTGGTTCTATGGTACAAAGCTTATTGGTATGTTCTCTGCTATGACATGGAATGCCCTGTCTCTGATTGCTACCTTGATTCCAAAGCCATTGAGGAATTTGCTATGATTTGATGGGATTCCAAACCATGCAGCCAATTTGATTGAGTCAAGATTGTACAATATGCCTCCTTGGGGGAGACATCTTGCTGATATGAATTTGATGCTCTGGCTGATATACTGAACTCAAAGAGGGCTGTTGCTATGGGCTGCAGCATGTTGCCTGCCATCGGTAGTATTAGCCCATGGGTAGAAAGAATCTTTCTTGCTGAATTGATTGAATTTACATTCATTCTTATGCCTGTTCCTAGTGTGTGATCTTCATTAGACTTACTAATGGACAGTAGAGGTTTGTTTGCCATTGATTTGCAATTGTTCATTCTTGTTGACTGGGATGCAGTTGGTGGGTTTGGAGTGTTTGCTGGGGCCATGTTTGTTGATTGGCTGGTGTTCTGTTGATGCCTGGAGTCTTGTTGATGGGTACTTGTGTTGCTTGGGGCTCTTGGGGCTGCCATTTGGTGTCCTTTGCACCATTGTACACAGTTTTGGTGGTTGTGTTCCAGGGTCCTAGTTGGGGTACCACCTGGTTTGAGTCCAAGAGGCAAGCAATGGCACTAATTGTGTGGCTTGTACAGGCACTGTGAGTGCAGCAGGCTGAGAAACCTCTGAAGCATGCTTAGAAGCCTCAGCTGCACAAAAATTGTTAATAGCTTTTGTTTGGGAGGAAAGAGCTGCTTTCTCCAAGTGTTGAAGGAGGGCAGTGGTGGGTTTGATTTTGCATACAGGACACACAACATGTGGCTCATCTTTGCCATTGGTGAGAACTGTGCCAGTCATTGCAGGTAGCTACACAGATAAAATACACACACATACCATTTATAAACAACTGAAACTTGTTCAAGAATCCATCAAGCTCACAAAGCTGCAGCATAAAGTAGGACTTGAGAGGCGCATAGATTGCTGAAAACAGTGCAATATGATACAGCAGGTGATGTCTGTTTTTCCATCACCAGGGTGCATCAGTAAACTACCAAACCTTGCACAGACTTTGGCTTTTCTCACAGGTTCTCACAGTGTCACAGACATTACAGAATCCCAGGACCAGAGTCATAGAGCCACAGATTCTCAGTGTTGCACAGACTCACAGAATTCCCAGTATCCCAGTATCCCAGAGCCACAGTGCCACAAATACACAAAACTCACAGAATATATCACAAAAATTTCACCAAGTCTTTTCTTTAGTTAAACATCAACCTAAGCCTTAGTACATATCAACAAAAATTCTCATCAACTCTTTTTTTTTAGTTCAACTTCAAATACTAAACACTATATGTACCTCAAAGCTGATTAAATTCATTGTTAGGACAAAAAGTGCTAAACCTATCAACTGAAACTTGTCAAAATTCACAAATTTTACACTTTGTACTTAAAGCTCCAAGTTTGTCTAGTCAAAAATATGTCACAATAAGGGTTAGTTTTTTAGATATTGTAATAAGGTTGAAATGGTAAGTGGCTTGCTAATCTCATGAGGTCTCAAGTTCAACTCCTGACATTGACAGTGTTACGACTGGGATGGGCTCGTTGAACGACGGTTCAAAAGAGAACAGCGGTCATTAACGTAGTAACACTTTACATAGAAAAGACTACGACATTATCAGACGACTAAGACAGGTTCGTGCTTGGGGCAAGACGAAACTGGCTAAGTCGAATATAATTGTTAAGACCGTACTCAATGTATAAGGAATCCGAAAAGGCTTTGGCCTCAGTTCGTACACTGTGCCCCTTTCCCGAGTACTGCCTTTATTTCCGAGTGATAACCTTCGTCCGAGGTCCTGGAAGTGCTTGCATAGCGGATCCGAAGGTCTGGAGGTATCGGATATGGCACGTCCGGTATATATCCGAAACGTGTGGGTGGAAGGAGTTTGTCCTGAGGGTATCCGGAGCGTAAGGATGAATGCAAGGTATAAGACTAGTAGCGGACAAGATCCGTACTAGAAACTAACGGATATGGACTACCAAAGGTAGAGTCGGAAACATAGACTATAGGAATCAATCCTAAGTCTCGGAAGATACTTAGAGTTGGGACGGATGGGTTCGGATGAACGGAATGAGCAGAATCTAAGATGATATTCGAACTAAGGTTCTCTAGAGTTTTACATGTAGTTTATATACTGTATGTAGATAGTACGGACAATCAATGAATCCGGGACCGGAGGGCTATGCACAAAGTATAACGGAAGTCTATGTAGTAAATGCGCAGCGGATCAGCAAACGCGAGTTGGATATGAAGCACAGGTAACGGATCAGTAAGCAGGACAGGAATATACACAGCCAGGACACCGGTACAGGTAGATCACCGAAAGGGGATAGAAGCAAGGATGCAGTGGACTTAGAACACAAGAAGTTGTAGCATATTGGATGAGTGATCTGGATCGGATCTGTGGTCCGGATAGAAGCAGGATCAATCGGATCTGATTGGATCTGATTGGATCTGATTGGATCTGATCAGATCTTGGATCGGATGTATGGAATATGACAATAATCGTGTTCAGACTAAGACTTAGGAGTGCTAAGACTTAGAAGACGACTAGAGTTGAGAGGCTCTAGTGAAAGATGTTCCAGGTAAAACCCAGTAAGATTCAAGTGAGGAATCTACAAGTACAGGAGAGCCTTTAAATACTAAAGTATGTAGGGACTTTAGGGCAGGCTGGGAGATAGATATAAACGGTTGATAACTGTTTGTAGTATACAACGACGTGAGTCAGTGGAATACGATAGAACATTGTAGAAGGTATGAGTCAAGAGAATGTCATGGAATGATGACGTCAATAGAATGTTACAGAATGGAATGGAACAAAGATACAAACAAACAGTCAGGTGACTGCGGGAGAAAGTCGAGGTCATATGACCATGTAAAAGTACAGCCAATAAGGCAATAGTGACATAAGCAAAGGGGAAAATGAGTAGGGGCATACAACAATTGTAACATTACCCCCGTTGTTAAGGTGAAGACACTGCTCTTCACTCATCCTGATTAGCCCAGTAGATGGGGTCGTCCGAGATGAAATGACCATCCTCATCAAAGTCGTTTTCGATAGCATGGGCCTCGTCTTGCTCTTGACAGTAGTGCATGTACTTCTCATCTTCTTCTAACTCGAGAGCAGCAAGTGCGGTGTAGAAGTCGGGGTGGCAGAAGTCTTTATAGGGAAACCCGATGTCTTTTCCTTTTAGCATGGGACAATAAATGGACAGATGTCCGGGAGTGATCATGTGGCAATACACACAGTGATATTCTTCGCAGTTCTTGTGTCAATGACCGACACCTTGACAGACGCGACAGGTGCGGTTCATGTCGGGGTTGGAAGTGGATGTGCGTAGAGGAGGGGCGACAGTGACATGACCATAAGCAGGGTCTTGACTTTGCAAGCGGCGTCTCTTTCCCGCTGCTTTAGTTTTCTTAATCGGATGCATGTTGTGTGGGATGATGGCTCGAAAGGGACGCTTCCATTTATCACGTGATTCCGGTACAGGCTGGATGTCTTCTTCTTTCTCAGCGGCAGCTATGAGCTCGCTGTGCGATGATGGCGATGTAGCACCTAATGTCGAGATGGGGACAAATTCAGGTAGTTGTACTACCACTGGTGGGAGAGTCGGTGATATGGGAGCGGGGGAGTACAGCCCTGCAGGGTGCTCTTCCGTCCAAGTCTTCACGACTTCTGGGGACGGGGCGGTGGATCGATGATGATGTTCAAGGGATGTCGTCTGACTCTGAAGGATGGTGTCGATGGGGTTCACAGTGTGGGGAGGAGGAGTCGGAGGCATCTGATCTCTTAGGACATTTACTATGTCGTTAATAGCGTCTCGTGCCTCACGAGAGGTCTCAACTGTTTCTTGGATGCTGGCGATGATGGCGGATGTTGTTTCTGTGGCGCTCTGAATGGTGGCCAACAGACCCACAAGGTTGCTGATAGTAGAACGAGGATTTGCAGGGAAGGTGGTATCTGTGAGAGCAATGCGGCTTGACTCAACCGCCACATCCGGACTATGCAGTCTAAGGACTCCCATTGATCTCTCGTTAACAACTCGTATACCTTCTCTAAGGTCTTCTTCAAAGCCACGAGGCAGCAGACGTAGAGCATGAGTCCTAATGCGCTTCTGAAGGTGCATAAGGCTAACACGGACTTCAGGTTTGGCAACCCTTCTAGCCCACTGTTCCATGAGGAGGGTGTTTCTGATAATGTGGATGACAAGGAAAGTGGCAAAAGCATCCCTTCTAAGGATGATGTTGTTGACCTCGATTGCATACTCTTCACACATGAGTACGGCTTCGATGAAAGTGTATTCCTCGAGGTCGTCAAGGTAGCGGGTGAACCGCTCTATGTTGGTGTCGCAGGCATGGTCTTCTGCGGGGGTTGTGACGACGGCAATGGGATGAGGGTAATTGTGAGTGATGGGGGAACGGTGGCAGACTGGGGTAACGAGGGCGTTGGTGGTGTCAGTGAACTGGGAGATGGATGATTCTGTGATTTCTGACATGGAGGCATTGAGTGAAGCTGGGGTCGATGGAATGTAGATGGTGTTACGAACTGGGATAGTTCTGAACATGACTGCCGCAAACAAGCGGTATCGAGAGTCGTGGTTTTGGGTAAGGCAGACGACGAAGACAACCGAGTACAAAGGAGTACGAGGCTGGCTGAGTCGAATGCTTTCTACAATGACAAAGGTAGGTCCAAGTAAGGTTACACGGAACTAGCTGAGTCGAGGCAAGTAAGCGTCGCTTTAGACTAAGAGCTAGGTGTGCTAGCCTTAGATACGATCTTAGACGACTAAGGATTGGGGGTCCTTAGCGAAGGAAGAATCCAGGTAAAACCCAGTAAGATTAGAATAAGGAAATACAACGTATCTACTCGAGCTTATATACGTAAGTAGGAAGCTACTTTAGGGGAGGCTCGAGGAGATAAGTAACAACTATGTATCCTACTAAGGAAGGCAGTGAAATACAACGTGTTGAACGTATGACATCAGAAGGGAGTCAGAACAAGTCATAGACAGAACCGAGTCAGAACGAGTCACGTATGAACGTACGGTCAAGTGACCGTGAGCAAAAGTGATATACAAGGGAATGATGAGGTAATCCAAGAAAGAGAGAGAAAGAAATAGGGGGGCGTACGACGATTGTAACATTACCCCCGTTTTATGGACAAAGTCACCGACTTAGTCACTTTGGTTATGGTAGTAGATGGGGTCGTCGGAATACTCGAAATCGTCCTCTTCATCCCCTCCAGTACGGTGCATCATATACGCAGCTTCTTCTGCCCCTCGTCATCTGAGCTCTTCTCATTGTCGTGTATCGATTCTGGGGATTGCAGTGTGAACCGAGTCAAGGTACGTCTCCCAGATGCGAAGCGCTTCGTAGAAGCCGTCATCCTTGTGCGTAAGGGTAAATGGTGGTGTTCCATGAAACCGAGGGCAGTACAAGGTAAGATGGCCGGGTTGGAAGTTCTCGCAAATACGGCATTTGTACTCTGGACAGGTGATCTGATGATGCCCGTATTGATGGCAGATTCGACACTTCATGTTCTCGTCACGATTTGAATGAGATTGACAGAGCGGGGAAGGGATAGGAAGTGGTTTAGGGCTAGCAGATCGCGAACTTCTCTTGCGGTATGCCAGGCCGCGACGGCGTTTTCGGTTTCGAGATAGTCGGTCGTCTGGCAAGGACCCTTGAAAAGGGGCAGGAGTGGACGGTGCTACTTCTTCAGCAGCGACTAAGAGTTCGTCTGGGGACGAGGAGGACGTTTGTCCTAGGACTTCGAGGGGAATTTGCCCGGAGGCGGATGGGTCGATTAGGGTGGCAGTAGGGAGATCTTTATGAAGATCGAATGTGTCTGATGTCACCCTGGCTGCGATGATTTCGTCATGGGCATCGGTGAATGCAGTGTAGAGGGCTTCGGGATGCTCCTCAGTGCAAATGAAGTTGGTTTCTGCCAGCGTATGCGTAGTGGAGGCAAGTTCCTCCTCCGAGGGTATGACGAGAGGGGGGTGAATCTTGAGCAGCGTTAACTGTGCTGCGAGCGTAGCATCACTGACCCAATGGGGATGCGTCTTTTCTGCGTAAGATGGGAGGGCAGTGGTGGTGATACGTTCTAGGGTTCTTTGCGCAGTGGGACATCCCGCTACGCGGAGGTGGAGGTCTTTTACGATGAAGGTCGATGCTTCCTCAACACTAGATAGCAAGCCCCTAAGAGCATCAACACGGGGACAAGGAGTCGTGTAGGAGGAAGTGAGTGACATATGCGTTCGGCTAGGAAGGTGCGGTGATGGAGGACAAGCAACACCCGCTCGTCGTTCTGCAATGATATGGATAACTTCCTCCACATCGCCCTTAAAAGTATTGGGAAGCAACAGCACGCCGTAATGCTGAATACATCTTTCAATGTGGTATAGACGTTGTCGGACGTGTTCGTCTGGGATTTCGGTGGCGAGTCTGCCCAGTAAAGAGGCAGTTCTGATGAGATTAACGACAAGTTGGGGAACATGGTTATGGTGGCGTTGGAGGTGGTTGTCGATCTCAATGGCGTACCCTTGACAGAGGAGGGCTGAGATGATGAGAGAGGTGTTTTCGATGTCGGCAACAACGTTGGGGTAGTTTTCTTGGGACGGGTCTTCGGGGTCGGTGATGGTGGATTGGGAGTCATCAAGGTCAGCGACGGCGTACTGATGGGAAAGGGGTACCGGGGTAATGAACGATGGGCGATTGACGAGGGTGATTTCAGAGTCGGAGACGGCAGCGGATGTGAAAGACATAATAAGCAGAACTGATAGTCAATAGTGGTGGATCGAGTTGAAGGGGCATCAGAGGGCATGCTTCATCTTATATGCTTTCAGAATTCAAGCGGAGTTTCGGAGATTGTCTTCTGGAATCCACTCATTATCGGCTGAGGAATACCCTTTCCAAGATACGAGGTATCATTGGCGTTTGCTGGATCCTTTATGGGACAGAATTGCATCGACCTCGTATTCTTCTTCTTCTTCGATGATGTTAGGTGGCGGTTCTAGGAAATTCGGGCCGTGCACGTCAGTTTCGCTATAGGATGATAAGACGGAGGCGTGGAACACGGGGTGAATCTTCCATTGTTTCGGTAGACGGAGTTTGAATGTGATGGGTGATAAGACTTCTTTGATGGGGAACGGCCCATATCGTTTCAGTGCGAGTTTCTGAGATGGGAGTTTTAGTCGGAGGTTTTCCGCAGATAGCCAAACTTTATCGCCAATCTTCCACGGGGTGTATTTCTTCCCATGAGACCGCTCGGCCATTCGCTGCATTGCCAGATTATGGCACGTGATTGCTTCTTCTCTGATCTTTTGCAGAGAGCGTACTCGTTCTTCTGCTGATGGTACTGGCGAGTCGGGGATGAGATGAGGGATAGCACATGGTTCGTATCCCATCATCAGGAAGAAAGGAGAAGCGTTTCGGGCATCGTGTTTGCGATGGTTATGGACGAATTCCGCAATAGTAAGATGTTCTACCCATTCATCGGGGTTATTCTGGCAGTAGATCCGGAGGTACGTTTCAAGTTCTTGATTAAGTCTTTCGGTCTGACCGTCCGTCTGGGGATGATACACTGTAGATGGGGCGACTTGATAATCGAGAAGGTGGGCGAGTTCTTTGGAGAATCTGGATAGGAATTGTGGACCGCGATCCGATATGACTTTATCGTGGAGGCCGAAGCGATGGTAGACGTGTTTCAGAAATAGTTTTGCTACGCCTTCGGAGGTGACAGTTTTCAAACAGGGGATGAGAATTACCCCCTTCGTAAGCCCATGGTCTACCACGACCATGATGCTATCAAAGCCATTGCTAACGGGCAAATCGGTGATGAGGTCGACAGAGACCTGGGAAAAGGGACGAGTCGCGGAGGAGGGAATAGGGGTAAGCGGGGGGCAAACTGGGTGAGTATCCGCTTTCATTTGCTGACAAAGGGCGCAACCCTCCACGTATTTACGAATATAGACCCCCATAGAGGGCCACCAAGCTTCACACTTGACAAGTTCTTCAGTCTTATATCGTCCAGGGTGACCAGCGGTAGGGTGATCATGATGGCAAGCAAGGAGGGCGGCGCGATGTGCAGGAGGAACGTAGGCGCGATCACAGAAGTAAAGGACGCCATTGTCGATCCGCCAGTCGGAGAGGGCGGATTTCATAGGTGGAAGACAAACACCATCTAATGCATCTGATGCTGTTTTGAAAAGTGGATCATCGAGAGGGTCAGAAGAACCCAATATATCAAGTAGATCTGCGTCGATGAGTCGGACAAATAGAGAATCAGGAAGAAGTATGGTATCTTCATTGTCATGACCGCCATTATCATGATCAGGGCGACGGGAGAGGGCATCGGGAGCAGCCAGCTTGGTTCCGGCGATGTGGTGAAGTTCAATGTCAAAGGTGGAAAGGATCAACTGCCAACGGGCTTGACGTCTGGTCAGTTTCTGAGCGGTGCGGAAGTAAAGGAGGTTCTTGTGATCAGTGAAAATAATGACGGGATGCGGGTTTCCCTCAAGGTAGTGGCGCCATTCAGTAAGGGCGCGAATGACTGCAAGCAGTTCCCTGTCGAATATTTGATAATTTAGTTCTGCGGGGTTAAGGGACTGCAGAAGATAGGCACAGGGGTGATAAACCCTGTTCTCATCGGTTTGGAGTAAAACAGCCCCTGTCGTGACAAGGGAAGCATCAGTGGCAACCGCAAATTGCTGAATGGGATCCGGGTTTCGAAGTACCGGTTGCTGGGTGAATTTATTCTTTAACGTATCGAAGGTGTCTTGACAGTCCGTCGTCCAGGTGAAACTAGAGTTCTTCTTCATCAATTCGATAAGCAGTCGAGCAATGTCGGAATAATGGGAGATAAATGTATGATAGAAGTTGCAGAATCCGAGGAAGGATCGGACATCTTTCACAGTGCGTGGGGCAGGCCATTCTGCGATCCCCTTGGTCTTGGCGGAATCCATGGCGACTTGTCCAGGTCGGATGATCATTCTGAGATATTCAACTTCTTCGGCGTCAAAAGTACACTTCTCTGGTTTCAGGAAGAGCCGTTCCTGCCGGATACGATCTAGCACTCTCCTGGTCCATCTTTGATGCTCCTCCAAGGTTTTCAAGAAGATCAGGATATCGTCCATATAGATCACCATCCACCCTTCGTTAATCTCCTGCTGGAACATCCGGTTCATGTAGGCTTGGAAAGTAGTGGGGGAGTTACAGAGACCGAAGAACATGATGTTCGGTTCGTATAGACCAAACTCAGTAGTGAAGGCGGCTTTCCATCGGTCATCAGGGTGGATGCGGATGTTGTTATAACCGGAACGAATATCCATCTTTGTGAAGAAACGTGCATCATGGAGTCGGGCGATAAGTGAAACGGGTAATGGGAGTGGATAGGCGTTCTTAATCGTCCAATCATTGATATATCGATAATCCTGGCACGGTCGTAATTCTCCACTCTTCTTTCCCACGAAGAAGAATCCGCTTGCTTGGGGGGATTTAGACTCGGAGATAAACCCTTTGGCGACATTCTCGTCTATAAATGTTTTGACAGCTTCTCTTTCTTTCCCGGATAAGGGGTAGATCTTCGAAGTTCGGGGAACGAATCCTGGTTTGGTTTCGATCCGATGGTCTATACCAGGTCGTTCTGGAGGTAATTTATTGAGCCCCTCCTTCGTAAAGATGTCGTGGAAGTCATGAAGGTAAGAGGGTACGAGTTCCTCGAAAGTCTTCTTCTTCTTCTTCTCCTTCTCTATGGTGGCAAACTCCTGAGCTTTGTTGCTGAATTTCGTAGTCTCCTCGAACGATGGTGGAGTGAGGGAAACTTGGGAGTAATTCGGGAGTTGTTCCAACCGGGAGGTGCCGTCTCGGGTGAGGGGAGTATCCATGGAGACTTCCTCGACTATCCGCATCTGAATTCCTTCTATATCGTATTCCACCAGGAATTCCCCTTCCTTTAATTCGTAAGTGGCAATGTTCTGGACTTCTGGTTCTGTCCAGACGTCCTGCATGGTGTCGAAGAATGGCTCGTCGTCGTCAGGGGATGGCACAAGCGCAGGAGGTTCTTCTTCGGGAGAGGAAGGTTCGTCAGGGGAGAGGAACGGTTTCCCCTTAAGGAATTCTTCTTCGGTCGCTCGCCCTTCCTCAAAATCAAGGCGCACTTTCTTATCGGGTCTCACTAAGGCAGGTGAATCCTCCACCTTTCTGACATGCTCTCTCTGCTCTTCAGGTGGTCGCTGCTCCCTTGGAATAGGCGTGGGTCTAGGCGATGACTCTCTTTCGTTGCGTCTCTTCTCAGGTTTAGGGATGGGAGAAACGGGTCGTCGAGGAAGAGTGTCCTTGGGAAGAGTTGGCCTAGTAACCATGGGAGATGGTGGTGGCGACGGTTTGACCTTTGGAGGTGATGGGGGTTCTGCTACTGGAACGGAAGTAGGGATGTCTGTGACAGGAACGATGGAGACAGGAGCAGATGGGGAGGAAGCGGAAGCGGTGGATGACATCGTCAAGTGAGGAAGTTTCGAATTCTTCCATTTCATAGGAGCGGGGATCTGATGGTTGAAAAGAAGCGGCAGTTTCGCTTTCTTTCTATCTGTGTCGACATCTATTTCAATAAGATCCGACTTCTTAGTGTGTGACAGCATCACTGTTTCGGCGGTCCAGTCAATGACCGGATTCATGGCACGCAGCCAAGGGATACCAAGGAGGATTTGATCCCTTCTGCCAAGACGGGTGATATTGAATTTCCTGTACATGGTTCGATCATCTATCTTGACAACGAGTAGACAGTAATGCGTAATCGGGCCTCCTCTTACATAGGAGCCATCGGCGGTAGTAACCTTGAATGGTTTACTAAGTCGTCTTCGCGAGATATTGTGAAGGTTCATGAATTCTTCAGAAATGAAAGTTCCGGCTGCTCCGGAGTCGATGACGGCAGTGGTTTCGACGGATTTCGAATGAGTACGAGAGATAAGGGTAATGGGAACACGAAGTTCTTTTCGTTCACCTACAGCACGTACAAGTCATAAGAGTACGGATGGAGAAACATACGTCGATTTATTTCTCCAAATCAAAAATCCTGAGCCAGCCGCCTCACAGTTTCTTCGTCATCACTTTCTACTTCTTCGATCTTCGACCCAGACCCCGAGGCTTCGGTTTCGGTCTGGTGTACAGGAGTGGAATGCTCCTTCTTCTTAGGGCAACCATTCGCACAGTGCCCGGGCTGCCTGCAATTGAAGCATTTGCCCTTCTTCATCAGGTCAACCTTCTCGGCATGAGTAAGGCGATCGACTTCCATAGCATTTGGATCACGGGACGAGGAGTAACGGGTACTTCCATACTTCTGAGACTTCTTCTGGGGTGCATAGCGGTTACAAATAGATTGAAGGCGGTGATAAGAGTTATCGATGTTAACACAAGTAGTGACGACCTCGTCAAGGGTGTCGAGGAGATCCCCGGTGTTGAAAAGACAGGTGAGGATTCCCATATTGAGGCCGTCCTGGAAGAACTGGATCTTGGTTAACTCGTCGGTGATTCCCGCTTGGTTCATAAGAAGAGTGAAGTCAGCGACGTAAGTTTGAAGGTCTTTGTTACCCTGTTTCAGGTCACGAAGTCTGGTGATTGCCGATCGAGCTGGGTCTAGGGGTGCGAACGCTTTGTTGAAACTTTTAAGGAAATCCTCGAGCTTGCCGTATTCGTGGGGGGACTTTGAGTGGGCTTCTTCGAGGAAGTGTTCCTTCCAGATACGAGCGTTTCCCTTCTCCATAAAGGAACAGATAAAGATGATCTTCTGCTGATCGGTGGTGTACAGCTTCGTGTTGATATCCATATATACATGGCACGATAAGAGAAATGACTTCGATAGAGTTCGTTCTCCATCAAAGATGGTAGGCATACCAATCTTGAATTCATGTTCTTTTGACGACATCCTGGGCAGATAGCGATGTAGTACAGGAGTGTAATCCTTCTTGCTTAAGTGCGCTGCGAGGGCGGTCCACTAAGACTTCTTGCTTAAGTGCGCTGCGAGGGCGGTCCACTAAGACTTCTTGATCGGATTGATCTGGTCGATGGGGTGGGTGCCAAGGACTAGGTAGTTGACGGTGTCGAAAAGGATTCTAATCTTTTGTTACAAACTGGGATAGTTCTGAACACGACTGCCGCAAACAAGCAGTATCGAGAGTCGTGGTTTCGGGTAAGGCAGATGACGAAGACAACCGAGTACAAAGGAGTACGAGGCTGGCTGAGTCGAATGCTTTCTATAACGACGAAGGTAGGTCCAAGTAAGGTTACATGGAACTAGCTGAGTCGAGGCAAGTAAGTGTCGCTTTAGACTAAGAGCTAGGTGTGCTAGCCTTAGATACGATCTTAGACGACTAAGGATTGGGGGTCCTTAGTGAAGGAAGAATCCAGGTAAAACCCAGTAAGATTAGAATAAGGAAATACAACGTATCTACTCGAGCTTATATACGTAAGTAGGAAGCTACTTTAGG
>MU172991.1:81055-104123 GCA_016695475.1 Suillus decipiens
AGAAATGAATAGGGGCGTACAACGATTGTAACATCCGCCTTCCTCTTGTTCTTTTTCTGTTCCTCGATAGGCCTCTGTTCTTTGACAGCAGGCTTCGGACAGAATGATTCTTCTAGCTCCGTCACCCTCTTCTTTGGCCTTGCTATAGGCGATATTGGCCTCGGTGGTAAGACCACCCTAGGTTTCGGCATTGTTGGTCGAGGGTCTTCTTTCATAGGTGAAGCAGGCCTTGGCTCCTCTTCCTGTCTCAGTAAGGGTGCCCCTTTCGGTGCCTCGTCCACCTCCATGGGTTGTGGTTCGACCCCTTTCAACGAAGGTTCTTCCCTTGGGCTGGCCTTCCTGAGCCTTGATTGGGCCCATCGGGGTGTCGTATCAGGGCGGAAGAAGGGTCTAAGTTTATTACCCTTCCTGGCATCATCGATGCTCTTCTCGACCTCCGCCGATCGTTCTGTTGCTGGGAGTCATAGCATTTCTGCTGCCCAGTCGATGGTGGGGTTCATGGCTTTTAGCCAAGGGATACCGAGGAGTATTTTATCTTGTCGTCCTAACTGTGTGACATTAAATTTTCCGAACATGATGTGCTTGTCCACCTTGACATGGAGCATACAATATCTGAAAATCAGCCCTTCCTTCGAGTAGCTGCCGTCAGCTGTGGTTACAGCGAAGGGTTTCTTAAGGGGGTGGGTTCGGATGTGATGGTCTTTGACAAACTGGTCGGAGATGAATGTTCCGGCTGCTCCGGAATCGATAACTGCTGT
Organism: Suillus decipiens; assembly: GCA_016695475.1. Taxonomy (NCBI): domain Eukaryota; kingdom Fungi; phylum Basidiomycota; class Agaricomycetes; order Boletales; family Suillaceae; genus Suillus; species Suillus decipiens. The sequence goes on from MU172991.1 coordinate 81,814, forward strand.
GGTGTCGACTGGATCTTTATGGACTCGGGAGAAAAGGGTAATCGGGATGTGCATTTCCTTTCTCTCACCTACTTTGCATACAAGTCATAAAGGTCTAGTGGGGAAGTCTATCGTCAATGACATAGCTTCCCAAATTAAAAATCCTCAGCAAGCCTCCTGGCTTCTTCTTCTTCCACCTTGGTATCTTCTTCTTCGATCTCCTGTTTTCTAACAGGGACCTTCTTCTTCGGGCACTTGTTGGCGCGGTGACCCGTCTGGGCACAGTGGAAGCACTGGCCTTTCTTCATATATTCGCGGCGGTCCATGTCGGTAAGGCGATCGACCTCCATAGCATCAGGGTCGGATCTCTTGGAGTTAGGAACATACTTGTGTCCATTCTTCTTCTTCCCATTCCCCTCTCCTTTCCTTACTGTGGAGTACTGCTCCCAGTTGGCATTCTGGACGATGGTGGTGGAGATGTAAGAGTTGATAGTGACAGGGACGGTCTCCATCTGACAGATGGCACGTTGGAGACCGGGTTTCAACCCTTGCTCAAAGAAGTAAATAAGAGCAGTGCTCTCCTTGAGGGCCGCTTCGGCCATAAGGGTACGGAACTCAGCGATGTATTCCGTGAGGCTCCCAGTGTGTCTAATGTGTCCGATCTTGGTCATAGCATTGACCTTCTCATTGGTGGTGATGAATGAGGCTTTGAACGTTTTCTCAAAGTCCTCAAACTTTCCCCATGCTTCTCCTGCTTCAAACACCTTGGAGTAGAAGTTCAACGCCCATGCTCCTGCCGTCCCATTCTTCATGTAGGCGAGGGCAGTGGCGATTTGTTTTTCATCGGTGTCGTAATAAGTCTTGTTGATAGAGAAGTAGGTCTTTACTGAGTACAACCACCTCTTGGCGTCTGCTGGGGTCCCATCAAATTGTGTGGGTAACCCTGCCTTGAGTTTGGGTGTGGTGATCTTTACTGATGATCCGGACATGATGTCTTCGGTATCGGCAGTACTTGTACGTATTAGTCAAGCTTTGTTCTGGGCTGCGTCATGGCAGAATCAGGGTTCGCGTCGTGGCGAGTCTGGCTGATTATCGGTATCTGGGATCTGGTGTTGTGGCACTCACAGATGTGTGGCGTGCAAAAGACTTGAATCTTTTGTTATGACTGGGATGGGCTCATTGAATGATGGTTCAAAAGAGAACAGTGGTCGTTAACGTAGTAACGCTTTACATAGAAAAGACTACGACATTATCAGATGACTAAGACAGGTTCGTGCTTGGGGCAAGACGAAACTGGCTAAGTCAAATATAATCGTGTTCAGACTAAGACTTAGGAGTGCTAAGACTTAGAAGACGACTTCACAAGACGACTAGAGTTGAGAGGCTCTAGCGAAAGATGTTCCAGGTAAAACCCAGTAAGATTCAAGTGAGGAATCTACAAGTACAGGAGAGCCTTTAAATACTAAAGTACGTAGGGACTTTAGGGCAGGCTGGGAGATAGATATAAATGGTTGATAACCGTTTGTAGTATACAACGACATGAGTCAGTGGAATACAATAGAACATTGTAGAAGGTATGAGTCAAGAGAATGTCATGGAATGATGACATCAATAGAATGTTACAGAATGGAATGGAACAAAGATACAAACAAACAGTCAGGTGACTGCGGGAGAAAGTCGAGGTCATATGACCATGTAAAAGTACAGCCAATAAGGCAATAGTGACATAAGCAAAGGGGAAAATGAGTAGGGGCGTACAATGATTGTAACAGACAGTCAAAAATGCCCAAAAGTGCGAATTTATTTTGTATTATTTACTAAATGAAACTATGTTACTGTGGGCTTCTGTGGTGGTACTGGGAGGTTCTGTACAGAGTTGTACAGAAAGGGCAGAACTGTCCAGAAAGGGCAGAACTGTCCAGAAAGGGCAGAACTGTCCAGAAGGGACCAAGCTGTGACACTGTGACACTGGACAGCTCTGTACAGAACATTGTAGTTTACTGATGTGAGTATTAGCAAGAGCTTTGAAAGAAGACAACAATGGCAACTCACCATGTCATTCTGACATACCCTACAGTATGATGGACTGAGAAGCGAGAACTAAAGAGAAGCAGGAAAATGACCAAAATAAGATTCGACAATGAGGCTCCTGCACAGTACTTACATAATTCTAAGCCACAGCTTGGGTCTGTGGCTTACAGTGCTGGCCACAATATAGAATACAACTGAATATTATTATGAATATATTTGAATACTCTGGATAAAATACCTTGTCCCTGTATTCTTGGTGTTGAGGAATACAAGCCAAAAGGTTACAATACATTATGAATACAATATATTATGGTCACTGTATTTATTTATATTCTTAATGTTAAGTACAGTAGGCAAGTGGGCCAACCAGGAACATGAACAGAGTGGAATGATGCATAAATATATATTATAAACTGTACAGTTCATCTATAGATTTTCCCACCTGCCAAAATCTGTAAGTAGAATTGACTTCATGCTTCGAAGCACAAGCATGACCATATCTAATAGCATGGATCAGTTACTTCTTGACCTTCAAAATGCGATCACAAACCTGCCATTTACTTTGCCAGAAGGAACAGAAAATGGCCCTCTTGCTATGCATCTATGTGATTTTGAAGTTGACAAGGAAGAGGGGCCATTTTACTCTTTCAATCGCTCGTGGGAACGAGCATTTCAACGTAACGATGCTGAGAAAAAGAAGCTTGTTGTATGTGGTAAGTATGGTCTACAACTTGCCCACAGCTTTATGTCACATTTTGCTCGAGTTCCTGGGATTGAAGCAAACAATGGCCTTACTCTCATCAAAGATCGGGTAGAAGCCCTGTTAAGTCTAATCTATGAAGTGTATGTTTACTACCAATATTGTCTTTGCAGCAACATGAGACGACATTTCCTATTCTTTCACCCATTGCTCGTGACGTCCTTGCTATTCCTGCCATCAGTGTTGCCGTTGAGTGCCTGTTTTTGAGCAGCAAACACACACTTTCCGATTTGCGCTCTTCGATGACTGCAGAAACCGCTTCTGCTGCTGTCATTACAAAGGAATTGTTGAAGCTTGGCCTCGGCGACGGAATTCAGTACCTCGATGGTGTTTCAATCCATTAAATATGATTAGATATGAATACCTATGAATACAGTATGAATACAATACTGCTATCGTTAAATATCTCGCTGCAAATCGAGAATACGATACAAATACAATACAATATGCTCTCAAAGTTATTTTATTCATATTTGGACAGCACTGGTGGCTTAGGCTTTGCAAAACTGAAGCCTAGGCCAAAGCCCTGGTCAGGCCGTCACCTGGGCCTTGGCTTGTCCGGTTATGAGACGAGCGAGATAGAGTGAGGAGCCTAGAAAACACAAGGTACGATCTCAGTTTCCGTTCAAGGACTCTATTGATAGTGCGCTACATTTTGGTCAGCTAACGCTGGCATACATAAACTATGTACTTACATCTCAGTCTCCATTCAAGGACTGAGATGTTCGTACTTCGGGGTGCTTGACTTTATAGTCGGTAAGTGAAAAGAAAATAAACATAACTTATTTGACATGTGTCTCAGAAGCTCGGCCGACGTCAGTGGTCCGCATCTCTCTCTTCCTCTTTTGGCTTGCGCTCGTACCACGTTCCTCAGCTTCTCGTACCACGTTCCTCAGCTTCTCCCCCTCGTGCCTCGCTTCTCGAATTCTTCGGCCATTTCCTTCTCGTCTCTCTCTGCTTTGTCGGAGTCGGAGTCTAACAGCTTGGCCTGGCTCAATCAGGCCCGGCTTTTGCTGGCCTGGGGCTTGAAGCCGGGCCGGAACATCACTACACAGGATACAGTGGTACTGCAGTGGAGGAGAGAGCGCTACAATTGTAGTAAGAATGCATCACAGGTGCGCTACACTTACAACAAACAATGCATTACAACGACACGAACCTGTGGCGCGAGTACGCATCACTGCATTTCTTACAGCGCTCCAGTTGGACTGTCAATAGGAGACAGTTTCCACTACAGCCTGCGTATGCGACAACGTTCAATGGCTCACAGGGACTGCAGTGCACTGTGCTAGACCTTCGCACATCATACCACACTGTCCAGAGTGCGTAATAGGCGCGATATTCGAGCATTGTGGGGGACAACAAATGAGGAGAAAGAAACTGCGAACGTAGTTTACTGCTAAATTGAATAAAGAGTGACGGTCCGCAGGCGACCGGACCTCTTGTATTGCTATATTCTAATCGTAGTATACAGAAACTCGAGTAAATTCGCGTATTTAAGAAGTGTCCGTATAACCTTCAAGTCCGTATGCTGCTTTAGGTCTGCAAAACGATGCTTCGTATACTCTGGCAATTCCATATTAATTGACCACAATATCAGTGTACGCGGTTTTGGCAAAACCGACGCGGCGCTTGTCGCTATCGAACACAGTGAAGAAGCGCTGGAGGAATACATAGCCAAGAACAAAGTCTTTCCCTGCGCCAGTGGGTGTTTCAAGGGCTTTAACGATGAGAAATATATCATTGAGACCACCATTAATATTGTAATTGAGAGAACGAGGCCAGATTTGCGCATTAGGAACGAGTTTGTAGATTCTCTGTGCAAATGGTTAACAAGGGGTGTGAGGGCTGACAGAATTGATGTACCCCTCTCATATGGAATTGCAAGTCATGTAGTTGGTCGTACTGTTGAAGGGAAATCTGGAGAAGACCATTTGCCGGATTCAGAATACCGCCAGTTGCAGCCCTGTACCTCTCATAAGCATCTATCAAACGCTGATGAGACCATCATTACTCGCTGCACTCTAGATACACACCACTGGCAAGGTAAAGAAAGGTGCAACCAGAATCCACGACACCGGCAGTTTGAACCAAGATATCTTCACCTGCGTAGGTGATCCTCTGATCGATACCCCAATACTGCGATGAGGGGGCGACGGCGGTGACATCACTGAAACAAAACAATTACTATCAGTCTGGATTGATCCAGAAGCTGAGGTGCCTTACGCGTATATAATAAAGTCGTACATCCCAGGGTCGGTTCCACCAATGAGAAGCTCTCCATTGTCGTGTGGATTTGCACTGGTGGGTCGGAAAAACATACCAACAACAGCCCGACCAATGTAGTATCGTGACTGCAGGAAGTCAGCGATATCCGGGATCATTTGTCGTAGTGAATTTGGTAGGGCGCCGAGGCTTAACGATGTAGGCCCGATGCCAAGGACACCATCAACGTTGATGGCGATATCCTGCGCATTAAAAACAACACCGATTGGCATCCCGGAGACGATGAAATTTGCCACGCCCTCGAAAGATAATTGATCTACGAATATAGTTCCTATGGATATTAATCATAAGTATTTTTAACATATATTGTTGTATGTCATACCTCTGAAGGAGCCATAACGGTAATCGACTGCCACAGGCTCTCCAGTATCGACTCCGCTTCGGCTCAAGTACGGAACACCGGAGCCAACCCATGTGATCGCGCTAGCGCTGTCGACAATCAAGTTGTCTTCAATGATATGTTAGCAGCCGTATGTTTTCTCAGTGTTGAACTTACAGGTTGTGGGGGGATTGCCAATGTTAACCTTCACGGTGTAGCCAAAAAACCCGCCCCCCAAATCGGCCTGTGACAAAGGAATTCTAGGACGACGAATATACGCATCACTTCGGCCATGCGTACTGTATTCCCCAAAGGCCGCTAAGCGAGCTTCCGAATCGGGCCGTAAGAGGGCGGTAACATTGGAGAATGCTAGCCTGCCGGTCATGGGGAGGGTGATGGGGGGATTGCGAACTTCAACGGGCGATCCTGTGACTGAGAAAGCTAGGAGTACCAATGAGAATACAACGGAGAACATGTCTTACTGGAGAGTCATATCATACATACTCGGGGTTATATATGTATGTGTGATAGCGAACGCGATGGCAATGTTGAGCACCTTAGCCACGTCAGTCCCCCTCAAAAAAGTGATGACGAGATAGTTGCGATGTGAGTCATCGCGAGTGTGAGGATTCGGATAATGTGGCAAGAGATGATCCTGGCATATTGAATTTCTAAATCTCTGTACTTGTTGTCAGGTGCCAGCCAGTAATAGTCGGTACATCAGCATCAGGGAACGGATGAATCCTCGATATCCACTGCGAATTGGATCAAGTCTGCTGACAGAGCAATGGGAAATACCCGTTTTAGGTTACTATGTAGGAACACTGCCGCTATTGCAGAGTTTGGATATGGATTGCTAGTACTATTCTGACAATAGAATTATATCTGCTTTGTAGGGTCCGTGTGTCTGATTTCAGTCTGAATGCCATCACAATCGTGTCGGATTAGCATCTGAAGACGAAGCTATCATGTAACTATATGCTCTTCTATGGATGTGCCTCGCTCCCGGACGCTTCCAGTCGTCGCTCCCTCGTTCCCTGCCACTCACCATCACAAAGTATGGCTTCCATCTCAACCTTCTACAAGAAAGAAAGAAAGTGCTACATAACACATGCGGGATATGGAAAGACGCACGATCTGACGGGGTAATGAGAAAAGTTTGATTTAGCTGTTCACCTGGGAAGACAACGTGTGATGACGAAACGTGACTTTGTTGGGTTGGGCCGTAGCTGAGAAATTGGGTGACTTCCCGTAAGGTTTTACAGACGAATTTCCCTTAATCCACCTGCCTTAGCCGAATAGCCGAGCTGCATTAGGAAGTCGCTGTCAACTGGTTGCTCTCGCACTTGTCTGTAAATTTGCCAAATCTACGGAGGGGTACCTATACGGTGGACTATGTGTATCAGGTTAGTTTTCCAAATACGATAATTATTTGTTGTATTACATTGTTTGTGTATTAGTAAATACAGTGGCTGTGGTTTCGTTTCCCCACATCACCATCGTTATCGACGCTCGTTGTTGCCATCAGCGTGCTCGTCGTCGTGGCATCAGTGCATTTCCCGCTGTGCTACCTTTTGCTGTCACGGCCTACCTTCTGCTCCGCATACTCCGAGGGATCATCAAACTTGTCTAATTTGAAGTAAGTAAATAGTCTTTTGCCTTCATTGTCGACACTCATCAGCGCTTGTTGTCACCATCAGTGTGCTCGTCATGGCACCAGCGCCTTTGCATTCTCCGCCCCTGGACTCATCCCTCTGTTGTTTCTGCTAAACTTCTATGTTCTCACATTAGTGGTTTGGGAGTTTTGCAATATGCAAGATTTGTTTCGAAATGTGATTGATAAATTTGCCAGGGTGGAAAAATCCTGGGCAAAATTTTACATTTCAGACACCATTTTGACACATGAAAAGAAAATAATTTAACCTACAGTGATATTCGAATCAAAATGTTCAATCATTTTGATTCAAATCTTGCATGGGGTAAATTTTTGGAAAAATCTGAAATAAAAATTTAAAAACACATTTTGCCAGTTTGAAAGGAGTTTTACTCTGTGCAATATTTGAATTAAACATTTTGATTCAAATCTCACTGTTGGTTAAATTACTTTCTTTTCATGTGTCAAAATGGTGTATGAAATGTAGAATTTCACTCATGATTTTCCCACCCTTCCAAACTTTGTATTTTTGCTACATCAAAATGTATAGTAAGAATGCCAAATTTATCAATCACATTTCAAAACACATCTTGCATAGTGCAAAACTCCTAAACCACCAATGTGTCTGTGCACCCACCTATCTGCTTACTTCTACTAGTCCCCCAGGGACTTGAGAGGCTTCTATCATGGTACAGTGTGGTATGTCTCCCCACCTATATCCTGTTCCATCCACCCACACTCTCCAGGCATTTGGACAAAACCATGATCCACCAAGCTACAGTATGTATAGACAAGGCTACTGTCTCCACATCAAGGGTGCCAGCAAAATTCTAATGAAGTTATATAGTAAATGAGCATTGAGCATCAGAATGTTACCACAAACATGATGCTATTGAGGCAGTATAGAATTTGTGATTTCTCAGAGGATATCTCATATGCACAGTTATTTTTTTTGTGCCAATCAGACCTTGCATGCATCATATTGTATCATGCTACAACTGATTGTGATGGGCCTGCTCTAAAGAAATCATGGTTGTGTAAGTGAATAGGTCTTAGGCTATGAGTTCATATTGAAGTTTGTGCCAGAGCCATATCACTGATATATTGAATTGCTTCATGTGGAAGTGACAGTATTTTGAGGCAAGTTTCTTCACAAATATCACACAATCTAATGCAGTGCAGCAACTTCATCTATCAGACTCCATCTTCAGACCATAACACTTGTTTTGTCATGGTCCATGGTTCAGTGCTCAGGATGTTCGCTCACATTTCCTTGAATGGACAAGTCAATGTGTGTGAAGTGCTCAAAGCTCAAAGCTGCAAATGCAGCAGAACAAGAACAGATTATGGTACATCTTCACCTCACTACATGCCTGTTGTTTTAGGTTTATATTCACCAATGCCCTATTTCCTACTATGCAGCAACAACCACAATGTGAATGCTGTGGCTGTGTCTATCTGTTCTTGCACTTGCCATTATGTGGTAGCTGCAAAAACAGCAACAATGATAGTAAGCAAATGTTTGCACTTATCAAGTGACTCCCACAAGCTAATGTTAAACTTAGCTTCAAATGAATCATCTGAGTCAGGCAGTAATGTCATTGCCAGTGGCATTGCTTAGTCTATTTGCATCACCAGACTGTGTATACCTGTGAGGCTAGTCAGCACCAACTAAACCAACCACAGTCACAAAACTCTTCAATGTCAAATGCAAGTGATGTGAGGTGGAGAGTGTCACTTCTTAAGGCCAATGCTCAGGCAGCGAAGGTTGATGTTGACTTTACCCTTTAGCAATATCCCTATGGGAGCTCAAAGCCCTCTAAACTTGCCATTCCATCATCACAAGTGACTTTGCTACCATGGACCTAGCCACCAGTGCCTTCAAACAGCTGATGTTGAAAGAAAGAGGCCTATATAATAATACTCCAACCCTTTTGGGGCTTTCTGATACTGCTTTAGATGCCATGTTTGATTGGTAATGTTGCTGTTGAGTGGTCAGTGGATGGATACTAACAAATCCTGTCATGCAGGCATAGGGTCAAGTATTGTATGGTGCTTAACAACACTACTGTTAAGACTGTACTTAATAGGTGAGAAATTTGAAGGGCTTTGGCCTTAGTTCATACACTGTGCCCCTTTCCTGAGTACTGCCCTTTATTTCAGAGGAGTAATATACATCTGAGGATCCAGAAGTGCTTGCATGACAGATCCAAAGGTCTGAAGATATTGGATATGATACATCTGAAGGATATCTGGAACATATGGATGGAAAGAGTACATCTGAAGGGTATCTGGAGTGTATGGATGGAAAGAGTACATCTGAAGGGTATCTGGAGTATATGGATGGATTCAAGGTATAAGACTAGTAGCAAACGAGGTCTGTACTAGAAACTAATGTATATAGACTACCGAAGGTAGAGTTGGAAGTGTAGACTGTGGGAATCAATCCTAAGTCTCAGAAGATACTAGAGCTAGAAGAGGCTCAAGTTCAGAGGAATGGAATGAGCAGAATCTAAGATGATATTTGAACTAAGGTTCTCTAGAGTTGTACATGCAGTTTATATACTGTAGGTAGCTAGTACAGATAATCAGCAAGTCCAGGACTGGAGGGCTATGCACAAAGTATAACAGAAGTCTATTAGTAAATGCACAGCGGATTAGTAAATGTGAGTCAGATATGAAGCACAGGTAATGAATCAGTAAGCAGGACAGGAATATACACAGCCAGGACACCAGTATAGGTAGATCACCAAAAGGGGATAGTGTCATATACCAGATTCTACACTCCACTTTCACTATAATATCCTGCTCAAATCCACATCCATCCAATCCCTACTCAATCCAGTTCACATATCCAATCTAATACACTTATCCAATCCATATCCAATTCAAGACACTTCTATCTGTCTATCTGTCCATCTGTCCATCCATCCATCTACCCATCTATCCATCCATCCATCCATCCATCCATCCATCCATCCATCCATCCATCTGTCTATCCATCTGTCCATCTGTCCATCCATCCATCATCCATCTGACACTCTGCTACTCCTATTTCTGGACATCTATACCTTTGTACATCTGGACCACCTTTGAATTCTTGTATCTTCAGATTCTTGTACCTTTGGATCCTCGTACCTTCAGACCCTTGGTCCTATGGTCCTATGGTCCTGTCCTATTCTATCCTTCATCCTATTGTAACATCCTTCACTGTTCTACCCTGGACTTTGTCCAAGTAGTCTTGTCATCGTCCCCTAACATCTAGGAATGGTTCCAGTGAATTCCTGCACTCATTCAGAAGTCCTTTGAAGCTCCATTGAGCTACCCTACCCTAGAGTTCATTTCAGACTATGTCTGAACTTCACCCAAACTCTCCTTGGGACTTCATCTGAAGTTAAGGGGCAATACTTGGGTAAGGGGCACAGCATATGAGCTGAGGCCAAAGCCCTTTATGATCTATTAACCCTCCAAGCACGTCTCTAACAGAGAGAAGCAAGTATGCACAGTAGACTTAGAACACAAGAAGCTAGGGGTTTTAGATGGGTGATCCAGATCAGATCTGTGGTCTGGATAGAAGCAGGATTAATTGGATCAGATTGGATCAGATTGGATCTGAGATCAAATATATGGAATATGACAACCACCAAGCTTGTAGACAAGAGACAAGTAAAGGTAGGCAATTGACATCTTGAGTCAATTTTTTGGGACTATCCACATTCCTAGCCATTTTCCAGACCATTGATCATAGATTGCCCATATAGGAAAGCCTATCTTACTCAATTTATCATGCCCATCACCACTCATTGGTGATGGAGACCTAATGAGACTAATGGCTGATGAGCAATCTTCTTTTTTGAAAGACCCCATTGGGCAAACCCATCCAGCTTGTGTTGCCTCATTTTATCCATCACATATTTCCTTGCTCAAATTAGTTTGTCTGCATCAATACATTATAATGACAGAATTACCTTGTCAGTAGATGTCCTGTGTCTGCCATAATGGCTTCCCAGACTAAACAGGGCCCACAGTGGTGAAGGGGATCCTGTGCAAGCTGATCAAGTACCAACTGCCACTTAGTCAAACCTAGAAGCAAGCAAGGCAGCTGCCCACTTTCAAGAAGTCCAAATTGTTGCTGATATCACACAACAGTTGCTTCACTATGGGTGAAGCATGAGCATACACTAACAGAGAACACAGTCAAATTCACCTCATGATTATACCATGCTCTGCCCAGAGAAGATGGCTGTTTTTTGTCCTATTTGTGATATTATCATGGTGATACTGGATAAGGATTTGCCAGATGAATGGATCATTCTTTCAAGCTATCATGATATACAAATTAGTATAATGTTAGTAGATCAATGTAATGCTACTCACAACAGTGCTGGTATTAGTTTTTGCCCTCAGGGTTTGGCATACAACCAGAGGTACAGGTATTTCTGTTGACAGGAAGAATCTGCAACTCATCTTCATTCAGAGCCTCATCTGCATCATGAGAGTCCATGAGAACACAGGATGTAATGGTAAGAATGTACATACCCAATACTGCATAAGAACAAGAGAACAGATCTTATACCTGCCCAGTATCATCCATCTGCACTCATTGGCCCTGAAACATGAAACTGTGAAGTACAACCATGAGGCAAAAGATGTATGTATAGTATTATTTACTTACTTCAAGTTAGACAAGCTCAATGATCCCTCAGAGTATGCAGAGCAGAAGGTAGGCTGTGACAGTGAAAGGTAGTACAGTGGGAAATGCACTGATGCCATGACAATGAGCATCAATAACAATGATGATGTGGGGAAACAAAACCACAGCCACTGTATTTACTAATACACAAACAATATAATACAACAAATAATTATTGCATTTGGAAAACTAACCTGATACACATAGTCCACTGTATACCTACCCCTCTGTAAATGTCTATAAATCATAAAATGTCTGATTCAGGCAATTTTCTTACTCTTTTTAGATGTATCTGTCTCAGAACACCTCACTGGAAATATGAATCCATCTTCTCATCTCAATTCTCTCAGGGCCAATTCCAACATTTCTCACACAAATACACCTATAAGTTTTGTCTCTGCAGCTAGTACTGACCATGCAGCAAGTCAGACACAAAATGGCCATCCTGTGCCATTTAACTTTGTAGATGTGAGTGCAGCAATTAAATTATATCTATCTTAAAGCTAATCATATATAGTTCAAAACCCTCAGCCCAGCAGAACCTTATAGGTATGGTAATTCAAACTTCCTTGAGGATCCAGGCCATTCTTGCATGCATCCTCCCAATGCCCTATATTGTGACATGGAGTTTCAACCATCTCATACACATCATCCTTTCCTTTACTCTGCTGTACCCCCTCATCTTCAACCTTCTTCCAAGCCTCTGATTCCTTTGAGCAAGGCTGTCTCTGATGAAGAGCTCAAGCAACCATATCTTTTGGCAGCTCCCACCAAAGCTCCAAAGTATCCATCTGCACCAACTGTGCAGCCTCAAAAACCCCCTCTGAATAAGAAAACTAAAGCCGGTGGCAAGGGCAAAGCCCCTACTAAGCCTGAGCCTAATATATCTCTGTCAGTTAGCAAGGCTCCCAAAAAAGGCTGACGAGTTGGTGCAACCAGTTATTCTGCTAATGAACTATGACATCCTGAATGGGATGAAGATGAAGCAGTGAGTGAGATTGAGGGTAAGGATATCTTAGATTTGTCAAGTGGGTCTGATGAAGAGGTGCAAGGGGTGAAGTAAGGTCTGAAGAAGGCAGTCATGAAGGCATTCCATGCAAATCCTCTCCTTAAACCTGGTATTCACTGTCCATGTACCACTGCTGCATCTGAGGCATTGTCTTTACTCACATCTGTCTTTAATCTGGCTGTCATCAAGGAACATGATGAGACACAGCTCTCATCATTAGTATAGTTCAATCAGATCAACTCTCTTCAGTCTAAACTTTGCAAAGCAAGACAATGAATCAAGACTCTCAATGACCATCTTATGCAGGAGTGCTATTGTGCAGATAATACAGAGAGCCAAGTCAAAATGCTCAAGTAAATGTTGTTTTCTCAAGACAAGACTCAGTCACATCATACTCCTGCTCATCCTCATCCTCATCATTCTTATGACTTTGGCCACTTGTGTCAAACCTTGGTCCATTCCCATCATTCTCAACAGCCCTCAGTTGCACCATACAGTTTGAACTCTCCACCATGAGCCCATTATCACTCTTCTAACCATTACTATTTGCCATCACATCACTCCTCACCAACACACAAATATATGTCCAGACTCAATGATTCTGGTGCTGGTCCTTCAGAAACATTGAAAGTTGGCACCAATGGACTTGATGAACTTGCACTAATAGCAGCTAATATTGCAGAAAAGGATAACCATGGTCCAAAGTAGTTTTAAAAATACTGTCTTTATTCAAAACAAAATTTATTGAGTTTGCCCTACAAGATGATAGCAAGCAACACAATCACAGTGATGAATATCACCAAATAAAACATTACTGAGATCAAGCCACAGCTGCTCATCCTCCCATGCTTTCCAGATAGGCATGTATACACTATGAATCTGATTAATACCAACACAGATTGCTCTCACATTGCTCAATCTCACACACAACTCCAGAAGCCTCCATACACTTGATCATTGACGTCCAATGGAACATGAAGTCTACCAAAAGAGCCCTGCATCATTTGCATGCCCCACTTTGCTATCTAACAGTAGGATAGCAGTTGCCAGTTGAATGCCAGGAGCTCTGCCTGTGCTTGTGCATCACCTTGAAGGATGGCATCACTTTTGAGTGGTGCTTGAATCTTGCCTGAGATTGCTGATATCCCATGGAGAAACACAGAATCAGCAATAAGATAATATCCATCAGGAGTTTTTTGGTGAAGTTGTGCATATACAGGGTGGGAGGTATGTGAATTATGCCAACTTCCAGGAGCATTGAGTATAGCAGATATTATGATGCCTGAAAATCATGAGTGTAAGACAAAAATGCAAAGATCATGTTGAACTCACCTCATGGAGAAAAAACAAGTACATTAGAAATAAAATGTGAACTCTTCCATCCATTGTAAGTAGCATTCTTGACTTCAGGATCATCAGCCTCTTGACATGGAAGACTGAGCCCATCAATGCTGGCAAAACCCCCCACAAGTCTTGGATGATGAGCACAAATTGGAAAATTATCTTCAAAACAATTTCATTGTGGTCAGGGAAGCAAATTGCACCTTCAGGCATATCATGGAGAGTCTGAAGGAAAATATCAAGTGCAAAATTAAGGTAGCAGTTGACAGTGGTAGGTATAAGTGCAAAAATCTGTTGCAGTGAGATTTCTCACATGGCTGAGCTGAGGAAGTACAGTGTAAGCCCCAGTGCACCTGCAGCATCAAGTGAATGGGGTCCAATACAAGGCTGACCCTGACTAGATACATCAGCAAGAGGGATTGTTGTAGAGTTCCTGTCATATCTCATATATCCATGCTTCTTATCTGGACCTTGGACACCAGATCTGATCAAGATCCAATGCAATCCAATGCACAGATCCATTTCCAATATGATAAGCTTCTCAATTCATTTCTTGTCCATTCAACGTTAAACACAGCCTATTCCTCTATTCAGTGTTCCTTGCTTCCAGCTCTCCAGTATTCTCTATTGTCCAACTATGTTCTTGATCCAGTTGCTCTTATGTATTATTCCTATGCTTCCGATCTTCAGTTATCCTCTTATCCTGTTCCATTACTGATTCATCCTGCCTTTCCATTTCCATCTCCATGTCTACTATAATCTGTGACACTTTAATATAATATTCCATGTGCTTTGTACATAGCCTCAGACACTTGACTATGTACATTTCCAGTGTTACCTACAGTATATAAACCCATGTAACTCTCAATACATCCTCAGTTCAAATATCAACTATAGTTCTGCTTATTTCCATTCCTCTGGACTCAAGTCTATACTCTTGTCACTTATCTGAGACTTAGGATTGAATCTGTAAGTCTATATCTTCAGCTCTACCTATGGTAGTCTATCTCTGCAGTTTCTAGTCCAAACCTCATCCAGATTAGCCTATACATCTTTCTGCTATCTAGATAGCCTTCAGATATCAATATGCTATATATCTGGATCTTTGGATGCAATACCCAAGCCCTTCAGAAATACAGGGCAATACTCAGGAAAGGGGCACAGTTCATGAGCTGAGGCCAAAGCCCTTCATATCTGATAACACTTGAGCACAACCTTGACAGTTCCACTTATTAGCAAATCCACTGTTGAGAAGTTGATGGAATGTGGTAACATCAAATCTCATCATGGTAATATAAGCATGGTCATTGTAGCTTTCATAAAGCTGCATCCATGGTGTTATGATGCAAGGGTTTAGGAGTAGCTGAGGATGGCAAAGATATAGCCATGGTGGATTTTGAAGACAATTTTTCATAAGATGTGCCTCTTCAGCATCAAGAATGAGAATGCCAGTCAGGGCAGCTGTTACAATTGTAGTACACCCCTATTCATTTCTCTCTTCCTACTTACATTTTCCTTCTTGATTATCTCATCATTCCCTTGTATATTATCTTCGCCCATGGTCACTTGACCATACATTCATACATGACTCATTCTGACTCAGTTCTGCCTATGACTCATTCTTACCTTCTATGACATCATATGTTCAAAATGTTGTCCCTTAGCTGCCTTCCTTTGTTGGTTATGCAACCCATGTATATCTGACGAGCTTGCTCTAAAGTCCCCTTTTACTTTAGTATATAAACACTTGTAGATACACTGTATTTCCTCATTCTAATCTTGCTGGGTTTTACCTGGATTCTTCCTTCGCTAAGGACTCCCAATCCTTAGTCATCTAAGATTGTATCTAAGCTTAGCACACCTGAGTATTAGTCTAAAGTGAGCTTACTTGCTTCGACTCAGCTAGTTCTGTGTACCACCTACTCGGAGCTATCTTCATCATCATAGAACATATTCAACTCAAGCCAGTCTAGTCCTCTCTGGCACTCAACTGTCTTCATTATCTACCTTGACCCCATGCTAGATCTTTGTCCAGCTAGTGTAATGAACCCACGACTTTTGAGGCCACTTGTTTGTGGCAGTCATGTTCAGAACTATCCCAGTTTGTAACAGCAGCTTGTAGTTCCAGCATCTCATCATCAGCAAATACATGCTGCATTAGAACTTCAACATCCATGATAGGCCTACTAGATAACTGAAAAATGACTGTCATTCTTGTTTCTATGTCTTATGGTTTACAGATTTTGTCTGTAAATTAGCTGATGTCAAACTGTTTAAATTTTGACAGATGACTTTTTTCTGTAAATTCTTATGGAAAGTCACCCATTTATGCTGGCATTGTCAAGGTAAAAAAAAACAGTAAAAATTTCAACAAATGACATAACACACTGTATGAGAATAGGCTGTCACCCAAGCACCACCAGCATTGAAACCATGCACTTCTTCATTCAGCATCAGGCAAGCAAGCCAAAAACAAGAAAAGAGATCCTGCACCAACTGAGAGCAGGACACAGCCAGAGCATCATTCAGCATCAAGCCAAGGGACTAGAACATGACACTCTCTGAGAGCAAGACATGGCCAGAACATCATCAGTGTCAGGTAAACAGACCAAACATATACTCTAAGAGTGGGACACAACAAGAGCGCTATTAGAGCTGATATTAAGCAAGCCAAAAGATGAGAACATGCACTGGCTGGGAGTGGAATGTAACTAAGTGAATCAACAAAAAGGAAATGCACTGCCTGAGAGTGGGACATGGCCAAAGGATCATCAGGGTTGCCTGGGTAAGTGAGCTAATAAATGAGAAACACACTGGCTGAGAGCAGGACATGGTCAGCCTGAGAGCATTGTTGTCATCAGATAAGCAAGCCAAAAAGACATGGATAACCTACTACAGGACCTGGTTTTGTTACTCTGAAGGTGAAACTAGATGCTTAAATGTCAAGGCAACTCTAAGTTGATGGTGAGGCTGCTCTTGTCTGACATATGTTTGAGTGGAAGATGCACTGGGCAAAATATTGGATGACTTTCCATAGGCAAAATAATCCAGAATAGAATATACCAGAGTCTCAAAAATTTACCAAACATCACTGATATGTTAATCTACTATCCATCACACTTGTTTTTTGACAGTCCACTATTTCATGATTTTTGTCTACAGCACTCAATTTTAAAGTAATTGCTGTCACAACCTCTTAAATCACTTAAGACTAGTGCAGAGACTAGGACTTGAACAAAGGTTATCACAACAGAAGAGAGAATGAGCAGTGACATCTGGTTGCTACTCAAGGTAGATACAAGAGGTTTGAACTAAAGAACTACTATGACAAAACTAACTAACTATATAGGCATATTGAAACTGAGATACAAACTGAGTCTGAAACTACTAGCCAATCAGAAATTAGAAAAAGGAATCATATGATGTGATGTTGTGACATTTGTTGATGACATCATAATGACATCATATTCTAGAAGATTCTAAGATCACATGACACTATCTTATCTTATCTTATCCGATAGCATCATAGAAGACCTCTTCATCTTCATCAGGAAGTTCAACTATAGAAGCAGATATAGGGATTTTGGTAGGGTTAGGGTTTGTCTTAGTGCTGGGTTTAGGCACTTTAGGGAAATTGAGGAATGAATAATGGTTTGTATGAGGAATTCATGACAATTGCTTAGCTACTTCACTTGGTATACTCCGCATATTATACTAGCCTATTCCAAGTAAAACAAAACAAAACCATTGAGAAATGGTAGAGATCATGTTTTTAACATGACACCCACAAAAATCACAATTCAGTGTCACCTGCCATGGCTGCCAATTTGATGTGTGAACAGGTGAGCAATGGGCACTTACAATGACTGGGTTTGTGGGGTGTCACTGAGGTGAGCTATTGGTGTCTACTGACTCTGACTATGAGCACATCCAATGACCATATTTTTTTTGCTCAACACACACATCCAACAAGTCAGGCTTCACAATTCTTTCATGTATCAATAATCAATATCTACCTGTCCATCCACATACCAATATTTTACACAGCAGTGATTATTTTCATTTAGCTCTATGTTTCTCCATACATACTATAGCTTGCATATTTACCACTACAGCATCCTAATCAATTACTATTGAAATTCATGAGTTGTCGAACAGGCTGTAAATTCGGCAAGTGTGACTGTCCGTTACTATTAGTGACATCAGTGTGACTCACGAAATATTGGACCATCACGAAACGAGTATAATGGATATTTGGGATGCTCGCTTGCGCAGAAACTTAAAAGACGCTAAGCGCAGCTATGAGGTCGCCTAAATTCAAGCACTGCTGCACCGCTCATTGAGCACTTACACGATATACCTTCAATACCCTTCACCAATGCAGGAGCTACGAGAAAATCTTGGATTGGTCTGCCAAGCATGCGGTGCATGTCCCTGACTCAGAGGTTACCCGTTTCGAAGATACAGTTGACACCCCGTTACCTTACCATCTATCTGATGATTAGCGATGTATAAGGGATATGGTGCTGCTCAGTCGCTACATACTATCACAAGGATCTTGCAAGAACGGCAATGATCAAGAGCTCAGTCGAAATAATATATTGTTAGTACGTCGATGACGTAAGAATGAATGATATATTTGATGTGCACTCAAGCTTCAAGTGTGAACAAGTCCAAAACTGAGTAGTAGAAATACGAAAACTCATCATTTTGTACTGGTATTTTTAGTACCAGTTGTGTCTCAGTAGTAAGTACTCGCTTCTCTGTCTGCCAAACTCAAATGTTGAGTCGCACCTCGATTCTAAGATATCTGATAGCAAAGCAAAAGAACAATGATGGAAGTTATAGTTATGTGCATAGCTATGACTTACTTCCATGGGGTACCGATAGTGAAGTAAGTTGGTAGTAGTTTCAAAACTTCTTGTCAGGTCGCACCTCTACATGCGTCGTTTTGAGTTCCTCATGCCAGCAAAAGCGGTGAACAGAGGCACACTTCTTACCGAAGGTTTTACATTTGCAATTACGGCCAGCAAATTGCAACTAGGTCCTGGATCCGAACCTCGCAATTATTTTGTTATCAGGAGCTGTGTTGAAGACTATGATGTGACATACCGCAGCAAGAGTAAAATCGTAATAATCATCGAGGGTGCCGATAACGACTAGGAGTGGGGTTAATGCTGACAAGGCACCACCTGTGACGTTTCCTGGAAGCCAGTGGTCAAAATGAACGAATTCCTATGACTACTTTGAGTTGTATATTGCTTGCTAGGTAGCAGATATTTTCATCGACACAGTGCAGGTTTAGTGGTGCCTGGAATATTAATAGAAGTGGTAGTCGTATTTTTGGCAACCAATAATGGTGCTTGCACCTTTCCCGTGACTTGGGTTGACGTTGTTGTGCACTCCATACTTTACGGCGTACATTGATCGCAGTGGCTTCAACTTTCCTATGTAAGTGAGATAACAAAAACCCCTTCCGCACACCAGTATCTATGATGGTACCTACTACGGCTGTCCTCTACTGCGCGAGTATCTCCACCAGTTCACTGATAGTTGCCCCTCTTACATATCATATTGTCCCGTGAAAGGACCTGCTGCCGACTGCCCTTTGCACCGTGACCGTGCTCATCTGGAGATGAAATTCGGGCATGATGGTTCTGCCCCGTTTGGACTTCAGACGTTGCCAGTGAGTGACAACTGATTACTGCGACCGTCTACTCAGAACAATCCCTTTCAAAAGTTCTGAGTGGATAAGGCTTCAGCCAAATGAATTAAAGTGACCTGAGTCACGAGTGGGCCTACGAAAAGGTATAAAACCCTCCCGAAGATTCCAATGTAATGCATCTACAAAGTATCAGTCCCACCGACCTTTCAACTCAAACATGAAGCTCTCTCTTGTCTTCAGTGTGCTCGTATCCATCGTTGTTCTTGCTACAGCGTACCCCTACCAAAGAAGCCACTGGCATGGCGAAACGTTCCAGTGAGTATTCATAACTCACCACTATGCGGATGTTGACAAGCGTCACTTGCTGCTAGATGTGGGGAAGCGCGACTCGGAGATAATTGGCCAATTTGACATCTACAAGAAGAGGGATGAGGGGAAGCGCAACTCAGAGGAAGTCGATGACCACGACTCCAACTACAAAGACTACAGGAAGAGGGACGAGGGGAAGCGCGACTCGGAGGAAGTCGACGACCACGACTCCAACTACAAGGACTACAGGAAGAGGGATGAGGGAAAACGCAACTCAGAGGAAGTCGACGACCACGACTCCAACTACAAAGACTATAGGAAGAGGGGTGAGGAGGAAGTGGACACCGGTGACACCCGCTATGACACCTACAGGAAGAGGGATGAGGGAGTTGTCTACTAAAGACTACTAGTACAAGCTCGAGGAACTTCACCCCATATTCTACGCAGAGTTATAGCTGTATACTTTCGAGTTGGTTCACTGAGTCTGACATCCCGCAGCCTCATCTACAAGTAACTTCCCCTGTAGATTTACATATAGATCTTTATCTCTTCATCTGATTGTTTGGTTTCTGACATGTCACCTACCTATGTAATATAATCCCAGTTGTTTCACTCTTTTTTAGTTCGAGTGGCGTTCTTGTCACTATGCTATCGTCTGGTGCAGTGGTGACATTGCATATTGCATTTTCCAACTCGCATGAACGTTGTCGCCTTAACTGCTCTCGGTTCCTGTTGATGTAAAATGACAGTATGTCAATTGTTAGCTGGCTCTCATGAGTCTCATCCGAGGTGATATATAGCTTCCCTTGAATGGTCTTAGTATGGGAAGACTCTGTGTACGAAGTAATAACATGTAGCAACATATATATCGTGCATGGGTACTAGTAGAAGGTTAGAACAACGAAATGCAGCGACGACAACAGGCCTGACTGAGAAAGCAACAAAAATAACCGATTTTTTGGTATCGTTCCGCTACCTCTCATCCATGCAGCTGATGTTATGACATCGCCTTGAAGCTACTCAATTTCAACCGCGCCATAAGAGGAAGCATCGACACATTCTAGCGTTTGTTCATCACCTGGTCGTCCATCACCTGGTCGTCGTTGCCGCTCCCTTCTGCTGCGAGTGATTTATTTGCGGATTTGATGAAGGTTGCGGACAATGTAGACATATACTAAGACATTGTTGGATAGCGGCACGGATGCGGTGGCAGAGGCTTGGTAGGATGCCGTAATGCGGCAAAATCCCCCAAAACAGTAACTAGATATCATTTACGCGTTTTTGCGCGTCCGAATCTGCAACTTGCATAGTTGTTCATCAACATGGATCCTTACACTCCACGAACGCGTCCAGGAGGTCGCAAGAAGAACCTTGGTCTGTCTGCCAAAGAGTACACCAAGGTACGAGTCTCCTTACCTGTCATGTGTACTTATTATGATATGCGGACGATCGACCATTCAGATCACAGGCACTATCGCTTCCGTTCGCAGAAACAGACAATCGAACGACGATATCTACGAAGATGCAGATGTCCACTTATGCTCATCGCGAGAAGGCCGTGGCAAAAGTAGGTGGTCCTCGATGAGTTGCATACTAAAGTATTGATGGCATGTAGGCCACGAGCCGTCATTTATCGCTGAGACTTCGTTCGTGCGCGCACCACTGAACTCACGCGTGGGCGCATCTGCTTCGATACCTAAAACAAAGGGGAAGGCAAAGGAAGATATATTGGACAATCTTCCCGTGGATATACAAGAGGCTTTGATTTTAGAGGATCTCCTCTATGTTCTGATGGTACGTTTTTGCGAGTTGATGCTCGAAGTGGATAGCCTTTTCTTTGTTATCAGCCAGGAAATCTTGTGATCTTGTTCAAATAGATGTTCCACCATTACCTTTGCTTTGCTATTCATCTCAAATTTCGACCCACACACTCCTTTTCCTTCGGTTCAGTTCATATTCAACTTCCAATTATAACAATGATCGGATGTTTGATGTTCCTTCTTAATCTCTTGAGAAATGTATTTTTCTTTGTTCTTGTGCTTCTGCTCCGTGCTTCACCTCGTCCTCACCTGGATCATCACAGGGCATTGAGGGAACATATATTTCCCACCATCCTGAATACTCGCCAGAAGATGACGACCCACTCAAGGGAATACATTTTGTCGTATCCTGCCCCTTAGGTTTGCCTCACAGCTCAGAGGATATTGTTCTCGCTCATGCCTTTTACAGATTCATCCCTTCGAGACCTAACGGAACGGATAGTG
>MU172991.1:107526-123244 GCA_016695475.1 Suillus decipiens
GGCGTCGACTTCCTCCGAGTTGCGCTTCCCCTCGTCCCTCTTCCTGTAGTCAAAGTAGTTGATGTCATTGGCGTCGACTTCCTCCGAGTCGCGCTTCCCCTCATGCCTCTTCTTGTATTCCTTGTAATTGGAGTCGTTGTCGTCAACTTCCTCCAAGTCGCGCTTCCCCTCATGCCTCTTCTTGTATTCCTTGTAATTGGAGTCGTTGTCGTCAACTTCCTCGGAGTTGCGCTTTCCCTCGTTCCTCTTCCTGTAGTCTATGTAGTTGTGGTCATTTGTGTCGACTTCCTCCAAGTTTCGTTTCCTGTAGTTTATATAGTCGGAGTCGTTGGCATCAATTTCCCCCAAGTCGCGCTTTCCTACCACTAGCAGCAAGTTACGCTTGTCAACATCTGCATAGTGATGAGTTATGAGTACTCACTGGAACGTTTCGCGACGCCAGTGGCTCCCTGTGTGGGATACGCTGCAACAAGAACAACGATGGATGCAAGCACGCTGAAGACAAGAGAGAGCTTCATGTTTGAGTTAAGAGGTCGGTGTGCAGTGACTGGTACTTCGTCGATGCATTACATTGGAATCTTCAAGTAGACTTTATACTTTTTCGTAGGTCTGCTCGTGACTTGGGTCACCCCGATTCGAAGCCTTATCCACTCAGAACTTTTGAAAGGGGTTGTTCTAAGTGGACGGTCGCAGTAATCTGGCGTTAGTCTCATTGGACCTGCAAAATCACTCAGCGCCTGCAATCTCAACTGAGGCAAGACCATCAAGTCCGTCATCTTCGGATGGGCTCGTGCAATGATGGAGCTACTGGACCCCGGCA
The DNA here is from genome assembly GCA_016695475.1 of Suillus decipiens. Taxonomy (NCBI): domain Eukaryota; kingdom Fungi; phylum Basidiomycota; class Agaricomycetes; order Boletales; family Suillaceae; genus Suillus; species Suillus decipiens. Next base: position 108,347 of record MU172991.1, read on the forward strand.
GGTCGTCTCGCGCGAGAAAGTGATATGAAATTACAACACTCCCGCAGCAGAGACCATTATAGATACCGACCTATAGGTTTTCGTTACATTGGAGAAATATTGAAATATAAAGCCACGTATGACTCACATCAGAAAACCACCGCGATCAACGGAGGCATGTGACTATCATAGGGCCTTCCCCACCGGTCAATAAACGAGAATTTTTTTAAAAAAACGGAGGCTTTGAGGACGGCGCTGCCAAGAAATACACATACATCATTTCTATTAATATTCCGTAGTGCTGATCTTGCCATATTAAGTGGGACTACTAGATATGTAAGACGGAGAATACTTACTCCCGCATCAGAGGACCGCTACAGATATTACCCTTGATGCTGATATTTATATATATAATTTTCTTCCATTACATTCCCTGAAAACCATCACAATCAACGTAAAGCACTAATGCTAGCCCTCAAGCACTGCATTCGCGAATTGGCAAGTGCGCGATGCCGAGGAAGGTGCAGATACATACCACAACAGGGAACCTCGCATATTCGTAAATTCTTACTGTACCTTACTTATAAATAGTCGATATGACTTACTTGAACACGAAAAATATCTGCTATCTAAATAATAGTAAGCCAGATTATTTTTGACTGTACGGTACCCATGATCAAGATCCATGCCATTCCATGCGCTAGTATCAACCACATTCGAGTCCTTTGAACTCCATTCAGGTCCTTTCCACCGTGACATTGGTACGCGTTTCAGGGTTGAACAAAGTCAATATTAATTAACGTCAGCGGTAATCCCGGCCCTTGTCAGCGTGTACCTCATTCTTCTCTTCGTAGTCGTCATCGGCATCTCATTACGGACACTTTACGAACACTTACAACTTCAGTAATACACCCATCTTGCAGTGATGCTTTCTTTTTTCAAAGACCAATTTAGTTGAACGAGATAGATCTATTGGTACTGCTAGGATGTCTGATGCTTTGTAGATATGTTAGAAATATTCGTGGTGCATACTACATCAGGGTCCAACATAACCAAAAACGAACAATTACGAACACAAACCTGAGCTATGCCAAAAACAAACGGCTTTAAAGCATGTCAGAGCGCACTTCGACCCAATCAGCTTTTCAGATGCCCACTCGGCATTAATGATTATTATTTCACTCTTGCTGCGCGCGTTACATCAAGGTCTTAGACACAGGTCTTGATAACAAACAGTTGCGAGGTTCGGTTCGGTTCTAGGATCTAGGATCTGATTGCAGAGGTAAACCTTCTGTAAAAACTGTGCCTTTAATCATCGCTTTTATTGGAATTGGAAACTCGTCACGACGAATGTAGAAAACTTGTCAAAAATATTATTGATATCCATCATTGTTCTTTAATGGCTTTGCTATCAGATGTCTCAGAATCGAGGTGCGACTCGAACGATAACATTTGAGACATGTACGCTAAAAGAAGGGAGTACTGATGCATAATCAACACTAAACATACCGGAAAGAATTGACCAATACGACATTACAGAACAAGGAGTATGTGTGACTGACAAGCAAACAAAAGTAATCATCGTACCCATTAAACAATTAATTCTGGATGTCGTGCTTGAAGCTGCATCGGGTGGACGGTAAGGGGATGTCAACTGTATCTTCAAAACGAGTAACCTCTGATTCAGGGATATGTACCGCATGCTTGACAGACCGATTCAGATTTTTCTCATAGCTCCTGCATTGGTGACGGGTATTGAACTTGGGGTATGTGTCACCTGCATTGCACATGATATTCTCAATGCAATGATCTATAATGTATACGATAAGCAGGAGGCGCATCAAATAAAAAAAAGGATGTACCAAGATGCATGCGAAGCACTCCGGGCCTGTCCTGGAACGAAATCTATTTGGGTGCGTAATACTTGTGCCAGGAGGATTTGCGAAGTAGCTTCTACAAAACGTGGGGAAAGAACAACCAGACTTTTGGTGTAGTATTGCTTACCAGACGACGAAGTTGGTGAGGGGCTTCCATGTTCGCCATGAAACCCCCCACCAATTTTGGCTGGGAACTTACCTTGAAAGGCGAATTTATTTCGCCAGCCTTGATAATCTCCTCGAGCCACACTTGAATTGGTAGCACTGAAGTTACGTTAGCATGAATAATTGGACAACGCACAACAGCACCACTTGCCGGAGCTGTCCACAAGTACTGCTGCGGCAGATCATCAACACTATATTGACTATCCAATTATGGTTGTTTACTTACAAGTATCTCCAAATGAGTCGTTGTCAGCATCGACAGGACAGCAGTACTATAAAAATCTTTGAGACCATGAGGGAACACTGTTTGCTGAACTCGGGAGTTGTAGAGATAGTTTGGGACACGCGACGGTAGATGCGATACATGTCCCAAAAAATGTTTAGGGGTCCTCATCACGTGTGTTGGGTCATCATATAACAGCCCGTCGATGCGAGAGTCGCATACCTCAGCGGAGCGCTGGAAGGTGGGAACACCAGGAATCCTGAGAAAGCCGGTGTGGACATATGCAGATGCTTTAGCGTCCTGGTGACCCTCAGTGATGCGTCCCCACGATAGTCGAGTGCATACTTGTCGTTAATCGCCGATACATCAGATGTAATTCGAATCAGAAAGCGCAGTAACTAGCATCGGAAACTCACCGTGATCAACGGAAAGTATCAAGGTTGTATCTCGCATTCGCAATTCGAGGACCACGTGTATATGCAATGATAGCAAAAGCTGTGAACAAATGAAAGTATCAAAATTACCGAGTTAGTATATGTCTGTAAGTAGTTAAGACTGTTGTGCCTTAACAGTTACGCCAAAAGGCAGTGATAATCAAAGCTCATGCTTGATTACCGCAGACAGTATTTATGCTGATTATGGGAACTCAGGTAAGCCAACGGGCTTACAATGTCCCGTATAAACCACAACGGATTCTCGGACTGAACATGATACTGGCTAAGATGAATTTATCATTTCTTGAAGCTATCATGTATATAAATAAGTGAAATGTCAGTAGACTGAGTGACATGACTCACGACAGTGTTGAAGTCATTTTTTGCCCTCCGGCCCGGGCTTTGAACAATGTCAGAGGTCCCTTCTTCAACAAGTAGAGTCGTCTACTCATATGTTATACATCTTCACTCAGAGCCTTGTCAGCATCGTGAGACTCCGCGCAAAGGACAAAAGATAAATGTATAGTACAGCACAAGAACGAGAAGGGGTTTGTGGTCCGGTATCATGCATGGCATACCTGGTGCCCCGAGCGTTAAGCACAACTGTGAGGCAAGTATGTACATCAGTTGATTCAATGATATAAATGGCGGTACTTACCATTGAGCTGGGCATGGGTCGCCGAATTGAGGTCGCGGAAACCACGACGACGACGCTGATGATGACAAAGAGTCCAATCTGTCATAATTCTAAATTTACTCAAAATGTTGTGTAAAATGTAGAATTTTGCCCAGGATCCGTCACTCATCCAGATATTCACTTTTTTAATGGAAAGCCGGACCACCGCTCAAGGTTCTCACTTCTCAGAACCTTCCTAGTGCTTCCATTGGCCTCTGAATACACTGTACAACCACTCTAATGCGTCATGTAGATCTATCCCCGCTACAATAAGGGCATGGGTTACATCGCGTTTCATCACTGGAACCTCTTTCAAATCGGTCGTCTTCTTGTGTCTTACCTTTGACCTTGAATCGTGTTCTTCTCTCGTCTCTTCTTCGATTGCTCGTTGACTGGGCCATTTGGGCCTAGGTTCGCGTTTCGCTGAAATTCCCATGGCTTTACTAGTGATTCACTGCCGTGCTTTCACTACCGATGTCGAGTTCGAGGTCGCGTGTGGTCTCGATGTTATTTTTGGGAGGAACTGGATCGCTGCGTGACCACCGTCTTGTGGGAAGATGAGACTCCTGTCTTCAATCCTCCATGTCTGACCTTCAAGGTGGCGACAGTGTCTCATTGTCCTCGTTTTTAGTATCTGCTGATTGCCCTCTCTGTTTCTAGAAACTTCATGTATACTTAGTGGTAATGTTAATCATATTGAACCTGCTGCCAATAATGATGGTGAATTATAATTATCTCAGTCTTCGTCCCTCGCTGGGGCACATACATGGACGTTCGGACTCGGAACTTTATCGTCCATTCATCTTTTTCGGGCCGTGTTAATCGGCTGCCCCATAAGTTTTCAGCTTAGGAAGGCTCATGAGCCGCCAAGTGGAAGAGTTAAAGACTTTAGCCTGGCAAGTGTTACCACAACAGAATCAAAATCTGTCTATCCTGGATTACGCAGGTTCGAAACCTGTTGAACTATATCGTTTTTCTATCGGAACACACTTTAGCATTCCTTCATGGATGGTTTCTTTAGAAGGTCATTGTGAATGGTCTTAGTCAAGTGGTTGCCACAACAGAATCAAATTCTGTTTCTCTTGGTCTGTGCAGGATAGAAACCTGCGAGGTTTTTTTCTATTGGAACACACCTTGACTTTCACTTCACAGATGGTTTCTTTAGGAGTGCATCGCAACTTAGTCAGGTGGTTGCCACAACAGAATTGAAATCTGTTTCTCTTGGATTGTTACAGTTTCGAAACCGCCGAACTACAGTTTTTTTCTATTGCAATACACTTTGACATTCATCCATAGATGATTTCTTTAGAGGTTCATCGTAACTAGTCTTAACCAGGTGGTTGCCACAACAGAGTCAAAATTTGTTTCTCTTGGACTGTGCAGAATAGAAACCTGCGAACGTCGAGATTTTTTCTATTGGACACACCTTGACATTCACTTCACTGATGGTTTCTTTAGCAGTCTATCATAACTGGTCTTGGCCAGGTGGTTGCCACAATGGAATTAAAATCTGTTGCTCTTGGACTGTACAGGTTCGAAACCTGCCGACCACGCGCTTTTTTCTATCGGCATATACATACCTTGATATTTCACTCGTGGATGTTTTCTTTGGAAGTTCACCGTAGATGGTCTTAGCCTGGTGGTTACACAACAGATTCAAAATCTGTTCCTGTTGGACTGTGCAGGTTCAAAACCTGCCGACGCCGATGTTTTGCTATCGAAACACGCCTTGATATTCACTCATCGATAGTTTCTTTGGAAGTTCACTGCAACTGGCCTAGCCAGGTGGTTGCTACAACGAAATCAAAATCTGTTTCTCTTGAACTGCAGGTTTAAAACCTGCTCACGACGAGGTTTTTTATCGGAACACACCTTGATATTCACTCACGGATGCTTTCTTTGGAAGTGGAGCGTAACTGGTCTAGCCTTGTGATTGCTACAACAGACTTGAAATCTGCTTCTCTTGGATTGTATGGGTTCGAAACCTGCCAATAACAACATTTTGTCCAATCAGAACACACCTTGTCACTGATGGATAGTTTCCTTAGAGGTTCATCTTAACTGGTCTTAGATCCTGTGCAAATTGTTGTTGCAACATTTATATTTACTCCATGGCAAGCTTCGGGGCACATGAAGGTGTGTCTAAATTATTGCAATCACTGTTCACTGTGACCAAGGCGGTACATTTGTCTACGCCAAACTTTCTGGATCTGGAAGCCATAATTGTGTTTTGGTAAGGTTTATGCTTCGCCACCATGCTCTACTTCCAAGGCTCCTACTTCTCAGAACTTTCCTAGTAAGGTAAATAGCTTCCGAACACTTGTGCGATGATTGGCGACTGTTTGAAATATATCTTATAAAAGCAGCTGATGAGATAATTTGTGCCTGCGAATCATAAACCACGCTAAAATGCAATGAAAGTTTGGCTCAGACAAATGTTCCACTTGGTCATGGTGAACAGTGATCGCAATGATTTAGACACTTTCTATGTGCCCCGAGCCCCCTGACAGCAAAGAATGTTCATAGATCTTTTTGCCTGAAAGCTCTTGATCTCGAGTGCACTCTGAAATCACTGCAGATACTCTGCAGTGGTCCATAGACGCCAATCCATCCAATATGCGATCGACTAAGCCTGAAGAGGAACTACAAAAAACCTGCGGCATCCTCATGAGTCACAACACCCAATATAATTAGTGTTTCGGACGCGTGTCCGAAGGTATGACTCGCTATGGAGCAAATATTAACGTCGTGGCAACAATTTGGAAGGGGCTAAGACCAGTTAAGATGAACCTCTAAGGAAACTATCCATCAGTGACAAGGTATGTTCTGATTGGAAAACAATGTTGCTATTGGCAGATTTCGAACCCACACAATTCAAGAGAAACAAATTTTAACTCTGTTGTAGCAACCACCAGGCTACACCGGTCACGGTGGACTTCGAAAGAAAGTATCCGTGAGTGAATATCATGGTGTGTTCCGATAAAAAAACCTTATTGTTGGCAGGTTTGAAACCTGCAGTTCAAGAGAAACAGATTTTGATTCTGTTGTAGCCACCACTAGGCTAGACCAGTTGCGGTGAACTTCTAAAGAAACTATCGATCAGTGAATATCAAGGTGTGTTCTGCGAGAAAAAAGCTCGACTTCAGCAGGTTTCGATCCTGCACAGTCCAAGGGAAACATATTCTGATTAGGTTGTAGCAACCATCTGGCTAAGACGAGTTACGTGAACGTCCAAAGAAACCATCCACGAGTGAGTGTCAAGGTGTGTTCCGATAGAAAAAACCTCATCATCGCCAGGTTTCGAACCTGCACAATACAAGAGAACAGATTTTGATTCTGCCGTAGCAACTACCAGGATAGACAAGTTATGGTGAACTTCCAAAGAAATCATCCACGAGTGAATGTAAAGGTGTGTTCCGATAGAAAAAAACCTTGTCGTCGGCAGGTTTCAAACCTGCACAGTCTAAGAGAAGTAGATTTTGATTCTGCTCTGGCAACCACCTGGCTAAGACCAGTTACGATGAACTTCTGAATAAATCATCTATGAACGAATGTCAAAGTGTGTTCCAATAAAAAAAAACTGTAGTTTTGCAGGTTTCGAACCTGTACAATCCAGGAGACACAGATTTTAATTCTGTTGTGGTAACCACCTTAACTGAAGGTCAATAAATTTTAAATTTTTGAACAGTCGCGAGTCGCCCAACTTGGAAGTAGAGCACGGTGGTCTGGCTTCCTATACTTTTTATTCTTAGTACTGTGTACAATAAAAAAAATACCAACTTTATCGATATCACTAACATCATTGAAACAAAAGTTGCACAGTGAAAGCTCTCTAACTGCCGGTGTGTTACATGCTACAACTCGTACGAGATACTGAACAGGAATCATAAGACGATGCTTGAACAGCGGTTTCAACAACTTCTAGCTAACGGGAATAACGTAGGTATTGGTATCGTAACTGAAGTAGTTTAATTCGGTGGTGTCGAGTTCCTCCGAGTCGCGCTTCCCCTCACCCCTCTTCCTGTAGTCCATGCCATTGAACTGATACTCGATGTCAACAACGCCAAGTTCCTCCGAGTCGCGCTTCCTCTCATCTAGCAACAAGTTACGCCGGTCAACCTCTGCATACTGGTGATGAGTTATGGATACTCACTGGAACGTTTCGCGATCCCAGTAGCTCCTTGCGTGGGGTACGCTGTAGCAAGAAATATGATGGATGAGAGCACGCTGAATACAAGAGAGAGCTTCATATTCGAGTTAAGAGGTACGACTTATACTTTGTCGATGCATTACATTGGAATCTTCAAGAGAGCTTTATACGTTTTGTAGGTCCACTCGTGACTCGGATCACACCCCAATTCAATTGGGTGAAGCCTTAGATTGTTCTAAGTGGGCGGTCGCAGTAATGAGAATGAGTCGTTGGTTTCACTGTTAACTCACCGAGATCACTCAGCATCCGCAATCCCAACGAGGCAAGACCATCAAGCCCGAATTCTCATCTACAGATGGGCTCAGCGCATAAGGCTGCCGGCAGGATTTTTCAGGGGAGTGATATGAAAGAGGCACTCCCACAGCAGAGGACAGCCGCCGATATGCATATATAGAAAAGGTTTTCGTTATAAAGCCATGAATAACACATAACGTAAAGCACTGAGCAAAGGCGCAATCGCTAAAAATACACATCAAAGAAACAGAAAACTTTGCTCCCAAAACGTCAGAGTCTCCGCGATGCAATCGCTCTCCCTTAGTGCAATCCCATTCCTCCCCCGTCTGTCCTCACCAAACGCATAGTCCCCATCATCGCTGCGATTGAGCAGAGCTCTCCGCTTTAAAACGCTCTTCTGTACCTTAAATTGAAGTAGGGAACCCTCCTTCATTCCATGACCTCGCTCCAAAACGTACATAATACTGGAACTGCTGTGTCCCGTAAGTTCACATTCTTCCTCATCGCTACTTTGTCCTTCTCTAAGTTCTGCGTTGTCGGGAGTCATGTCGTTTCTTTTCGTTGGTCGTCTGAACATCCTCATGTCCCATACGTGGATCCCATTCACGCGCTGCTTCCACTCAAGCTTATCTCTAGACATCATCACAGCCCTAACAGCGCGCTCCACACGGTGATCATGCGAACTTCGTATCTCTTCACATTCATGCAGCACATCGTGTGTCACCCGACCATACTCGTGGCAGGAGGATGGTTGGTATGAATGCTATTTGTGGCAATGGTGCTACAGATGCCCATACCCTCTGCCAGACACCGGAAAGTAGCGGTCTCCATATCCATTGTCTGCTGATTCCGCACGAGAGCTGAACATCCGTCATTCCGATGCTAGGATGGAGAGTAATATTCTCGTACACGCTAGAATCGAGCCGAGCTTGCATCTAGCAGATGTACTTCTCCTGAGGCCACGATATGGGTTGGAAGAGGCTATGTGTATGGGGAGAAAATGTCATTGTATTTAGAGGGGATGTCTTGCCTGGCGGGCATGGCGTTTTATCCGCCGACATCGATTATAGGCTGGAGGTTCTGGATAAATTCAATAATTTGGCTAGCCTTAAATTGTACGAGCTCTAGTTGAGCGATTGAAAGGGACTCTGAATTGAAAACAAACTGAGGGTTGTTCGTGGATTGATTCCAAAGAAGGGAATTTTCAAAGCGTAGTGGTTCACGAAGCTCTTGCACAATAAGACCAAATAATGTTTGAGATGGAGTACTGTCTCCTCCACTTTTACCGTTCTTCTCACCAATTTATTTCAGAATGTCTCCGCTTTTTACTTGTTACATCGCGTCAAATCTTCCTGTGCTGCACACCATTTGACTTCATCCGCACTCGCTGCGACGCGTAATGAAGAATTCACTTCGCTTAGTATTCAGCTGCATCCAAAAGCCCGTCAACCAAAACAACGAAGAAAAACACAAGGAAAAACACAGCTACAAAAGCTGCTTGAGAGAAGCGAAAGCTACTACGGAAGCAAGGTCCAAACTAAAGTCGACAGCAACGTCCAAGAAAACGGTTGAGCAGCCTCCTTCGCGTTCCCCTAATGCTTATCTACTTTTCTTCTCGAAGCTCGTTCGCGACGGTGAGGGTGATATTAATGTTACTATGAATGCCCAGGATATGATAAGGGAAGCTGCAGCCACGTGGAATGGCTTTAGTAGCCTCGCGGAGGTCATTTACATCGCTCAACCCAGCTGAGAATGTTCTTCGATGACTAACAATATGACATTTTAGCCCTATGTGGAAGCTTACTGGAAAGTATGTCCCTACAGTTATACATATGTACAATCGGAGTTCCTGGTGACATTCCTTTTGGCTTGCGAATCTTCGTCGTACCTTGGGTCATGTGACGAGAAACTTGCACATGAATATCATGATGGCGTTGATGTGCAAGTTTCTCAGGCACACAGACCCGTATTTAATGCTCGCAATGAAAATCCTCATGCGAGGCATTTGTGCATTACCTCGAGTACGCTTCAACCTTACGCCTTCTGTGGATAATATCACTCGACTACTCCTATTTCAGTCCCCATCTCAGTGAATGCGATCTCCCTTTGCAGACCATGTCATATCATCAACGAAACACGACTTTTACACTGAGTGTGATGCTTGAGTTAAGCTCCTTTGGCCCTCTCCTGACTGATGTTTCAGACGCTCACGACACATTGTAACTAAATACTGAACAGGAATCGTAGGCCGATTGAACGACAGTTTCAACAACTTCTAGCTAACGTTAATAACGTAACTACTTATCAGTATCGTAATCGAAGTAGTTCAATACGGTTCGCTTCCCCTCATCGCTCTTCTTGTAGGGCTCTATATAATCAAAGTTGCCAATATACTCCGAGTCGCGCTTTCCCTCATCCCTCTTCCTGTAGTCTTTGAACTGATAGTCGGTGTCAACGATGCCAACCTCCTCCGAGTCGCGCTTCCCGACATCTAGCGCAAATTACGCCGGTCAATATCTGCATACTAGCGATGAACTGTGGATACTCACTGGAACGTTTCGCTATGCCAGTTGCTCCTTGTGTGGGGTACGCTGTAGCAAAAACCACGATGGATGCGAGTACGCTGAATACAAGAGAGAGCCTCATGTTTGAAGAAGTACGACTGGTACTTTGTCGATGCATTACATTAGAATCTTCAAGAGAGCTTTAAACGTTTTTGTAGGTCCACTCTCACAGTAACGAGTCGTCAGTCTCACTGCTGAATCACCAATATCACTCAGTGTCCACAATCCCAACGAGGCAAGACCATTAAGCCCAATTTCTCATCTCCGGATGGGCTCAGTGCTTAGGACTGCCGGCAGGACCTTTCAGGGGAGTGATATGAAAGAGGGATAACACTCCCGCAGCAGAGGACAGCCGCCGATATGCAGATATAGAAAAGGTTTTCGTTATAAACCCATATGACGTAAAGCACTGAGCCACAGAATATTGGCAATTGCCCAATCGCCAAAAATACAATCAAATGCCCTTGAACTGATGCGGCTGCCCGACAGTCTCGGCGAAGCAGTCACTCTCTGTCTGCGCTTACCAAATGTACAGTCCCTCTCGTTACTCCAAAACGATTGCTCAGGAACCAAGCCAGACGGGAAAGTATGCTACAGCTGGCAGGATACATTCATGCTACTCCTTGATGGGTCTCATTTCAACACAGGAATCACTGTCATTTCTTCGTTGATCAGCTGAACGTCCTCATGTCCCATATGTAGATCCCATTTAAGTTCTTCTGGCTCCTCCGTCTCCACTTCAACGCGCTGTCCCCACTCAAATCTATCTCTAAGCCCCGTCACAACACTGACAGAGTGCTCCACACGATGACATGCGCATCTGTATCTCTTCACGTTCATGCAGCACATCCTCGTGTGTCACCCGACCACTCGTGGCAAGAGGATGGTTGATCTGAACGCTATTCGTGACATTGGTGCCACGGGTCGCCATATACTCCGCCAGACACCGAAAAATGGCGGTCTCCATATGCATCGCCTGCTGATTCCGCAAGAGAGTGATGAGGAGCTGAACATCCGACATTCCAATGCTAGGATGCAGTGCAATCTTCTCCTACATGCTAGAACCGAGCCGAGCTTACGTCTGGCTGACGGATTTCTCCCAATGCCACGATAGTGATTGGGATAAGCTATGTATTTTGGGAGAGAATTTCATTATATCTAGAGAGGATGCCTGGCCAGGCAGGCATGGCGTCGTATCCGCCAATATTGATTATATGCCAGAGGGCCTGGATAAATTCAATAATTTAGGGCCTTGAATTTTAAGAGCTCAAATTGAGCGATTGAAAGGGACTTTGAATCGAAAGTAAACCGAAGGTTGTTGGTAGTCATGAATCATGATAGATTGATTCCAAAGGAGTGGAGTGGCTCACGAAGCTCTTGCACAATAAGGTCAAATAGGCTTCCATTTTTACATCAGTCGAAGGGAGCGACACGACTAGGATTGTATTACATAGACATATAATAAGTCAGAAACAAAGCAACAGAAACAACTAGGACTGTATTACATAGGCACGTAATATGGCAGCAATCAGATAAAGAGATCATGATATATAGATGCACAGTGAAATAATTTGTAGGTAAGGCTGCGGGGATGCCAGACCTAGCATGATGAATGAGTTGCACAAAAAAAAAGACATACAACTATAACTCACTTGTGTAGTGTCAAGCCAACAGGTCCTAGTAATCGATGAAGACATAGGTGGTGTCATCGGCGTCAGTTTCGTCCGACTCGCGCTTTTCCTCACCCCTCTTCCTGTAGTTTTGAAGGTATAGTCAGAGTCGTTGGCATCAACGTCATCGGAGTCGCGCTTTCCCTCATCTGTAGCCTCCGAAGCTATAATCGTTGTCATAGACATCAACTTCCTCCAACTCGCGCTTCCCCTGATCCCGCTTCCTCCGAAGTTGTAGTTGATGTCGTCGAGGTCAACTTCCTCCGAATCGCGCTTGCCCTCAGCCCTCTTCCTGTAGCCTCCGAAGCTATAGTCGATGTCATTGAGGTCAACTTCTTCCGACTCACGCTTTCCTTGATCTCACTTCCTGTGGTCTCCGAAGCTATAGCCGATGTCATTGAGGTCGACTTCCTTCAACTCGCGCTTCCCTTGCTCCCTCTTCCTGTAGTCTCCGAAGCTATAGCCGATGTCATTGAGGCCAATTTCCTCGGAGTCACGCTTCCCCTCAGCCCTCTTCCTGTAGTCTTTAAATTCATAGTCGTTGTCGTTAACGTCAATGTCTGACGAGTCACGCTTCCCCACATCTAGCAGTAAGTTATGTTAGTTAACCATTGCATAGTGATGAGTTATGCATACTCACTAGAACGTTTCGCAATGCCAGTTGCTCCTTGCGTGGGGTACGCTGTAGCAACAATCACGATGGATGCAAGTACGCTGAAGACGAGAGAGCTTCATGTTTTGAGTTGAGAAGTGCGACTGGTAGTTTGTCAATGCATTACATTGGAATCTTCAAGAGAGCTTTATACGTTTTCATAGGTCCACTTGTGACCCTAGTCACCTCGATTGGTTGAAGGTACTACGGTATTCACTTAGAACATTTGCAAGGGATTGTTCTGAGTTGATGGTCACAAGAATCAACCGTTAGAGTCATTGAGAAATCACTCAGCGCTCACAATTCCAACGAGGCAAGATAATCACGCCCGAATTCTCATCTCCAGATGGACTAGTAAGTGTATAGGGCGTGTCCTCTCACGTGAGTGATCAAGACACTTCCGCAGCAGAGGACAAGATTCGTCTGAAAAACCACCGGAATCAGCGAGGCTGTATCTGGCATTCGAAAATGGGCAGTTCGAGGACCATATGCACGACAACCAGAACCGCCGCACTCGGGAATGGCGCAAGTACCATTGGCTGCTAGAAATACAGATCAAGTTCAAGTCCTAACAGGGAACGTCACTTCTATTGATATTGCAGGCACCAGTAGTTGTTGCTGATCTTGTTATATTGAGACGAGTCGATACTGAATATAAAAAAGCCTAGTAAGCCTGATTTTGACTGTACGGTGGTAGTGATCTAAATTTCGTACCTTCCTATGCGTGCAGCACTAGTATCATCCACGTTCGAGCTCCTTCATGTCATTTTTATCATCGGTACGCGTGTCCGGCTGAACAAAGTCAGCGTGAAATAATTGTAGTGTCTCTGACACGCAAAACGTTCTCAACTCCCCCTGCCTCCACACAAATTCAAAATCATTCGTACATACCACAAAATACGCTGAGCACACACACGTGCGTGAAAAATAGAGTCCCGACATCTTCTCTCCAATGACATAGCACGGTGCAGGCAGCAGGCGTTCCTGAAAGCGAGTGTTCATCGATACAGATGGGATGCTGAATGTCCTACACTGGATCGGTGTTCAAACGTTCAGAGTGGTGATGGCGGCAGTACATATTGTCAGGTGCCACGCTGTGAGAAATTCATGCCTGATCTACAGTACTTGCTATTACTAGTTGCTATTCCACTCTTGCTGCGGAATATCACATCAAGGTCTTAAACACAGATTTTTTTGATCCTTATATTATGTTGGACTTTGCCTAGTACAAATTCATACAGCTCTTCATAACAAATGAGGCTCGGTTCCGGTATCCAGTTTTTGATGCGGGAGTAAACCCTCTGTAAACGCGAAAACTCAGCTGCCTCTTTAATCACCGCTTGTACTGGAACGGGGAACTCGACACGAAACATATGGAAGAGCGACTTAAAAGAGGTTGGTTTCGTTCCGACCGCCTCGGCATCAGGCAAAATTGAATTTGTCTAGGTTAGCTCCATAATTGATCATGATGGTAACTCGAATCTATTACCGGCGTCTCGTAGAGGTATGTAAGTTATAGCCGTATTAACAATTACAACTGCTACTAGTATTGTTGTTCTTTGTGGCCTGTCAGACATCTCAGGATCGAGGGGCGACTCAAACAACAACACTTGAGATCTAAGTACTGACGGATACCTTACTAGCACTCACCTGGTCCTCACCACCAGTATGACGTTAGAGAACGAGGACACCCGACTCGTAAGCATGTGGGAACAAACATCACGTCCCATGACCAAAACAATATGTTCCGACAATATCATATTCATATTCCTACCTGGTTTAAAATCTGTTAGCGCTTGAAGCTTGAGCCATGAAGGTACTTAGGAACCCGAACTTACATGAATGTATATAGATGGCGAAATAAATTATTCATTCATTCCTATGTCATTCATCTATATGCCACCAATACATTAATTCGGCCAAGCTCTTAACCATTCTTGGAAGAGAAGAACCTCGGTTTGCCTATCATGTCTACTTATCATGACAGCAGACAACCAACCATTCATGTTATAGTTTTGTTCGCAGAAACAGACAACTAGTACTAGTAAGCCATGACTCGGATATCTACGAAGACTTCTTTCCTGCACGCAGCGTGAAACTCGCGAGTTGGCGTATCTTATTTGATACCAAAGGGAAAGGCAAAGGAAGATATACTGGATAGTGTTCCTGTGAATATACAAGAGGCTTTGATTTTAGAGGATCTCCTCTATGTTC
>MU172991.1:130474-151252 GCA_016695475.1 Suillus decipiens
GCTTCCCCTCATCCCTCTTCCTGTAGTCCTCGAAGATATAGTTGTTGTCGAAATAGTCTGCGTCATCCGTGGCGCGCTTCCCCTCATCCCTCTTCTTGTAGTCTGCGAAGACATAGCCGTTGTCGAATACGTCTGCTTCATCTGAGGCGCGCTTCCCCTCATCCCTCTTCTTGTAGATTACGAATTTATAGTCGTTGTCATAGACGTCAACATCCTCGGAGTCGCGCTTCACCTCATCCCTCTTTTTGTAGTCGTCGAAGACATAGTCATTGTCATAGACGTCAACGTCCTCCGAGTCGCGCTTCTCCACATCTAGCAGCACGTTACGCTTGTCAACCTCCGCATGGTAACGTGTCATGGATACTCACTGGAGCGTTTTGCGAAGCCAGCGGCTCCTTGAGTGGGGTATGCTGTGGCAAGAACCACAATGGATGCGAGCACGCTGAAGAGAAGAGAGAGCTTCATGTTTGATTTGCTAAGAGGTTGGTGCGACTGGTACTTTGTTGATGCATTATGTTGGAATCTTCAAAAGAGCTTTATACCTTTTCGTATGTCCACTCATGACCCAGGTCGCCTCCATTGGCTGAAGCCCTATCCACTCAGAACAACTGAAATGGGCTGTTCCAAGTCTAATCAGCGCTCAGCCTTCACTGTCATCGAACAATCACTCAACGGTCACAGTCCCAACGAAGCAAGACTATCACGCCCGAATGATCATCTCCGAATTGGCTCAGTGCCGCGAATGGGGCCTAGGTTCAGTGCATAGTAGGGCAGGTCCTCTCATGCGAGAAAGGGGCAACACTTCCGCATCCGAGAACAGCTGCAGAGCCTCATGATAGCCATAACACCATCATATATACCGATATATGGAAAAGGTTGGAGTACACGGCCATGAATAGCCGCCGGAGCTGGTCACCAGTCTCAGCGGTGACCGCAATAATCACGAAGCACGCGGTTGGCTGTCGGTGTCAAGATGTCAAAGAACCAAACAGAAAGTGTCAATTCTATTAATATCCATTCTAACTGCTTGCCGCGCTGATCTTACCATATCAGGATTCAGGACGAGTCACGACAAAACCCTTTGTACAGTGCCCACGGGGTAGTGATCTGGATCCATACCGTCCTATGCGTGAGTATAAACCACATACGAGTTCTTCCAGGTTCTTTCCATCAGCACGTGTGGTGGGGCTGAACAAAATTAACATTAACTGACGTCAGCCCGAAGTGCCACTGGCGGCTGTTCGCTGTCAACTTTAACTCTTCCTAGTCGTTATCAGGACTCAACGATGTTTCATTCTTTCCGCGGCATATAAAACCAAGGCCTTAAACACAGCTCTTAATAAGAAAAATTTTTCAATAAGGCTATATTCCAGGATTCAATTTTTGCCTCGATGCAGGGGTAAACCCTCTGTAAATGCGAAGGCTCGACCGCACCTTAATCACCGCCGGTGCATGTGGAGGAGGAACTCAACAGAATTTGTTACAATCGCCTTGGCATACCTTCTAGGTCAGCGCCATAACTTTGATAGTAACGAACTAGAGACTACTATTGCCGGTACTGTGTGTCACATGGAAGTAGCATGTTACACCGGTGTCAGTAATCACAACGTTCATCATTCCCTTCGGTGGTTTTGAAAAAAGCGAGTACGAGTACTGATACATAACAGTGGAGGATTTACTGGTGCACAAGGAGGACCAACTCACAAGCAAGCGAGAACAAAAATTATGTATCCGAGTCGTGACCGAGTTCCTACACTATTCATTTTCATTTTCCGGTTACTTGGTTTTGGACTTGTTCATGCTTGAAGCTGAAGCTTGAGTCATCCAGTACTCAGGAACCTGAGCTTACATGAGTAGTGACATAGATGGCAAAATATAATATTATTCATTCATTCCTATGTCATTCATGTAGATACATTTGATCCGACTGAGTTCCTAACCATTGTTGTTCTTCCAAGATAATCGTGAATATAGAATTTAGTAACTAGCGAGTAGCACGACATTCCTTGTACATTGCAGTGCATCAGACAATAGGCGGCCACTGGAAGGGTAGGGGGAGGTCAACCGTATCTTTGGTGCGAGCAACTGCGGTTTTAGGGATATGAACAGCATTCTTGTCAGACCAATCCAATATCTTCTCGTAGTTCCTGCATTGATGGCGGGTGTTAAAGTTAGGATACGGGATTTCATGTCCCTCAACCCAGTCCCATGTTAGCAATGTCACGTCTGCATTGCACATGATATTCTGCCTGATCATTTCAACGCAATGATCTGTAATGTATATAATAAACAAAATGTGCGTCAAATAAGAAAACGCACGTACCCAGATGCATGCGGAGTACTGAAGGCAAGTCCTGGAACGAAATATCTGTGGGTGCGTAATACTCGCGAAACGAGGATTTGCGAAGTAGATTCTACAGAGCATGAGGCGGGAATGACTTGACTTTCGGTGTAGTATAGCTTACCAGACAATGGAGTTGGTGAGGGGCCTCCATGGCTACCATGAAACCCCCGCCAAATTCAGCTGAGAACTTGACCTTGGAAGGCGAATCTACTTCGCCGGCTTTGATCATCTCCTCAAGCGACATTCTAGTTGGTAATACTGATGTTTGATGGGCATAGATAATTACTGATGATGATGACGGGAAAAAAACAACATACCATCGCGAGCTATCCTGGCCCAGGCAGCATCAATTTCCGGGGAAGGAGGGCCACGATAGATAGAAGGATAGTCGAGGGTTCCATTGAATCTTACGATCGTAGTGTCAACAGCACTACTTGCTGGAGCTGCGACAGATCATCAACACTATGCTAACTGTCCGAGGATGTCTGTTACACTCACAATATACAGCAAGTTCATCAAGCAGATGGGACGAAGGCGTGCCCATCCATAGTGTGAAAAAGAATATCGATGTACAGATCAACACGCCATGGCTCAATATAGGCCACATGCGAAAAGTATGCAACTTGAGACGAGCTTTTGCACGAAATCCTTCTGTAGCATCACCAAATGGTTGCTCCCCGTCATTGTCGAAAGCGTCGACAGGAGAGTAGAACTGTGAAGAATCTTTGTTCATGACCCTGGGGAAACTCTCTTGGCTAAACTCAGAGATTGTAAAGAAGGTTGGGAACACGCGAGGGTAGACGTATCCTGAGAAATATTTAGGAGTGTATTGATTTCCTCATCAGGTGTCGCACAGCAGTTCCGTCGGTGCAAGAGTCACATGCTGTAGCGGAGCGCTGGAAGGTAGTATTCCATGAAGAAAGCACAAGCCCAGGAAATGCGAGAGACTCGGAGAAGACATCGGAGATGAGTTTGTTCCAAGACCAGGAACCCTGCGAACCGGCTTACACATATACAGATAGATACAGATGAAGATGCCAGGTGACGCCTGGTAACGCCTTAATGACGCCGTGACCACGACGGTCGAGTGTATATTTACCGTTGATTGCCAGGGATCTCAGATGTAATTCAGATAGGGAAATGCACTAGTAACAATTTGATTTACCCAATCATTAAGCCTAGATACCAATCGCAGTCGATTAATCATCATCATTCTCACCAGGCCAGGCGGAAATTTCCACATCAATACTCGAGCGCTCAAGTGGTTTTATCAGTAAAACAAACTCAAACCGTTTGTGTAGTCCTTAGGTCCTGGCTTCCAACTTGCCCACGAGTACGACTTGTGTTCCAAGTGCATCCCGAGTGTCTTGAAACCCTACTCACTTCGAGTTCTTTTCTTCTGCCAGCTATGCCTAAGCAATATTCTGCATCGTATTCTCTTGTCGACGGAGTCGACGATCGTGATGATACGAAACTTCTTGATAACAATACAGGAACAAGACCTCCTCCAGAGTCTCGTCTCCTTCGCTGGTCGCCATGGATAAGCCATGGTGTGCTGGCTTTCATAACGATGGTGTTCTTCGTGCTGTGGGTATTGGCGCCATCGATCGATGACATAGTTCTTTACTGTAGGTGGATAGATGTCGTCCAAACACAGGTCCTTACTCACTCGTCACAGCTCCAGCAAACGAGGCCATTGAATCCATCGGCATCATAAGATTCAACGGAACTCTGGGCACCCCTTCTATATATCGTGGCCGCCCGTCTCCAGAAACCAACGCCGCTTGGGATAGGATAGCTCTTGATGGTTGCACATTATGCCTCACTTAAATCATAGACATTTAATGACTATTATTCTCAGCACGTCCAGTTCGTATAACGGCCGAGCAACTGCTCAGAAGAGGGGAAAAACCTACTCCTTCCATGGTTAGGTATCCAGACGAATTCGGTGGAGGTTACATGGCGAGTGTAGAAGTCATTCACCACCTCCATTGCTTGGTCAGTTGTCATATAAGGAGGCTAGTCGATCTTTACTCACTTTCTTATAGGACATGGTTCGCAAAGCCAGCTGGGGTGAACGTGATAACTCCACGAGTCATGAAGTCCACGATTCGGAAGCCTTCTGGCGCATTCATCTCGGTAGGTATACTCTTTCCTTCTCCGCCTACGTCTGCTCACTATTATGTTATACTTCAGACCATTGCATCGAAATGCTCAGGCAAATCATTATGTGTCGTGGCGATGTGACAATGTTCACTTACGATTGGGTGAAGGGAGTCAAAGACCCTTTCCCTAACTTCAACACTCCTCACCAATGCAGAAACTTTGACAAGGTCTTGGACTGGGTTGACGAGCATCGTGTTTTCGTCCCTAAATCCAAGATGGTCCGCTTTGAGGATAACGTAGACCTGACTTCCCCTCCTTGATTGCAGTCTCGAAATATGACGGCCTTCGCGTAGATCAGGAATGTAACAGAGCTACGTATGATTGTCCCTTGAATGTATTACAAAGTCGATTAGAAAACCTATTATTTCTACTAAAGAAATAAATAATATCGTTGCCGAACAACGCACCTGGTACAGGTTTTGCCCAAGACCAACCGAAGGGATGTTCCGTAGTCAACGCTAGTAATGCGCAGTAACAAGGTCTGAAATGGGCATCCCCTTTAGTATCTCGAATAGGAACTGCTATGTGGAAGCAACGACACCATCCAAACATCACCTAGAGTCTCGGTCTGCCTAGGCGAGAAAAGGTGAGAACACAACATTACTCAGAGAAGTTTTGCCATGATTCAGGTTTGAACTTACTATGTATCCTATGTAGAAGACTTTGTTTGAACTTTAAACTGAAGTCAGGATCACGTGCCAGCTCATTATTCCCCACAGCCCGCCGCCACCACACAGTCTGGTACTGTGGCCCCAGCTGCCCCACACTATACTTCAGACCCACCCCTGGCAACACACTCTGGCACCAAGTTCACCACTTGCATCCATCGGGCAAATGCACTTCCAGTCCTCCAAAAAATTCGTGTACAGCGACCAATTATACCTTCTCTTTACCCTTCGAATGTCCGATCTCACTGTCTTCCAAGCATTTTTTGTCCATCTCTACCTCAAGAGTCAAACACTTATTCTCCTCAGGGACAAGGCCCAGCGACCCTCATGGGCGGTGTATATAAATAATTCAGGTTTCACATAATGTGCAAGATGTGTCTTTTACTCCGGCTGAGGTGCGCGACAGTACTTTCCTCATCTCGCAGGCACATTTTAACACTGTTACTCTTGCCATCGGTTATGGAATCCAGACCCCCACGCCAATTGCACCCCCACTCATCACATGACTCTGGCAGTAAGACTTCGTTTATTGTTGGGCATACTCGATTGACAAGCTATTTGGTACATCGAGCGACGGTCGGTTCACATCATGGTAATCTGAGGTATGGTCAACCTAGGCACATGTAATTCCCGAACTATCCGGCGGACTTGGGTACCCGGACTTCTATGACTGCCTTTCTGCTCAGATCAGTTAGGCTGCTACCACATCCGCATCTTGAGTCTCAGGCCGCAAACATTATTTCAATTTTTATACAGCCGAAAAAGACCTCGATATATTTTATTTGGTCACACAAGTTCAGGTACCAGCGTCAACGAACTAAGCAAGTCTTCGATAAGTCGGTGATTGCACCGCGTGCTTGGGGCCGCCGGTAAGAATAGCGTTGGGGCTGCGCCATGTCGTTGGACACTAATATATTTGGTGAGTGCATCAGCCAGCTGCGCATGCCGTTTTGTCAAAGTTATTAATAAATCTTACTTTGGCCGAGACTCGTGTCAAGTATCACATGGAGTTCCCCGCGGCCCTGCAGCAGAATGATGTTACGAACGTTGATGCCACTACATATCGCCGGTAAAACTTCTGGTCATTAAAATTTCATCTCAACGCAGAACTCAGTCATAGTGATAGCAAATGCAATGAGGTTAGCTGCATCGCGGCGCTCGTCCTTGCTTATTCTACACGATGGAGTGGGGGACCCTAGGCGAGGGGCAGTGAAGGTTGTAACGAGCCGTGGTAATTGATCATTGATCAGATCATCCACGAACCTGAGGTGGCGACACAGATTAGAAAATCTAACACCAACACGCAATGTCGCCAGAACGATCATAGGGTCTGTAGTTACGTCAAAAGGAATGAAAGCATCATAGGCTGCAATTGATTCCCGGAACACTCCGCGAAAATGGATGAAAAACGTGTTCTGTCATGGCAAGCCGGTGACCAACCAATCATTTGCATTAGCACTTACCCATCTTCATTGAAGTGCGCATCTAAAACGACCGGCAGGAACAACGGACTGATGGGGGCAAGCCACACATCAGGCCACCCGCAACTTCAGAGATCAGTCATAAATTAGGAAGTATTGTCCTATATAGTATCATGCTCAAGACAAGATTTGTATTTTTATAGAAAAGAACAGAATGTGAGATAAATGTGACATCATTACACTGGTTCGCAGAACGTCAAATTTAGAAATCAAGACAACAGAGTCGAGTAGGCAAATCGATAGGAAACTGTAAACGAATGAAGTGACTTGTGCCATTAGTGACCATTCGAAAGATTATGGACGACTCCAAGTCTCCGACGAAAAAAAAAATCGAGAAAAGCTGTATTCATCTATATATAGAACGCCATGCGGTAAGTAATTGAAATAATGGCATCAAGTTCCTTGCGCCTCCCCGCATCTAGCACTTGTCAGCCCCCGCATATTCCGGGTGTTACTGACAGTCATGAACACTCACATGACCGTTCTACGATAGCCTCCTATATGAGGTGTCCTGTAGCAAGAATCATGATTCATGATAGATGTGAGGACAAAATAATGCTTCATATTGAGTTGAGAGTACGCACTACATTGAACATCTTTTGTGCCTTTTCGTAGATCCGCCCACAGGCAGGGTCATTTGACCTTGCTGGCAAACGAGAGCACCATATATGTCTTAAGACAGACGTGATCGGGAGTAACCACTACACAATCCACGTGGTCACCACTTAGTATCTGAACCGACTATGCCAGTAATCTATTGTTAAAATGGCTACAAAATTTTTGAATTTCAAAAACCATTTAGTACTAACGAGAAGCTCAGCGCTCACCTCTACGAATCTCATATCCGAATGCAAAATGCGGGTTAGTGTGCGCTGCCTCTTGTCACTTTAAGTTTCTCGCCTCGAAAGACCTAGATTAGTACATGTGCTGATTAAATTTGAACACAGTAGATCATCTGATTCGTTGATTCGGGGGCGGCGGCGGCAGCAGCTGCTAAAAATACATACATCAGAATCCAGGTAAATTTATACTTACTCCCTAGCTAGGGTTGATTGTGATGAACTGGAGGCTGTGATACGTCATCTGATTTTTTCAGGTCCCCATATTTTTCCAAGGAATCTTTCGAAGAAGTACTTTCTCACCCGGCTGGTACTAAGAGCGATCGTCATCTTCCTTAAACCATCAAGCGGCTCCATAACCTTATACGGCTTGGGAAATCGATCTATTCGCTTTGTTCGTTAACGGATAACCGATTTTTGTATGGCTGAAATAACCTGTACATTCTGTGGCGAGCTCGTCTGCCGATTCCTGGGTTTCGACTTGCATTCCGTGGTACGTAGCTTGCAGAGAACGGCGATATACTGAAGGAGATTAGCATGTGAACATGTTGATGCGCAGGACTGTTCAGCGCCATACTAGTAACACACAGCTTTGTATCCCCATGAGTGTGTACCAACGGCGTAAACACATAACTTATATCCTCCCACACTCCAAAGAATCGAGGGTGGCAGGGATGATGTTGAAAGCAGGGCAATTCTTCAATTCCATGAATCATGACCTGCTAGTAGCCAGAGATCTTCTGCTTGCTAGAGAACGAGTGCCGGCGCCCGAGCTGTTGGAAACTGCGGCCATGAAGACACTGATTGAAAATGTGTTTTGATTTTCCGTTCTTCGAGTGGTATATCAGCGACCGTCGCATTGTATCCCTGTGTGTCGTGAGCAAGAAGAGCCTATAGGCTACAGTGCCGCTACACTACGGCGACAGTAGTACAGCAGTATGACACCAAGTGTTACTTCAAGTGGCACACCCGACACTTGCACATTTTCAAACTCCGTGCTTCGCCTCTCTGACCATTGTCTGTGGCTATACAAGCCAGGCTGGTCTTTGCAGGCTAAGTATCAACGAGAAGTTGACAGAACGACGCCCAATATTAGGTTATGGTACTGAGCAAGTGCGCAATTCTAAATTCTAATGTAATTTTAGTGCGCGTGTGACCAAGAAGGAAATCCCTTTTGGACGCCGTTTGACTCGATGTCCATAGCCAACAGACGTCGAAAACGACGCTTCGCCTTCTTCTCGTCATCGCCTATACGCCATGTTCAACCGACAAATAAGCAACGATCTGAATGAATGTGCATTTACATTATGGGATCATGATTGGGAGGTCGAAGATATCCGCGAAGTGCTCAGTGTTTCTCAAGCTAGCTTCTGCTTTTGTTGGCGAAACATGTTTGAAGAACTTGGTGCGGTTGCTAGGCCCTCTTCTCCACTTGTAGGCAGCGCGAGAATAATCACGCCAGTGCTTGTGACAGCAGCCGAAGACCTCTTCGCTGAAGAATCAGATTTGCACCTGGAGTATAACATTACCACGTCATCCTTATCCTGTTTTGGCGATGGTTCAGAGTTTGTTATCTTCGATGAAACTAGTAAGAACGAGCGTACTTATGCATGCCGTTACAGATGATCACACTACGCACAACATGCAACTCCAGCTGATCAACTTCGACCTTGTCGTCTTCTTCTACTAGATTTTTGGTCGACCAGTCAGCCTCGAAGAGGTGCCTTATTCTCTCATCATTGACATATGGCGCAGGTGAGTCTGAGAACTGCAATTATTCGTCGCCGCCAGGCTCCCAGGTCGCTTTGATCTTAGGTCTGACTGGGATTTTGATTGTTGGCGTTTTTGAATTGGTTTTATTTCGTTTTTCCATAGAAATAGATGTGTGTGATACATGGTAGCAGCGATATGAAGGACCGATAGTGTTTGAAAACTTCGTACAACTCACAGGAAGTTTCCCCTGATGTGCAGGACGTTTTTCATCACAAAATTTCATTAGAATTGCACACTGCTGTTCAGCTGTCGTCATTGCAGTTTGTTCTTCTAGACATGGGCGATATATATTCTATTAGTTAGTATACCAGCCTCCTGTAGTAAGACCATTCAAGAGAAGATAGTCATTTCTTGATATGCCTCGGACAGGCCAACTAGCACTGAGCAGCCTACAATTGACATACCATCTCTGATTTTAAAGAGGAACAAAGCACACTTAGTAAGGTGAGAACACCCGAGTTCGAAAATGCAATACAAAATGTCACCAGACAGTGGCGAGAATGCTGAATCCATAGTTAAGTCGAAGAGCGAAACAACTAGAATAGGTACGTAACATACAAAGCAATCAGATAAGGGGAACAAGATATAGATATATAGATGTACAGTGAAGCAACTTGTGGATGAGCGGCGATGCCGACCTAGTACGAAGGATACGTTCCAAGACATGGACCTATAAATCACCTGCATAGAAACTAGCGTCAAAGAGTCCTAGTAGTCTTCGAAGATATAGGTGCTATCGAAGTAATCAGCGTCCTCCGAGTCACGCTTCCCCTCATCCCTCTTCGTATAGAATTCGAATGTATAGTTATTATCGAAGTAATCAGCGTCCTCCGAGCCGCGCTTCCCCTCATCCCTCTTATAGAATTCGAATGTATAGGTGTTATCGAAGAGATCAGCGTCCTCTGAGTCGCGCTTCCCCTCATCCCTTTTCTCGTAGGCATCGAAGATATACGTATTGTCGAAGTAATCGGCGTCCGCTGAGTCGCGCTTCCCTTCATCCCTCTTCTCGTAGGCATCGAAGATATACGTATTGTCAAAGTAATCGGCGTCCGCCGAGTCGCGCTTCCCCTCATCCCTCTTCTCGTAGTTTTCGAAGACATAGGTATTGTCGAGATAATCAACGTCCTCCGACCCGCGCTTCTCCTCATCCCTCTTCCTGTAGGGCTCTACATAATCAAAGCTGCCAATATACTTCCAGTCGCGCTTCCCCTCGTCCAAGTAGTTCAGAAAGGTATACGCGCTGTCATCGAAGTCAATTTCCTCCGAGTTGCGCTTCGCCATATCATCTAGCAGCAAGTTACGCTTGTCAACATGCGCATAGTGATGAGTTATGAATACTCACTGGAACGTTTCGCGATGCCAGTGACTCCTTGTGTGGGGTACGCTGTAGCAAGAACAACAATGGATGCGAGTACGCTGAAGACAAGAGAGAGCTTCATATTTTGAGTTATGAGGTTGGTGTGACTGGTACTTTGTCAATGCATTATATTGGAATCTTCGAGAGAGCTTTATACCTTTTCGTAGGTCTACGCGTGACCTAGGTCATCTCGATGGGCTTAAACTGTATCCACTCAGAACGTTTGAAGTGGTTCTAAGTCGACGGTCACAGTAAGAATCATTGAAAAATCACCTCACTCAGGGGTCAGCGGCCACAACCTCAACGAGGCAAGACAAACACGCCCGAATTCTCATCTCCGGATGAGACTAAGTGCATAGGGCAAGTCCTCAAGGCCTCACGAGGGAAATTGTTATGCAAAAGGGACAACACTCCCGTAGGAGAGGACAGTTTTCATCCGAAAACCACCGCAATAAACGAGGCAGTATTTCGCATTCGCAAATTGGCAGTTTGAGGGCGACAACCTGGTCGCAACACTCCGTGAATGGCGCAAGCTGACAAAAATACACATGTCAAATAAGAAGAGACAGGAAACGTCACTTCGATTAATATTGCAGACGCCAGTAATCTTGCCATATTGGGACGAGTCAATACTGAGTACGAAAAAACCCAGTAAGCCAGATTTTTGGACTCTATGCACCAGTATCAGCCACGTACGAGTTCTTTCATGTTTGTATGTGTGTTTGGGCTGGATAAAACCAATAGTAGCTCTGCTGACAGTCCAGTTCCTGCTCTTCACAGAGCCTAATCCCACCGCACCTATAGAATGGTCTAGGCAATAGAACGTCCTAAATGCGAGTGTTTGAGTCAATACAAATGAGTATGCTGAGCGTCATCGGTTTTCAAACGTTCGAAAATGTCCGGGTTGAAATGGCCAACTCTAGCGTTATCATACCGTAGACCTGGTACCAAAGTCTGGAGCCAGTCCGAGAAGGACACCTAGGAACTTAAGATTTCACCCCATTCGTCCCATAAAGACACGTGTAAAACAGTCGACGTGCACGAAACCGCCAACTCTCACAGCTGGCGAACTCACCACAGAGGTCGTACGTGCTTGGGATATGGTGTGTCAGAATTACTTCATACACAAGGAGGTAGCTGAAGACGTACAAGTGAAGAAAGTGGCTTGGGGTATGCTAGACCCGTGAGTACAAGATTGGTATATGATGAACTGTGTCACCGACCACTCTAGATGCAATAAGCTTTGCAGTGTGCATGAAGGAACTTGGGAAGGACTAGCTCAATTCCGATTAGCTAGTAGCTGACAAGCGTGATGTGACATAATCTTCATCTCCGCGTGAAAGAGCATCTGCACCCGCGGCCATGGCATCAAACCCAAGAAATTCTTGGCTTGGCGTTGTCATGATTGTATCATGTGCTTTGCATAGTAAGAGGGATAATCAATGATTGATGATCAGGCCTAGGTTCAATGGCCTAGCACTGGCCCATTATCGAATTGGTTTTATGACATCCCAAGGTGTTCTTCATGTGCCAGGTAAGGAACCTCTCAGGATCTAGGTGATTGTATTTGTAAATTACCACTATCGCAACTGTAACGTGAATACTTTATTATACTCGTACGAAACATCATTTCTAGCAATGGTGGACCTGTTACCAGGAGTACAAACTCGACATGGCGGGCACTGAGCGGCTGACCAAGTTACAGTGCTACACCTAGCAGGGTCCCCCACTCCACTGTCTTGGGTCACGACGGCAGATCTTAGGAGGGGAACAGTGCCGTCGGGGGTGCCATACTTGAATTCGAAGTTCAGATACGTGAATATTAATATGAGGCACTAGATGATTAAACCGCATACTTACTAGTATATGAAGATCATCGGCTCAGGATGGGCAGAGGATTTTGGAAGGCTCGTCATAAACTTGGCTTCCCATTTGATTTAGCTATTGAGGTATTCGTATCGACGATAAAAGGTACACAAAATCACCAATGCTCAAGCCAGGCTCAGAACCACTGTGTAAGTGACAGAATGCGCGTATGCGTCGTGACCGTCTGAAACATTAGCAAAAGAGCTCAATGCAAGCATCACATGCAGTGTGAAAGTCATATTTCGTTGATGATATGACAAGGGAGAGAGCATCCACTGGGATTGTCCAAGCTGACTGATGTTATTCACAGAAGATGAGGTTGAAGCATACTCGAGATGATGCCTGGAGCGTCTTCGTATAAGGACCATCATTTATTGCGAGCATACAATATGGGTCTGCGTGCCTAACCATGACCAAAGGTACGACAAAGAGAGTTCGCAAGGCTAAAGGAACGTCACCAGGAATGTACATTTGTAAAACCGGTGGGACATGCGAATGACTTCAGAAACTATAAACATTGCAATAAAAAATCAACTCATAATAGGAGCTGAAGGACTGATGCATGCGGAATTGCTAGCATTTCTGCTTCTTGACAACTCAGCTCCTACGATGATGCACCCTTGCTGAGGTGGTTTGCTTGCCAGTCACTGTGTTCTTTCTGGAAAGCTTCCACATAGGGCTAAAGTGGCCTCTCGTTAGTCATTGAAGAATATTGTCAGCTGACTTTACTTACAGCTTTTTCAGATGTGCTCATCGCCCTCCATCGCTTGCCGGCCTCACGGGCAACATTAATCGTTCCTCTACCTGTATCCGTGGTTCCAGCTTCTTGGATAGCTCTACCATCATCTGACTGACGGAACATTTCTATGAATCTGTGTGAGTCAGTCTTCATTGTCAGTTTTATATTTTCACCACATCACATAAAATTTACCTGAAGAAAGGTCCCTTAGGGCGCTTGTCGTGACGCTCTTGGTGAGGTCGGTGAATCTTGGTTCTCCCATCATGTTTGCGACGCGCGTTGATCTTCCTCACAGTTATCAGAGAGGCATTCTTCCAATACTCATGTTGCTTCTCTTCATGTTGCTTCTTCAAGACCTCAACCTCGTTGTAGTAAGGCTGCAAAGAGTAATTTTAGCACAATGCATTGCAGATATGGCAATGTCAATGACCTGTTTCTCCGCAAGAGTAAAGCTATTCCACTTAGCTGCAGCTTCCTTTGCCAAACCCTGAGTGTCCATAACACTCTTAATATTACCCCTACGCTCTTTGATGAGCGTCGAGAAGAAAAGCAGATATGCATTAGGGGGACGCGGAGGAGGCTGCTCAGACTTGGGTACCCTCTTCGGTGCTATAACGACACATATAAACATGCACATGACTACATGCTCAGCTGATGGTTGTACTCACGAGCCCGCTCGACCGTCTTCTTGGATGTTATTGTTGACTTCGGTTTAGACTTTGCTTTCGTAGTGGCTTTCGCCTTCTTTGGAGCAGCTTTTGTAGCTGTCGTTTTCTTCGTGGTCTTCGTTGTTTTGGTTGACGTGCTTTTGGATGCAGCGGCTGGCAGCTGGATACGACGCGTAGTGAAGAACGTACGACGCGTCGCAGCGAATGCGGAGGAAGACAAAACATCGGTGCGGAGCACAGGAAGATTGGATGCGATGTGGCGAGCAAAAAACGACAACATTCTGAACAGTTGGTGAAAAAACAATAAAAACGGAGGAGAGGAGAGTATTACTGGGCGCAAGCAGAACTTGAAGATTATTTGGTCTTATTATGCAAGAGCTTCGTGAACCACTCCGCTTTGAAAATTCCCTTCTTTGGAATCAATCCACGAACAACCCTCAGTTTGTTTTCAATTCAGAGTCCCTTTCAATCGCTCAACTAGAGCTCGTACAATTTAAGGCTAGCCAAATTATTGAATTTATCCAGAACCTCCAGCCTATAATCGATGTCGGCGGATAAAACGCCATGCCCGCCAGGCAAGACATCCCCTCTAAATACAATGACATTTTCTCCCCATACACATAGCCTCTTCCAACCCATATCGTGGCCTCAGGAGAAGTACATCTGCTAGATGCAAGCTCGGCTCGATTCTAGCGTGTACGAGAATATTACTCTCCATCCTAGCATCGGAATGACGGATGTTCAGCTCTCGTGCGGAATCAGCAGACAATGGATATGGAGACCGCTACTTTCCGGTGTCTGGCAGAGGGTATGGGCATCTGTAGCACCATTGCCACAAATAGCATTCATACCAACCATCCTCCTGCCACGAGTATGGTCGGGTGACACACGATGTGCTGCATGAATGTGAAGAGATACGAAGTTCGCATGATCACCGTGTGGAGCGCGCTGTCAGGGCTGTGATGATGCTCAGAGATAAATTTGAATGGAAGCAGCGCGTCGAAGTAGAGGTGGAGGAGCCAGAAGAACTTGAATGGGATCCACGTATGGGACATGAGGACGTTCAGATGACCGACGAAAAAGAAACGACAGTGACTCCCGACAACGGAGAACTCGGAGAAGGACAAAGTAGTGATGAGGAAGATATTGTAGAAGGCGAACTCACGGGAAACGATGCTCCAACACCAGTTGCTTCCAGTTCCCCAGCAGCAGTATCGGTAGATGTCGAAATGGCCCCCACTAATACTTCGTCATGATGTACCTATGGGTAGGCATGGTATCAACGTTTTTACTTCATGCGGTATAGCTAAACTTTACAGTTACAGGACTTTTACTGTATCATTCTAGTGACAGGGCGCATCCTTCAACGCCTCAACACATTTTGGGAGGATCTCCCTTGCCCAGAAGAGCTTTTGATGCGTCCGGTTATCCCCTCCCCCCTTTCCCTTATCTCTCATAGCTTCTACCAGTACAACTAGAGCTAAGAACAGTGTGTACCACATTCTCTTCGTTCTCTGCCTCTGGAAAACGATCAAAGTTCCGCCCTCACCTTCCAAATACCCTTCTTCCAATGCTTTGCTCGGCCCCGGGGGCATAAAAAATGCCTCCAACATCGGGTCTCCCCACACCACCCGATCAAATGTGGGCAACACATATGCAATGTCCACCTTAGCTTCCTGGTTCGGTCCACAAGGTTCCGAAACCTGGACATACACATCGTCCGCCGAACCTGTCAGCCAAACTAATGTAGGCACTTCTGCATCTTCAAATAAAAATGACCCGATGGCGCGGGACAGATATCGCCTTATGTCCTCCACCAACGACCTTTGTATCTCTCCAGAGCTTTCAAGCTCGCATAGGAGCCCATCAAGGAGCAGCATGAATGTATCCTGCCAGCTGTAGCATACTTCTTCGTCTGGTTTGGTTCCTGGGACACCGAACCAATCGTTTTGGAGTGAGTGCAAGCAATGAAGGAAGGTTCCTAACTTAAGGTCCAGAAAAGCGTCTTGAAATGGAGTGAGAACTCGGCTTGATCGCAGCGATGAAAGAGACTGGGCGTTTGGTGAGGGCAGACGGAGGAGGAGATATTGGAATGGATAACGTGAAAGGGAATCATCGAAGCTTCTATGTTCTGGGAGAGGTATTTTGGTGTTACTGGAGATATCTGAGAGGAGATCGCGGATTGTACCAAGGGAGAGTGGTTGCATCGCCGAGACTGGTTCAGAGTCGGGCGTCTTGGGAGCAGCAGCAAGAAGGTATGATGCATTGTGAAGCACGATATCAATCTTGTAAAACCTGATAGACGAAGTGTAACTGGAACATTGCATGTAGCAAAAATCCTTTGGAGCGCGATTGATAAATCATACCTAAACCTCTTATTGCAGATCTCGTGAAACTGTTCGATTACAGCATCATTGCCCTCTGTTTGAGCGACGATGTCCTGTGCTTGTTGTCGGGTGACATCCATATGGCTTGGTAGATGAAAGGTTCGATCCAGGACTTGACTCCATGTCTGTCACGGTGTCTGGGATCACCCGCAAGTTCCCTCCAGTCATTTATTATGTAATACGATAATGAGTGGTGTCTGGGGTCGTGGCGTGGTGGTGCGTAAGATCGCGTAAGGCTTACGCGCCTTGTACTTAGTAGGGCTGCACAATTATAAAACTTCGTGTTCACCTGGGAGCCGAGTTCGCCGGTTTGCTGCTAAGCGTCACCAAACTTTGTCCTAAAACGGCGCGCAGCGCCAACACTTGGTGTAGTGAATTATCTACAAGCAGTCTTAAAGCACATACCAAACCTCACTAAACCTCGTCATTCACATTCCTAACCCGTGTCAGGCATGACCCTTGACATTGCTGAACCTTTACTAACCCTTTCAATTGAGTACATCACATTCAATAATAGTATGTCTGTGAATATCATATAATATAGCTATTCAAATTACATAAATGATGACAGTACGCGCCTTTTGGAGAAGGAAATATTTTAGCGCTCCTAATTTGTCTTGCACTGCAATAATCGACGAAATATAAATTGGGACGTCAAGCATGCTGTTGTCAATGAGCGTCACCTCTCTCTCCACGACATCCTTGCTTGTGTCGGATTCTAGGAAAGTACCTTCTGGCATGCCATTAAGCTTTGGTGCGAGACGCCTGACGTCATTAGCCCCGCTCGTAACCTTTGTGGATGCCCTTGTGTTCACCACTGCGATGTCCTTTACCTCATCCGTCACCGCCTGGCATTCTCCGCGCTGATTTGATAAAGCGCCTGAATTGGCTTTTGGTGATTATCCTGGATTTTGCTATGATTTCCCCAAACCCAGTCGTCGGCGGTCGCAACCTGTTGCCTTTGTAAGAAATCGAGGTCAGCTCCAACCACGATCATCCTGATGTAGTAGGAACATAGTTCTGACGACTTCTGCTAGCCACCCTCGACCTACTGCTGGCAATTGCCACCGGCGGAAATATTTTATTCTGCCAAGAATGTCGGACACGCATCTTGGACCAACCCAGCTCTCACTAGTCAAGACAAAGAAAGATGTTACTCAAGGCAAGGTTCAAATCTTTATCCTCCTTTCATCCACCGGCACGCTCTTGGACAAGGACCGCCATTCGATCCCTTACTATTGATTCTCTCAGCCCTGCCGTTCGCAATGTGCAGTTTGCCGTGCGCGGTGAGCTGGCAATAAAGGCAGAAGAATATCGTGTTATGCTCAAGGAGAAGGGTCGTGAAAGTAATCTGCCATTTGATCGAGTTATCACTTCGAACATTGGAAACCCCCAGCAGAAGGGACTCGACCAACCTCCCATTACCTTTAACCGACAGGTGAGATGTTTATCCTCTCAAAGTTACAGAGTTCACCACCGTAACTACTTACAGGTTGCTGCACTCATGGAATGGCCACAGCTGATGCAACTCGCACCCAGTGCGTTTCCACAAGACATCATTACCCGTGCGAAGGAACTCCATGAAGAAATTGGCTCCGTCGGTGCATATTCGCACTCCCAAGGCGTCCCTCTCATTCGTCAGAATGTTGCGGAATTTATTCAGGGTGAGTAGCTATATCAATGCCGCTAGGTTTGACGGCAATGTCACTGGGACGTTTATGCGCTACGTGTCAAGTTAATCGGTCCAGCCGAGTCCTGTTGATTTCTAGAGGAAGTCACAACTCACACTGGTTTGGATTAGTGTATATACTCTGCACTTACAACATGGCATAGTGTCAGCCTTACTATGAGTCATGATACCTTCAAGATTGAAAATGATTCTCTACGTAACTAATGCATAATCACAGAACGCGACGGCCATCCATCGTCACCAGACAACATCTTCTTGACGGGGGGCGCTTCCGCGGGGGTCTCGCTTCTCATTTCAATGCTTATCTCAGAACCCCACAAATCTGGTATCCTCATCCCGATCCCGCAGTACCCTTTATATACAGCGACACTAGCACAATTTTCGGGCGTTGCGATTCCGTACCATCTTGATGAGGCTCACGAGTGGTCGACGTCAATTGACGAAATAAAGGCTGCACTTAACAAGGCAAAAGAAGACGGCATTGACCCCAAGGCAATTGTCATTGTCAACCCCGGAAATCCAACGGGCGCGTTGTTGAAAGAGAATATGCAGAGGGAGGTGACGAATTTATGCGCAGAGCACAAACTCGTGCTCCTCGCGGACGAAGTGTATCAGAACAACCTGCATCGTGCGGCCGAATTCCCATTCACGTCATTCAAGAAGGTTGTCTGCGACATGGGCTCCCCAGTTCCATTGGTATCCTTTCATAGCGTCAGCAAAGGTGTAACAGGAGAGTGTGGGCGACGTGGTGGCTACTTCGAGTGCCATAATATCCCGGATGACGTCCGCGCGATGATGTACAAAATGGTGAGCGTCGGGCTTTGTCCTCCGCTGCAGGGGCAAATTGGTGTGGACTGCCTTGTGCGACCCCCGAAGGAAGGCGACGAAAGCTATGCACTATGGAAAGAGGAGACAACGCGAATCAACAAGGCACTCGCAGAGCGCACTAAGCTCATGGCAGAGCGCCTAAACAGCCTACCTGGTCTCTCATGCGTCGATTCTCCCGGGGCATTATACCTTTACCCTAAAATCACGCTCCCAGAAAAAGCATTGGCTGCCGCACGAGCTGCTGGCAAGGAGCCAGATACACTTTATGTACTCTCCCTTCTAGACGCAACAGGCATTTGCGCTGTTCCAGGCAGTGGATTTGGGCAGAAGGAAGGAGAGTACCATTACCGTCTTACCTGCTTGTGTCCTGGCGTGGAAGAATATGTTGGGAAGTTAGAGAAGTTTCACCGCGAATTCTGTGCGAAGTACCAGTAATCTCGGATCCCTGCATTATTAACCAACAAGGACTCCCCTTCGGTCGGCCCATTACAAATCTGTTTACAGTAGCAACTCAGGAAATACGATATTAGCGCAGTCTTGTCCTTCATTTGTCTCCGTAAATAAACATAACGTATCTCTTCGCGTTCTCACTCCCGACAACGCTGTGTACAGTTGACCGTGAGCAAAGGGATCGGTTCGCAAATCGAGCACGGTTCGTGCTAGCGTCAATCCTTGACATCCATTAAATGTAGTTGCGTATGCGTGTCGTAGAGAAACTGTCTGCGATTGACCGTCCACGATGAACGATTGGGATGGAAGGAAAAGTTAATGCGGGGAATGCAGTGGCTTTCGAATGTATTGATAAGTTGTACTTCGACGAACCGACGATGTAATGCAATCACGTGCACGCGTGCATTTCTGACCAATCCCTTTTCTACCGAGAGGTTTCGTTGAATGGCGCAGATACTGTTTTCCTTGAGGTCTAGGCGATGAGGAGGTACTCAAGGGTGTGTTAACATTGCCAGGTAGTCAGGTGTGTGTTCCGGTCCATTCAAAGGTGTATGTTCAGCCTCCTTCAGACGGTCTGAACTGAAGTAAGATCCTATGCTTTGTTAGTGAAATGTTTTGCATGATGTATGTCTGGAATACGCACGAAATTCGCCTGGCAAACTCCAAAATTTTGTCATTGAATTCATCGACATAGATATTCAGAGGGGAGAAGAATGCACGCTGAAGACAGGTCTGCGTGTCTTCGAGTACATATGGTGGGAAGAGGAAGTTAATCATATCATTGAAGCTTGTGGTTGCGGCTATGAGTGCGAGATTCTGTCGATTTCCAGTGCAGTCCCCTCCAATGCCGTCTACGAAAGATGTGAATCGCAGATCACCTATGCTCCGAATTGCAGTGTTGAGGGTCAAGATCCGAATGCTATTCCACAGTGTTGACGAATTTACTGATGCTGCTAGGGTGGCGGTCTCTCCAGCTCCGCTGACTATTGGGCCTGCTTGCCGAAAATCTCCCAAACCTATGAATGTAATTCCTCCGAATGGTATTGTTGTGCGATTGCAGATTGTACAGCAAAGTTCGTCGACAGACTCCCATCTGGCTTTATTCATGGCAGGGAGTTCATCCCAGATGATTGCTGTGGCATTTCAAATGAGATCAGCACGAGGAGAGTGAGGGGGAATGGAACTATGTAAATTGACATTGTCGTCGGTCACTGGGATGCCAAACATATGATGTGCTGTGCGTCCACAATCATATGCAGTTGCACACAATGCATTGCTTCCAACAATAACATCAGGAAACCGACGCGAAAATGATAAAATGATATAAAGCTTTATCTAGTCTAAAATACATATAATATCTATTATAATTGTAGTCCAAATGACAAAGCTTTAAATACCTGGACTAAGTTGGATGGAAACACCTAATGTACAATCTTGATAGTCAGTTTGCAATTAGCTATCAAGTTGGCAAATATCCACCAACCATAGTAAAGCTTTAGAAGCCTAGAGTGCTTCGGACAAA
>MU172991.1:153267-178633 GCA_016695475.1 Suillus decipiens
TTTTTTGACTCAAGTATTTTACAGCAATAATCAGGTATTCTAGTACTTTGTGTGACCTCCCTTGGCTTTAATTATTTCCTCTATCCTTCATTATGCTATCTTAAAGCTATATCTAACTATATAAACCAGAATATCTCATGTGTAATAGTTGTAATCACTATGAGAGCTATCTCCTATGCTTGAAGGGATAATACACATACTCTGTCCTATGCTGGCTTCTCTGCTCATCAAATTTTCTTTAGAACTGGAGTATGCAAGTCAACTATGGTCAAGGTTATCAAAGAAAGCCACCCAGATGAGGAAAACTCTTGTGAAGGATGTCCATCCAAGCTCACCCCCACCAATAAATGGGCTATTATCCAACATATGACCACATGAAAGGCTGATAATGCTGTCCAAGCCACACATTGTATCAGTTCTGCCATCACTACCACTCTCTCTTCAGCTTGGGAGGCCTTGTGCTCCCAGGTGGTGTGAAGCCACTCATATTTTCTCACATCATGGCTGTGCTCACTTTTGGCTTCCAGCTTGGCAATGTAGCATTGGTGTTTGCCCTGATGGTATGACATTGCACCAGAGTGCAAGCTCTCAATTTCATCTCTCACCTACTCCATCTGCTGCAACACATCTGACTTCACCTTTTTCTTCTTTGAGCTGCTGGTGCTATTTGAGAGCGATGTCTGGGGTATTGGGGACATGTGGTACTCTGATGACAAAGTGGTGTTGCATGTCATTGATGAGGATGTGGATGTGCTGTGCAATATCACTAGTGCAATTTTGTGCTGTCCCCCACGACTCAATGGCTTCTGCATGCCGAATGCTGAACGATTGTTGTAGGTGGATGCTGGAGTCCTTGATAGCATGACAAATGGCACTGGAGGGGAGGGAGGAGGAGAGGGTGATGATGGCAGTTATCACTTCTTCCCTGTGACTGGGGAAGGGCTACAAGGGCCATCATCAGGATCATGTCATCGTTGTCATCATTGCCCCCAACATAGTCCATTGCATTCCCCCAAGGGGGAATGCAATGGACTGTAGTTGTTGGCAATGTTATCATCATCATCTGATGGAAGGCCAGGAAGGGGGATGTCAGGCACATAAGGTGGTGAATGTGATGGTACAGGAGGAGGGAGGGGATGCAATGGTATGGGGGGAGGGGAGGGATGCAATGGTATGGGTGGATGGTGAGCAGCTGCTGGTGGGTACATATCACCAGCAAATGAATGTTCTTGGAGTGCATGGGGCCCACATTGGTGGGCAGATGGATCTGAGATATTGGAAGTTGGTGATGGCTGCTGGCCACAGTACATAGAGGGACCCACCCCACCATGCAGTTGAATGAGCGAGTAGAAGGTACTTGTATGGTCGATGCCAGGTCTTGATGAGTGCACCTTCATGGCCATGGATGGATTCAAGTGCCAGATGGCATTGAGTTCCATATACCATGGCAGTTCCAACAGCATGGCATCTTCAACAATCAATCAGCCAACAATGAGAAAAAATGAGATGAAACTCACCCAGCAGGTTTTTTGTTGAAGTCCCCTCAGCTGGCATTACACCAGCATCTGTACTACTGAATGATCCTTTAATTTTTTTGTATTTGCTCCTAAGACTGCATGAATTTTAGAATTTTTATTGACAGAATAAAAAATCATGAGACTTATGTTCTGATACAATTGCAGACTGCATCATAGAATTTTTTTGCATTGGCTGCATATGCAGGACCATACTTGACATGATCAGTGAAGATGAGCTTCACAAGAACACCATATATTTGCCCCTTATCTGAGCCTGAGGGACCATCATCTGCAGCAGCCATAGCTTTCTTGCCATCAGAATAAAATAAAATTCTACAATCAGTGGGGTGAGTTGTCAGATAGTTCACCAGCATGTCTGTCAGTGTACAGTCATTGTGCCACTGGATTGTGAGCCAAGGTCCAGACTGTTCCAGAGGTATGTTTGGAGTGAGATGAGCTTGATTATTTGATTCTTCATCCATCACCCCCAAGTATGATGGTGTGTTGACTTTGAGGCATGCAGAACGATGGGCATGTTGATGATGGGCATGAGGCATAGTGGTTTCAAAGTCCACCATACAATGCTGGCCTGACCTTGAATCTGGGACATTGGCTGAGTTTCTTTAAAGGCTTTACCTGAGAGTTGAAAACATTTAGGCAAGGTCTAAGCGAGTTTCAAAATTTATTTTGAATACCACTAAAGACTTCAGTGCAAAATGTTCAAGCTCCCACAGTTTGTACATTCCTTAGTAACCATTCTGACAGCTAGATATTACATAATATTACAAAAAAGTATCACTCTGATGATGATCTATCAACAATTATCTACCATGGGTCACACTTGTGGCATCTTACATACTAGCATCAGACTTGTAGTTTTCTTATAATTACTTGTCCTTCAAAGTTAGTTTGCTCCCAGTCAGGTATTACTTTGTCTTGGAATATAAATATGAATATTTTCATAGATTTTTGATTAGATTCTGTCAATAGTATCTATGAAAATATTTTTCTTGCTGGTTTCCTGATGAAATACAATTTTTTCTTGGGTGCATAATATTGTTGAGAGTGCTTTGAACAAAAACATTTTTCCTTGACTTGGACAACCTTCAATGAAAAAAAATTGTTTCTGTGGTGTATTATGCTCTCCAAAATACAGTTGAGAATTTGACATTGTTCTGGATTTAACTGTTCACCCATGTTATTGCTTTGGGCTTCAAAAGCTGTATGATTGTCACATAGATATGTCTGTTTGTTATAGACTTCAATGGAACACCTGGGATGAGATGGGAGACTGGAGTCCATAAGGTGCCTTCCAGAATGAGAGAGTAGATCATCAATGATTTGGAGCCACACCTTTCAGTCTTATAGCACTGCAGAGCCTGTTGATAGGACATGTACATTAGCCTGCAAAACCTGATGTAGAGCCCATTCAGTCACATAGCATGATAAATACATACAGCTAATGTTGAAAGATCCATGTTCTAAACAGGCCAGTGGACATTAGCTGACCAAATAAATATGTCTGTGTTTAACATTTGGCTGGTAGGCTCATGAAGTGATGGTTTTATCAGCTGGGCTCATG
Organism: Suillus decipiens; assembly: GCA_016695475.1. NCBI lineage: Eukaryota > Fungi > Basidiomycota > Agaricomycetes > Boletales > Suillaceae > Suillus > Suillus decipiens. The sequence goes on from MU172991.1 coordinate 156,367, forward strand.
CATTGTGATGCTCAACATTTACATGTTAGCCAAGGGCCAGTAAAATTGGTGGTGTGATATTGATGGCTGTGCTCACACACTATAGCTGCTGTATGTAAGTACCAATTGGCCAATAGCATGTATATGATTTAGCCAATGTTGGGGGTGAAGAATATATTTTCCTGTGTGGATTGGTCTGGGAATTGTGGGTATGAAGCCATCATATGGGCTAATGGAAATAAAAGACTGATGCCATCATATGGGCTGGTGAATATGAACACCCAAGGCAGATGGTTCTATTGACCCATATAGTATTCACATTCTTGGCCCATCTAATTGCATCAGGGATGCAGTAATATCAGCCAACATGATGGATTCAGGCATTTAGTTGCTTTGGCCCATATGATAGCATCAGGTCTACCAGCTGACATGATGGCATTAGGTATTCATTTTCATCAGCCCATAAGATAGCATCAGGTGTTCAGTGGCTTCAGCCCATATGATAGCATCAGGTTCACAGGCTGACATGATGGCATTAGGGCATTCAGTTTCTTCAGCCTATATGATAGCAACCAGTCAACTGGTCATGTCATCAGGTATTCATTGTTGTCAGCCCATAGGATAGCATCAGGTGTTCAGTTGCTTTGGCCCATATAAGTGTCAAATTGCCCAGACAACATGAGGAATGCCTGATGTTATCATGTTGGCTGGTCAACCTGATACTATCACATGGGCTGAAGCCACTGAATACCTGATGTTATCCTATAAGCTGATGAAAATAGATTCCTGATGCCATCGTGTCAGCTGGTTGACCTGTTGTTATCATATGGGCCAAAGCAACTAAATGCTTGATGTTATCCTATGGGCTGAATAAAACAAGTACCAGATGGTATCATGTTGGCCAATGACACTGATAGGTTATGGGCCTATACAATGCTATATGGTTGACTGGTTGGTTGGTCATGTCATCATGTCAGCCTATGGAACTGTCCCAAACATATGGGCCAAAGGACATCAATGCCTGAAGCCATCATCATGTTGGCTAATGTTACTGCATGCCTGACTTTATCATATGGGCTGAATGAAATAAATGCCAGATGCTATTATGTCACCAATAAAACTGATGTGATATGGGCTGATGTAAGCAAATACGTGATGCTATAAGATTGATTGGTTGGTCAGGCAGAGGTTGCATACAAGCACTGGTTAATATTATATGTAATTTCTCATCCTTGATTGATAATGCTTCACCAAAGTCAGGCCAATAGAATGCCAATTGATTCATGGTTTGAAGAGGTCTTTGGTTGTGTGGCTCATGTGAATGTCCTCTGATACTTGGAGAAGGGGATGTAGTACTGTGGAATGCTCAGGGATTAGAGGCTGCAGTGTGAGTGTGATGAGACATCATAACAGGTGGGTGGATATCAACAAAGATCATGTGAATATTGTTACAGTCATATGTGCCCCTATACATTTTCCTCTTTTCTGATTACATAACACGTATGACCATGGACTACTTGTCTCACGATACAGTCTACAAACCAGTCGTTGTACTTACATGGCTCTGCCACATCATCTTTTACCTCTTCTGTTTTCTTGTATCATCATATGCTTATGCCTTCTGCATTCATACTGTTACTTACCTACTGGTTATGGTCTTGGTCTGTGCACACATATTGGCCTATTTAAGCACAGTGTATCACTTGTAGATTCCTCACTTTAATCTTACAGGGTCTTATCTGGAATCTCCTTTGCTAGAGCCTTGCAACTTTAGTCATCTGAATCATCTTTCTAAGTCTTAGCACACCTAAGTCTTAGTCATTGAAACAATCTTTGTATTCAACTCAGCCAGTCTAGTCCTCTCTCTGAGACTCACCTGTCTTTGTCATCTACTGAACCTTTGCTCTTTTGCTTAGGTACAGATATTGAATGACTGTCACTCTCTTTTGAGTAGTCATGTTGCGATACATCCCAGTCATAACAAAAGATTAAAGTCTTATGAACACTACACATCTGTGAGTGCCAGAAACACCAGAACCAGACTCAGAAAAACTTGCCATGAAGCGAACCCTGAACCCAGATAAACCTTGGCCAACAGATGCATGAGTACTGATACCAACATAGCAATGTCTGGATCAGCAGCAGCACCACTGGTGCAGATCACCACACCAGAATTGAAAGTGAGGTTACCTAGTCAGTTCAACAGAACCCCCACAGATGCCAAGAGGTGGTTATATTCAGTCAAAACCTGCTTCTCCCTGAACACCAACTACTATAATACTGATGAGAAGCAGATTACCACCACTCTTGCATATATGAAGAATGGAACCACAGGAGCATGGGTGCTGAACTTCTATGCTAAGATATTCGAAGTGGGAGAAAGTTGGGGAAAGTTTGAGGACTTCAAAAAGAAGTTCAGAGCCTTGTTCTGCACAGCAGATGAGAAGATCAATGCCATGACCAAGATCAGGCAGATCAAACACACTGGTAGTCTCACTGACTACATCTCCGAGTTCAGAACTCTTATGGCAGAATTGATGTTGAAAGAAAGCACTGCCCTCATTTATTTCTTCGAGCAGGGGCTCAAGCCAGGTCTCCAATGTGCAATCTGCCAGATGGAGACTGTCCCTGTCACCATCGAAGCTTATATCACCACCGCTATCAATCAGAACACCAACTGAGAGAGATACACTGCTGTAAGGAAAGGAGAAGGGAATGGAAGAAAGAAGAATGGACAGAAGTATGTTCCCCCTCCTAAGAGGTCAGACCCTGATGCCATGGAGGTCAATTGCCTTACCGAAGCCAACCACTGCAAATACATGAGGAAGGGCCAATGCTTCAATTGTGCCCAGACTGGTCACTGTGCCAATGTGTGTCCAAGAAAGAAGATCTCTGTTAGGAAGCAGGAGATAGCTGAAGAAACAGAAGAAGAAGTGAGGAGACTTGACATGGATTTTTAAATTGGAGAGCTGGGTCGATGACAGACTCTCCTATTGTACCCTTATGACTTGTATGAAAAGTAGGTGAAAGGAAGGAAATGTGTATCCCCATCACTCTTGTCTCCAAAGTTCATAAGGATCCAGTTGAAACCACAGCAGTAGTCGATTCTGGAGCTGCTGGAATGCTCATATTGGAAGAATTCATCTGTGATCATCACATCAGGACTCACCCATTACAGAAACCATTTGTGGTAACCATTGCTGATGGCAGCTATTCCAAGAGTGGACCAATCTCATGCTATTGCATACTCTACATGAAGGTAGATGATCGGATCATGATAGGGAAATTTAATGTCACTAGATTGGGTTAAAGGGATCAGATCCTACTAGGGATATCCTGGCTCAAAGCTATGAACCCACAGATAGACTGGTCGAGCAAAACCCTTACATTATCTGCCACTCCAAGGTCTAGAGAGGTTGAAACTCTCATTGATGATGCACAAATCGCTAATTGCTTACCAACCATGTTCTTACCCCAACCAAAGAAGAAATGGATTGGGTCAAAGTTGAAGAAAGCAGAGGAACCGATAGTCAATGAAAATGACAACACTACTTATGTTGTCTCGCTTCTGAAATGAAAGGAGGTCCTGGTACCTGCGGAGCTGGAACCAAAGAAAGTTGAGGAACCTGTGGAGCCAATCCCATGACCTGAGAAGAGGAAGGCAGAGCTAGAAGAATCATTCCACCCAAGGCTGGCTGTAAAGGAACAGCAGCCAATTGAAGAACAGAGGAAGGGAAAGAGGAAAGCAGAACAGAGCATTAGCTGTGAAAGAAACCCACCTCCAGCATTGTTCACTTTGATAGAAGAAGTAATGAATGAGGACAAACCAGTACTGGCCATGCTACCCACCAAAGACAACAAAACCTATGATGCCAAAGAAGATGTCTGGATGGATGCACTGGAGGAACCAGTCCAGAATGTCGCAGACTATCTGCTGGAAGAAGGAGAATTTTTAGTGGAATATGCACTAAATGGTGAAACGGTCAGGATTATTGAGGATATCTCTATGGACACTCCCCTCATACATGATGGAACTTTGTATGATGAGCAGCATGTGACCCTGCTCAAGTTCAGTAGTAAGTCACAGGAGTTCACAACGGCCAAGAAGGAGGCGAAGAAGAAGAGTTTCGAAGAGTTAGTCCCTTCATATCTCCATGACTTCACCGACCATCAAATTGAGACTAAACCAGGGTATGTCCCTCAGGTGTCCAAAATCTATCTGCTATTGCCAAAAGAAAGAGAAGCAGTCAAGATGTTTATCAATGAAACCTAGCTAAAGGATTTATTTCAGAATCTAAGTCCCCTCAAGCTAGTGGTTTCTTCTTCATTGGAAAGAAGAGCAGAGATCTGAGACCTACCCAAGACTATTGGTATATCAATGAATGGACAGTCAAGAACACTTATCCTCTCTCTTCCTACCACACTGATTGCCTGGCTCCACAAAGCCAAGTACTTCATGAAGATGGACATCCATTCCGGCTATAATAATATTTGAATTCACATGGATGATAGATGGAAAGTGTTGTTCACTACCAAGTTTGGGTTATATGAACCCAACATAATGTTCTTTGGACTTTGTAACTCACCAGCCACGTTCCAAGCATACATGAATTGCACCTTCCAGCAGGAACTTAATGAAGGGTGGCTTATCATCTACATGGATGACCTCCTCATCTTCTCTAATGACTTGGAGGAACACCAGAGATGAATGAGACAAATATTAGAGAAACTCAGGGCAGAAATGCTTTACTGTAAACTGGAAAAAGTGCACCTTTGATCAACAAGAAGTGGAATACCTGGGGATGGTTATCCACCCAGGACAGGTTACATCGGATATCGAGAAAGTAGAAGGAATCAGAAAGTGGGAGGTACCTAAGAATGTATTGGAAGTATGGTCATTCCTTGGATTCTGCAATTTCTACCAGTCCTTCATCCCCCATTATTCTGACATTGCTTGACCCCTCATCAACCTCACCAAGAAGGATCGAAAGTTCAAATGGAGCACTAGCATGCAAGAATCCTTTGATAAATTGAAAATGGTGTTTACCAGTAAACCAGTACTTTGAAACCCTGACCCTATGAAACAGTTTGCTATCACCACAGACATGTCCTTAGTAGCTACTGGAGTTGTCCTTCTCCAAACTGATAAAAACAGGGTCTACCATCCATGTGCCTATCTGTCTCAATCTTTGAATCTGGTGGAACAGAATTACCAAATCTTTGATAGAGAATTACTCACCATTATCTGAGCATTGGCAGAATGGCACCACTTGTTACAATTGTATGTGCCCCTATACACTTTTCCTTTGTCCTCCGATTACATAATGTGTATGACCATGGACTGTTTACCTCACAATGAGGTCTACAAACCTGTTGTTGTATCTATGTGACTCTGCCATGTCATCCTTTACCTTTTCTGTTTCTTTGTGTCATTGTATGCTTGTACTTTCCACATTCAAGTCACTACCTACTTACTAGTTATGGTCTTGGTCTGTGTGCACATAGTGGCCTATTTAAGCACAGTGTATAGCTTGTAGATTCTTCACTTTAATCTTACTGGGTCTTACCTGGAATCTCCTTCACTAGAGCCTTGCAACTCTAGTCATCTGAATTATCTTTCTAAGTCTTAGCACACCTAAGTCTTAGTCATTGAAATGATCTTTGTATTTAACTCAGCCAGTCTAGTCCTCTTCACGAGACTTGCCTGTCTTTGTCATCTACCAAACCTTTGCTCTTCTGCTTAGGTACAACTATTGAATGACTGTCACTCTTATTTGAGTAGTCGTATCTTGACCAACCCCAGTCATAACACCACTATCTGGAAGGCAACCCACACCCCATCATTGTATTCACTGATCATAAGAATTTGCTCTACTTCAACACCACACAGAAATTGACGAGAAGGCAGGCATGTTGGCAGATATTCTTATCAGAATTCGACATTGAACTACACCACATTGTGGGAAGCAAATTAGCAGCACCTGATGCACTGTCACAATGCCCAGATCATGGATTGGGAAAAGATGATAATATCGATCAAATACTCCTCCCTGATTCTATGTTCATCCACCTGCTTGACACTGACCTCACTGATATGTTGCATTCCTCCAACCCCCTTGATGATCTGGTATTCAAAACCACTTCTGATGCCCTAGATGCTGTCTGTCTCCCTCCCATAAAATTGGTGTTGTCTGATTGGACTATAGAGAATGATATATTATATTTCAAGAACCATGCCTATATTCCCCCTGCACACCAAGCCGCACTTCTTCCTCACCATCATGACCACCCTATGGCAGGACATCTGGGTTGTTTTAAAACTGAAGAGCTCATTAAATGGGAAGCATGGTGGCCTGCTATGGGCTCACATATTCAGAAATATGTTGATGGCTGTGCCCTCTGCCAGCAGATGAAAGCAGACATGCACCCAGTTTGGCTGCCTTTGACCCTGATTCCCTTAACAGTGACCTGCCCATTCTCACAGATCTCTGTGAATCTCATCACTGACCTTTCCATCTCTGGCAGCTTTGATAGTATCATGGTCATGGTAGACCATGGGCTTATGAAGGGGGTAATTATTACTCCATGCCACAAAATGATCATGTCAGAAGGAGTAGCCAATCTATTTTTGAAGCACATGTACCAACACTTTGGGCTACATGACAAGGTCATCTCAGATCGCAGACCACAGTTTCTATCCTGCTTCTCCAAAGAACTTGCCAGACTTTTAGAATACTCCATAGCCTCATCAACCACTTATCACCCACAAATGGATGGACAAACTGAATGTCTAAATCAGGAACTAGAAACATATTTTTGCATTTATTGCTGTAATAATCCAGATGACTGGGTAGAACACTTACCAATTGCTGAATTCATACACAACCACCAAAAACATGATGCAAGAAATGTATTGCCCTTCTTCCTCATGATGGAATATGAACCATGTGTGATCCCACACCTTATCCCAGACTCTACCATTCCAACTGCAGAAGAGCGAGTCTGCACACTTCAGAAGATTAGAGAAGAAGTGATATCTTGCCATAACATTGCCATGCAAAAGATGGCAGAGCAGTCTTACGGACAGAAGTACACACTGTGGAAGATAGGAGACAAGGTTTGGCTATTGGTGGAGAACTTAAGACTGAAGTTACCATCTAGGAAACTTGTGCCCAAACATTATGGTTTATTCCCAATCACTGCAGCCCTATCTCCAATCATGTTCACACTCCAACTTCTGAAGCAGTGGAAAATCCACAACACATTCCATGCTTCTCAGCTATCATCCTATAGTGAAAATAACGTTCATGGACTGTTACAGTTGTACATGCCCCTATACATTTTCTCTCTTATGATTACATAATGTGTATGACCATGGACCACTTGCCTCATGATATGGTCTATGAACTGGTCATTGTACTTATGTGGCAAAGCCATGTCATCCTTTACCTTTCTTGTTTCTTTGTATCATCATACACCCATGCCTTCCATATTCGTCTCGTCACTTACTTACTTGTTACAGTCTTGGTCTGTGCACACATACTGGCCTATTTAAGCACAGTGTATTGCTTGTAGTTTCCTTACTTTAATCTTACTGGGTTTTACCTGGAACTTCCTTTGCTTGAGCCTTGCAACTCAAGTCGTCTTGAATCGTCTTCTAAGTCTTAGCACTCCTAAGGTCTTAGTCTGAACATGATCTTATATTCAACTCAGCCAGTCTAGTCCTCTTCACAACTATACTGTCTTCATCGTCTATATTGAAGCATAGTACTCTTTTGTACTTTGACACTGATATCAAATAACTGTCACTCTCTTTTGAGTAGTCATGTCGCAACCAACCCCAGTCATAACATGGACCGAACTTCCTAGAACCACTGCCTGACATCATAGAAGAAGAAAAAGAGTATGAAGTAGAGGGCATCTTATCCCATAAAGGGAATGGCAAATGCCGAAGGTACCTGGTGACATGGAAGGGCTATTTGTCAGCCGATAATGAGTGGCTACCCGAAGAGAATCTGGAGAATGCCAGAGAGATCCTCAAAGCATATAAAAAACAACATAAACTTTGACACTCCCTTCAATCCAGATCCACAAACAACTCGCAACCAGCCAATTACTCCCATGTCTTTCAATGTCCTCATCCCTGCCACACACGCTATGTCCAATGAATCAGTATCAACTGAATCCTCCATTTCAGACTTCACTGACACCACCAATGCCCTCGCCACTCCCATCTGCCAACACTCCCCCATCACTAGAGACTATGCATGCCCCATCGCTATTGTCACCACTCCAGCCAAAGATCACAGCTGCAACACCAACACTGAGCATTTCACATGCTACCTCAATGACCTCAAAGAATATACCTTCATCGAGGCAGTCCTCATGTGCAAAGAGTATGCCATTGAGGTTGACAACATTATCATCCATAGAGACACATTTGCTGCATCCCTCATCATTCATATCATCAGAAATGCCATCCTCCTTGAAGTCTGGGCTAGATGAATCCAACACCAAGAGACTCATCTTAGCATTATGCACCTGCAAAGGCACATTAGGACTCATGCTCTACATCTGCTCCCTTGTGGTTTTGAGGAAGACCTTAGAGAGGCTATTCAGCGTATTAATGCCAGGGCAGAAGGAACCCTTAGACCACATAGTCCATCTAATGAGGTAGAAACTAACAGAATTGCTCTCACTGATACTGCCTTCCCTCCAAACCCTCATTCTAACATTGGTAATCTTGTTGGCCTTCTTGCTGCCATTCAAGAAGCCTTGAACACCACCGCTGCCATCGTCCAAGATATCCAACAATCTGTCGACAAAACTGAATGCACCCCCTCACCAGTACTAACCGTTGACCCCATTAAAACTATCATCCAACATCAGTCCACACTGCTGCAATATCACCGCCCCATCCCCAAAACCCATTAAAATGTGGACAGAAGAACACCCCACAGGGTTATATGAACCTGCTTCAGAACCCTTCCACCAGTTGTAGTCCAGCTCCCAGAATTTGTCCCATCACTGCCTTAGGTGCCACATCATTATCATTGCCTGAAGAACTAATAGCAGCTGCAGAGAAGGAGGATGTAAAGCAAGTACCAGTACCTATACCTGAGTGCCCCTTTTGAGCCCATATCCCAAAGCACTCACACCTGATTGTGAAGACTAAAGCAGTGGAGAAGCAGCAACAGTCACAGAGTCAGGACCCTGCTTATGGTAATGTCACTGTCGCCCCTCCTTTACATGCTTCCACTTCCAACCCTGACGAGAACTGCACATGTTGAATCTGTAAGAGCACAGGTCATCATCATAAGACCTGTGACCAATATCACTGTGTGTATTGCCATGTCATTGCCCCCAGACATCTATCCATCTATTGTCCCTTATTGAAAGGGAAGGATGTTGGGTTCCCCATCAAGGATTTCAAACATCCTGATTTCTATGCTATGCTCACAGCTTGGGAGTTAGAAGAAGATAAGAAGTATGTGTGTGCTTGTCAGGAGCAAGACAAAGCCAAGGCAATTGAAAATGACTACAACAAAGATGGTCATTTTATTTCAGATGATCCCATCTACTGAGCTAACCAAGATGAGTAAAGATGGTGTCTTTACCATAAATACAGGGGTAATGTTACAGTTGTACATGCCCCTATACATTTTCCTCTTTTCTGATTACATAACATGTACGACCATGGACTACTCGTCTCATGATATGGTCTATGAACCAGTTGTTGTACTTACATGGCTCTGCCATGTCATCTTTTACCTCTTCTGTTTCCTTGTATCATCACATGCCCATGCCTTCTGCATTCGTACTGTTACTTACCTACTGGTTATGGTCTTGGTCTATGTGCACATATTGGCCTATTTAAGCACAGTGTATCACTTGTATATTCCTCACTTTAATCTTACAGGATCTTACCTGGAATCTCCTTTGCTAGAGCCTTGCAACTTTAGTCATCTGAATTGTCTTTCTAAGTCTTAGCACACCTAAGTCTTAGTCATTGAAATGATCTTTGTATTTGACTCAGCCAGTCTGGTCCTCTCTCTGAGACTCGCCTGTCTTTGTTGTCTACCAAACCTTTGCTCTTTTGCTTAGATACAGATATTGAATGACTGTCACTCTCTTTTGAGTAGTCGTGTTGCGATACATCCCAGTCATAACAAATATTTTAATATCTTCAATGTCAGCACCAACATGCTCAAAGTGTGGGAGAACATTTATGAAGGAGAGCAGCATCACTCGACACCTGAGCCAGCCTTGATCCTTGTGTCATAGTCATATGCATGATATTGTTGATATTTTGCAGTTCATGGAAGTTGTTCCTCCCCAGCATCGCACAGGTGATGATACCAACAGCATCCCAGAAGTTCACAATGGGGATCACTGGCATGATAATATCAACAATGAATTCAGAATTTTTGGAGAATCACTGGAGGAAGAGTATGATGGCATGGGGGCCTGTTACTCCTAAGATGGCTTGACCTTCCTGGATTTATTTGATGCCAATTAATATGCAGAATGCAGGATAGACAACCTCTACTATCCATTCACACCCAAAGAAGAGTGGGAAGTTGCTGATTATCTCCTGCACTTGTCCCTCAGCATGGCAGCAATAGATGAATTTTTGAAGCTTTCAATGGTGCATATCCTTTGCACCCTCAGGATGGAGCATTGATACATCAACTGCAACTTGTTTTCAAATCCAAAGATTGCATCTTTCATTCAAAAACACCAAAGAACTATGAAGCTGTGCTGAAATGCTCCCTAGTGGACCAACTTGGAAATGCCAGACTATCCCCTCCATCCATCCTACCAAGTCTCCAATCCAACTCTTTTGGAGGAACCCCATGGAATGCTTGGAGAGCCTTTTCAGCAATCCATTATTTCATGACAAGCTGGATTTCATCCCTCACCACATTTACAAAACAGCAGAGCAGCTTTTGTATGTATATTCAGAATGGTTAACAGGAGATTCCACTTGGAAATGCAAGTAAGTACTAATTCTGCTGAATTTTGTGTCATCTCACCATATATCCTACAGACACAACTTCCCAGAGGTGCTACAGTTCTTTTCACTGTTCTTTCATCTGACAAAACCAACATCACCACCATGACTGGTTACAAGGGTGTCGAGTACTGGTACAAGATGGCTAAGTCAAGTACAATATCAGTAGATGACAAAGACAGTATAGTTCTGATAAAAGGACTAGACTGGCTGAGTCAAATACAAGGGTTTGCTTTAGACTAAGATGAAGGAGTGCTAAGTCTTAGAGATGACTAAGGTTGCAAGGCCTTAGTGAAGGATGTTCCAGGTAAAACCCAGTAAGATTAAAGTAAGGAATACAAGTGTTATACAGAGGCCTTATATAGGCTAAGTAAGTTTAGGGCAGGTAAGGGAAAAGAGATGTGAGAATGCAAGTGCATATCCTAAAGAGGAAGGCAACTATAGTACAAACATGTTGAGATGTATGACATAACCAAGGACATAGCAAAGAGGAAAGGAAAATGAATAGGGGGCACATATGACTGTAACAAAAGCTGCTGAAGTCAGGATTATGATGTCCAATCTGGTAGGAAATGTCCACCATTGCTTTACCCCTCTCGCAGCATACATTGTTGATACCCCAGAGGTGGCCATGCTTGCATATATGCACAGAAAGACCTCTCCTTTCACCATGGCCTTGTATTTGCAGTTTGGGGATAATCTCTGGCACCCTGCTCATATGCACTCCATCACTCTTGGATAGCTTGCTGGTATCATGGTCAATCCTGATGGCCTGGAGGCTTATTTTGAGGCTTGTGCTGACTTGTGGTTGAATGGTGTCCATGCACCATTCTGGATGGATTGGTTGCTTGCAGATCCCTCCATTTTTCTGATGCCAGAATCATAGCATCATTGGCACAAAGAATTTTATGACCATGATCTTCAGTGGTGTATTGTGGTCATTGGAGCTCAGGAACTAGATTTTTGATTCTCAATATTACAGCCAACTACTGGTTATCACCACTTTTCTGGTGGAATATCTAAACTGAAACAAGTTACAGGTAGAGGCCATCATGATATCCAGCACTATATCATTGGCTTAATATCTGGTGCAGCCCCTCATTGTTTTGTCATTGCGATCTGTGTGCTCATGGGTCTTTGTTACCTAGCACAGTGTCCTGCACCCAATGACAATCTCTTGGTGTGTATTGACTGATCTTTGTCAACCTTCCAAAAACACAAAGATGTTATCTTGACCTTAGGTGTATGGATGGGGACAAAGAGGCCTATTGAAAATTTGCATATTCCTAAGCTTGAGCTCCTACAGAGCATCACTTCCAGCACACACAAAGTCAGTGCCCTCATACAGTGGTCTGCAGATGCTACCGAGCATACACACATTTCCAAAATCAAGGAACCTGTACAACAAATAAATAACAATGATTATGACCCACAGATCTATTGTCATCTTGATCAGGAGGAGAAGTTGTGATGTTTCACAATTGCCACATCACTTAAGAACCATCCCACATCCCATGATCCCAATTTTAGGGCTGAAGACATTCTTGAAGAGGATGACCTGGATGATGGAGATGAACAGGAAACAAATGATCTGTGAATGGCACTGCTCAAGGAGATGAACCACACTTGTGTTGTGACCAATTATTTCTGCAAAGCCAGGCAAATGGCTACTGTGAGATGTGATTCCTGTATCCCTCATCAAACATTTATTGCTGAAAACACTGCCATCTACCTCAACTTCAGTCCATCTTGCTTGGGAGTCAAACTTGATGATGTCAGTACTGACTTCAACTTACCAGATCTGCATGTTGTGCTTTCAATCTTTGTACAGCATGACACATGAGAGAGAGGAATAGTTCATAGGGTGTGTGGTCCAAGACAGAGACCTTCTATTGATTGTCCACCAATCCTTCCATTTGACCATGTTCAATTATGAAATATGGTTCACCTCCAGCTCAAATCTTTCCATAATCTTGATATTGTGTTGCTAGCTCAAACTATCCATGCCTCTCCTCCTGGCCCTGGGTGGCCAAAAGGTCAATGGGACACCATCCTCATCAATGTTGATACCACATATGAATGGCCTAAATCAGGTCTATCAGGTGAGTCCTTTTTCATCATATGTCAATGTATATAATAAATGCACTTCCCAAAGGCCACATTATCTGCAAATTATGCCTCATAATGTGTCCAATTCATTGTCAAGATTCTCATATTGCTTGGTGAGATCAGTACCTTTGTTATGTGTGGCATCTGAACATTGGCCCCTGCAATCCTGCCACTGGGATGCATGTGTTGAAGTGTGCAAAGCATGCAGATGGTACCCCTATCTGTAGTATTATTCCTCTTCACCAACTCCATGCATTTATTAGTATCATCCCTCATCTGGGGGATGCAGCAGATGTGCAATTGACTTCAGCTATGTCTACACATTATTCCTAAGAGTTTTTTTTGAACAAGTATTTTGATAAGAACTTTTATTATGCACTTCATAATGCTACTACCTGCAAAAGATAGCTAGCTTTGGATATCATTACTATGTACTGTTTCAAATGGACACTTAGTTAAAGACTCTTTGAAAATAAATGCTTTTGTCACATCCTGATGAACACTATGGTACAAACCAGGTAAATGCACTACCCACAATTTTAATATTATGAAATTGATTGATTTCTGCACAACTTACTGAAAGAACAAGAGTGCCACACTGCCAGGGACAATAGGACAACAAATTGACCCCCATGTCAACATCTTTTGCCAACTATCTACTAGTGGCTGTCAGCACCATCACTATCCATCCCATATGCCACACAAAGGATGAAATGGATATACTCATAAAGAGTGAGTTAGTCCTGCAAGACCAAGATCCCTGGGTTCTGTGGGAGAAGGACCTGAAGCCTAAGACCTCCATCCTTAAAATCCTCACTCCTCTTTCAAATCTCAACAAATTGGAAATCAAGAGGATCACTTACATCAAACAAGTACCAGGAAGCCAAACTCAGATACATGAGGCTCTCATTTTTGACAAGGAATGGTAACTCAAAAATGCTTTTCAAAGGAAATGCAAGGTGCCAGTTAGGCATACCTGGTTTCAGGTGGCTCAGACTGAGTCACAGACTGAGTTACAGACTGATACAGACATAGAACTTCAAGTGGATTCCATGCTAGAGACAGAGGGCAGCTTGGGGCAGCAGGATTTTGTCAAGGCTGGCACAAAAAGAGCTAAGCCTGTAGGACAAATGGAGGAAAAGAATTGGGAGCATCTTTTCTGGGCAATATACTATCACATGTGCAAACTGCTCAAGGAGTAAGTCCAAGAGCACAATGTTGATGGATCACAGCACTTGTCATCACAATGCTCAGGAATCCAGTACTCACACATTTTGCCCTTCACCAAGATAACAGATCTTCAGTACTTGTCTTCAGAGTTCACCACCAATTCCATACCAAATGCTACTGATTCACAGAAGCCTGATCTCATCCTCTAGGATTACTGGCTCAGAAAGCTCAGTTTCTTACAAAAATCCTGTGTTACGACTGGGATAGGCTCGTTTGAACGACGGTTCAAAAGAGAACAGTGGTTGTTAACGTATCAACACTTTACGTAGAAAAGACTACTATGCTGTCAGACAACGAAGACAGGTTCATGCTGGAGGCAGTATGAAACTGGCTGAGTCGAATATAATCGTGTTCAGACTAAGACTTAGGAGTGCTAAGACTTAGAAGACGACTTCACAAAGACACTAGAGTTGAGAGGCTCTAGCGAAGGATGTTCCAGGTAAAACCCAGTAAGATTCAAGTGAGGAATCTACAAGTACAAGAAGGCCTTTCAATACTAAAGTACGTAGGTAGCTTTAGGGCAGGTCTATGAGTCAGTGGAACATAGTAGAACGCAAAGGAATAATATGAGTCAGAGGACCATGACGTCAATAGAAGTCCATAGAATGTTGTAGAACATGAAAGAGAAAAGTAGAACGTACAGTCAAGTGACTGTGGGAGAAGTGTAATGGTCACCAGACCGTGTGATAATACAACCGTAAAGGTAAGGTCACTTGACCGTGTAAGAGTACAACCGTTAAGGTAATCGTGACATAAGCGAGAGAATGGAAAATGAATAGGGGCGCACACCGATTGTAACATTACCCCCGTTGTTAAGGTGAAGACACCGTTCTTCACTCTTCTTGATTGGCCCAGTAGATAGGGTCGTCCGAAATGAAGTGGCTGTCCTCGTCGAAGTCGTTTTTGATAGCACGAGCTTCATCTTGCTCCTGGCAGTGACGCGCATACTTCTCATCTTCTTCTAATTCTAAGGCGGTGAGTGCGGTGTAGAAGTCGGGGTGACGGAAATCTTTATAGGGGAACCCGACGTCTTTCCCTTTTAACAAGGGACAATAAATGGACAGGTGTCTGGGGGCGATGGTGTGGCAATACACACAGTGATATTCCTCGCAATTCTTGTGTTGATGACCGACACCGCTACAGAGGCGACAGGTACGGTTCGCGTCAGGATTGGAAGTGGATGTGCGGAGAGGAGGGGCGACAGCAACATGACCGTAAGCAGGGTCTTGACTTTGCGAGCAGCGTCTCTTTCCCGCTGCTTTAGTTTTCTTAATCGGGTGTGTGTTGTGCGGGATGACAGTTCGAAAGGGGCATTTGCCCTTGTCATGTGGTTCGGGTACTGGCCATACTTCTTCTTTCTCAGCAGTGGCTATAAGCTCGCTGCATGATGATGGTGATGTGGCTCCTAAAGATGCCACAGGGACGAATTCTGGTAGCTCAACCACAATAGGTGGGAGTGTTGGTGATATGGGAGCAGGGGAGTATAACCCTGCGGGGTGTTCTTCCATCCAAGTCTTTACGACTTCTGGAGACGGGGTGCGGGAATGATGATAATTAGGGGATGTAGTCTGATTCTGAATGATAGTGTCGATGGGGTTTACGGTATGAGGCGGAGGAGTAGTTGGCATCTGATCTCTAAGGACGTTGACTACATCGTTAATAGTGTCTCGTGCCTCATGAGAGGTTTCGACAGTTTCTTGGATGCTGTTGACGATGGCGGAGGTACTTTCGGTTGCGCTTTGGACCGCGGCCAGCAGACCCACAAGGTTGCTGATAGTAGAACGAGGATTTGCAGGGAATGTGGTATCCGTGAGAGCAATGCGGCTCGACTCGACTGCCACGTCTGGACTATGTGGTCTAAGAACTCCTGCTGACCTTTTGTTAACAATCCGTATACTTTCTCTAAGATCTTCCTCAAAGCCATGAGGCAGCAAATGTAGAGCATGAGTCCTAATGCATTTCTGTAGGTGCATAAGGCTAACACGAACTTCTGGTTTGACAACTCTTCTTGCCCATTGTTCCATGAGGATGGCATTTCTGATGATGTGGATGACAAGGGAGGCTGCAAAGGCGTCCCTTCTGATGATGATGTTGTCGACCTCGATGGCATACTCTTCGCACATGAGCACGGCTTCAATGAAAGTGTATTCCTCGAGGTCGTCGAGATAGCGGGTGAACCGCTCTGTATTGGTGTCGCAGGCATGGTCTTCTGCGGGGGTGGTGACGACAGCAATGGGACGAGCGTAATCGTGAGTGATGGGGGAGCGGCGGTGGACTGGGGTGACGAGGGCGTCAGTGGTGTCGGTGAACTGAGAGATGGACAATTCTGTGATTTCTGACGTGGAGGCATTAGGGGAAGCTGGGGTCGATGGAATGTAGACGGCGGAAGGCATATGGTTTGAGTAAAGGCGACTGAAGGTGGACGATGATAGTGGTTCAGGTTGAAGGGTCACTTCACAGGTGGTGTCGCTTTTTATATATTTTCAAGATCCGCTCGGCATTCTCCAGGTTAGCTTCCAGTAACCATTCGTTGTCAGCTGACGAGTATCCCTTCCACATCACCAGGTATCTTCAGTGTTTGCCATTTCCCTTATGAGACAGTATCGCTTCTACCTCGTATTCTTCTTCTTCTTCGATGACGTCAGGGGCTGGTTCTAGGAAGTTCGGACCATGGACATCGTTTTCGCTATAGGATGATAGTTGGGAGGCATGGAACGTGTCGTGGATCTTCCACTGATTTGGGAGCTCCAATTTGAAAGTGATGGGCGATAAGACTGCGGTGATCGCAAATGGTCCATATCGCTTTGGTGCTAGCTTCTTTGATGGTAGCTTCAGGCGCAGGTTCTCCGCTGATAACCAGACTTTATCTCCTATCTTCCACGGGGTATACTTCTGCCCGTATGATCATTCTGCCATCTTTTGCATGGCGAGGTTGTGACACAAGATCGCTTCTTCTCTGATCTTCTGTAGCATTCGGACTCGTTCTTCGGCAGTCGGTACTGTGGAGTCGGGGATAAGGTGTGGGATGGCACGTGGTTCATATCCCATCATCAGGAAGAACGGTGATGCGTTCCGTGCATCATGTTTTTGGTGGTTATGCACGAATTCTGCGATTGGTAGATGCTCTACCCAATCTTCAGGGTTATTCCGGCAGTATATCCTGAGATACGTTTCTAATTCTTGATTGAGACGTTCAGTCTGGCCATCCGTCTGAGGGTGATAAGCGGTGGATGGTGCAATGTCGTATTCGAGGAGTCTTGCTAGCTCCTTTGAGAATCGGGATAGGAATTGTGGGCCTCTGTCTGATATGACCTTATCATGGAGCCCGAATCTTTTGTAGACGTGTTTCAAAAAAAATTTCACTACTCCCTCCGAGGTGATCATTTTGTTGCATGGAGTAATAATTACCCCCTTCATAAGCCCGTGGTCGACCACGACCATGATACTATCAAAGCCCCCAGAAACCGGGAGGTCAGTGATGAGGTCAACAGAAAGTTGGGCAAAGGGGCGCATCGCAGAGGAGGGAATTGGGGTAAGAGGTGGTCGGACTGGATGAGTATCCGCCTTCATCTGCTGGCATAGAGCGCAGCCGTCAACATATTTCCTAATATAGGAGCCCATACTGGGCCACCAAGCCTCCCGTTTGACTAATTCCTCTGTCTTAAAATGGCCAGGGTGTCCTGCGGTAGGGTGGTCATGATATCGCGTGAGGATCTCGGGACGATGTGCTGGGGGAATATAAGCACAATCTTTGTAGTACAATATATCTTTATCAATTCTCCAGTCGGATAGTGCCGACTTCATCGGGGGGAGACATACGCCATCGAGGGCGTCAGATGCGACCTTAAACACTGGGTCATCTAAGGGATCGGAGGAATGGAGGGTATCGGCGAGGTCAACATCAAGCAGTCTGACGAACATAGAGTCTGAGAGGAGGACTTGGTCGGTATTATCATCCTTCCCGGTTCCATGATCGGGCCGTCGTGATAGTGCATCTGGTGCTGCTAGTTTGCTTCCTGCTACATGGTGTAGTTCTAGATCATATTCTGATAAGAACATCTGCCAACAGGCCTGACGACGTGTCAACTTCTGGGCCGTGTTAAAATAGAGCAGATTCTTATGATCGGTGAATACAATGATCGGATGAGGATTTCCTTCTAGATAGTGTCTCCATTCTGCAAGTGCGCGAATAACTGCAAGCAATTCTCTGTCGAAAATCTGGTAGTTTCGTTCAGCTGGATTCAGGGATTGTGATAGGTAGGCACAGGGGTGGTAGACGCTGTTCTCGTCTGTCTGAAGGAGGACCTCTCCTGTAGCTACAAGGGAGGCATCAGTAGCGATGGCAAACTGCTTGGTGGGGTCTGGGTTCCGTAGTACTGGTTTCGTTGTAAACGTTTGTTTCAGCGTGTCGAAGGCACCTTGTTCTCTGTCTGCCCAGGTGAATTTGTTATCTTTCTTTGTCAGGTCGACCAGTGGCTGCGCGATATCCAAATAATGGGGAATGAAGGATCGGTAGAAGTTACAGAATCCAAGGAACGAACGAACTTCCGATACGTTCTTCGGCACTTCCCATTTTCGTATCCCTTCTACCTTCTCTATATCCGACGTAACTTGTCCAGGACGGATGACCATACTGAGATACTCGACTTCTTCGGCGTCAAAAGTGCATTTCTCTGGTTTACAAAATAACATTTCTTGACACAGCTTTTCTAAAATTCGGCATGTCCTCTTCCGATGTTCTTCTAGGTCGTTCAAGAATATGAGGAGATCGTCCATATAGACGATAAGCCATCCTTCGTTCAGTTCTTGTTGGAATGTGCGGTTCATATATGCCTGAAATGTTGCCGGTGAATTACAAAGACTGAAGAACATGATGTTCAGTTCGTAGAGTCCGAACTCGGTCATGAAAGCTGCCTTCCATCGATCGTCGGGATGTATCCGGATATTATTATATCCCGATCTGATATCCATTTTCGTAAAGTACTTCGCCTTATGAAGTCGTGCAATAAGCGAAGTCGGTAGTGGAAGGGGGTAAGCATTCTTTATAGTCCATTCGTTGATATACCGGTAGTCTTGTGTAGGCCTGAGATCTCTGCTTTTCTTTCCAACGAAGAAGAATCCACTCGCTTGCGGGGATTTAGATTCTGAAATAAATCCTTTGGTGAGGTTCTCGTCTATGAAGGTTTTCACAGCCTCTCATTCTTTTGGTGATAGCGGGTAAATCTTTGAAACTCTGGGGACATATCCAGGTTTCATTTCAATATGGTGGTCGGTCCCAGGTCATTTGGGTGGTAGATGATTAAGACCGTCTTTGGCAAACACATCAGCAAAATCGTGGAGATAAGCAGGTATGAGTTCTTCGAAGCTCTTCTTCTTTGCTTCTTTCTCCACCGTGGCAAACTCTTGTGATTTACTGCTGAACTTAAGGGGGGTCGAGTGTTGTTCGGCGTAAGAGGTGCCATCGCGTGTAAGAGGGGTGTCCATAGAGACGTCTTCTATAATCCTGACCATTTCACTGTTGAGTGCATATTCCGCTAGGAATTCTCCTTCTTCTAATGGGTAGTCTGCGACATTTCTGACCGGCTCTTCAAGTGCGTCCATCCAAACATCATCTTTTGTATCGAAGTTTGGTGGGGGGTCTTCGTCCTCTGTTGGTAGTAATGCCGGTGGTGGTGTTGCTTCTTCATCAGGGATTTCTTCGATTGAGGCGAACGGAGGGGGTATTGGGTTTCGTCGTTCTGTGCTAATACTTCGTTCAGCCTTCCTCTTCCCTTTCCTCTGATCCTCAATCGGTTGCTGTTCTTTAACAGCAGGCACTGGGTGGAATGATTCTTCTAGCTCTGCCCTCCTCTTATTCTTCTTCTGTTCTTCTATTGGCCTCTGCTCCTTAGCGGGCTTCGGACAGAATAATTCTTCCAGCTCTGTCACCCTTTTCTTTGGTCTCTCTATAGGCGATATTGATCTTGGTGGTAAGATGACCCTTGGCTTCGGTGGATCTGGTTTTACATCTTCTATCATCAGGGTTGTAGGTCTTGGTACCTCTTCTTGCCGAGGTAGGGGCACTCCTTTGGGCGTTTCATCTATCTCCATTGGTTGCGGTTCAAAGCCCTTTAAAGGGGGACCCTCGGTCGTTGGGCCGGCCTTTCTAAGCCTCGACTGGGCCCATCGGGGTGTCATATCAGAGTGAAAGAAGGTTTTAAGCTTATTACTCTTTCTGACATCGTTGATACTTCTTTCGACCTCCTTCGACCTTTCAGTTGCTGGGAGCTTTAGTGTCTCTGCTGCCCAGTTGATGGTGGGGTTCATGGCCTTTAGCCATGGGATACCGAGGAGGATCTGGTCTCATCGTCCCAACTGTGTGATATTGAATTTTCCGAACATAACACGCTCGTCCACTTTAACGTGGAGCATGCAATAGCACGAGATAAGCCCTCCTTTCAAATAACTGCCATCGGCGGTAGTGACGGCGAAGGGTTTCTTAAGCGGATGTGTTCGTATATCGTGATCTTTGACGAACTGGTCGAAGATGAATGTTCCGGCTGCTCCAGAGTCGATGACTGCTGTGGTGTCGACTGGATTCTTATGAACTTGGGAGTAAAGGATAATGGGGATGCGCATTTCTTTCCTTTCTCCTACTTTGCGTACAAGTTGTAAAGGTCTAGTGGGGAAGTCTAATGTCGACGACTTAGCTTCCCAAATTAAAAATCCTCAGCGAGTCTCCGAGCTTCCTCCTCTTCTGTCTCGGTTCCTTCTTCTTCGATCTCCTGTTTCCTAACAGGGACCTTCTTCTTCGGGCACCTATTGGCTTGGTGTCCCATCTGGGCGCAGTGGAAACACTGGCCTTTCTTCATATATTCATGGCGGTCGGCGTCGGCGAGGCGATCGACCTCCATGGCATCTGGGTCAGATCTCTTGGAGTTAGGAACGTACTTCTGTCCGTTCTTCCTCTTTCCATTCCCATCTCCTTTCCTCACTGCGGCGTACCGTTCCCAATTGGTGTTCTGGACGATCACGGCAGAGATGTAGGATTCGATGGTTACTGGGACTGTCTCCATCTGACAGATAGCGCATTGGAGACCGGGTTTCAACCCTTGCTCAAAGAAGTAGATGAGAGCTGTGCTCTCCTTGAGGGCTGATTCGGCCATGAGAGTACGGAACTCAGCGATGTAGTCCATGAGGTTCCTGGTGTGCTTAATGCGTCCGATCTTGGTCATAGCACTGACCTTCTTGTCCATGGTTACGAACGAGGCTTTGAACTTCTTCTCAAAGTCCTCGAACTTTCCCCATGCTTCTCCTGCTTCAAACACCGTGGAATAGTAGTTCAACGCCCATGCTCCTGCCATCCCATTCTTCATGTAGGCGAGGGCAGTGGTGATCTGTTTCTCATCAGTGTTGTAATAGGTCTTGTTGATAGAGAAGTAGGTTTTTACTGAATATAACCATCTTTTAGCGTCTGCTGGGGTCCCATCGAATTGCGTGGGTAGTCCTGCCTTGAGTTCTGGTATGGAGATGGTGACTGCAGATGATCCGGACATGATGTCTTCGGTATCGTTGGTACTAGTACGTATTAGTCTAGCTTTGGTCTAGGCTGTGTCGTGGCAGAATCAGGGTTCACGTCGTGGCAAGTCTGGCTGATTATCGGTGGTGTCTGGGGTCTGCTGTCGTGGCGCTCACAGATAGGTGGCGCGCGAAAGACTTGAATCTTTTGTTACGACTGGGATAGGCTCGTTTGAACAACAGTTCAAAAGAGAACAGCGGTTGTTAACGTATCAACACTTTACATAGAAAAGACTACTACGCTGTCAGACAACGAAGACAGGTTCATGCTGGAGGCAGTACAAAACTGGCTGAGTCGAATATAATCGTGTTCAGACTAAGACTTAGGAGTGCTAAGACTTAGAAGACGACTTCACAAAGACACTAGAGTTGAGAGGC
>MU172991.1:178893-208362 GCA_016695475.1 Suillus decipiens
AGAAGTGTAATGGTCACCAGACCGTGTGATAATACAACCGTAAAGGTAAGGTCACTTGACCGTGTAAGAGTACAACCGTTAAGGTAATCGTGACACAAGCGAGAGAATGGAAAATGAATAGGGGTGCACACCGATTGTAACATCCTGGAAAGATATCCTCACAGGAGTTGAGATTACCCAATCTGACCTCTCTGTTGATTGCAAAATACCTTTGTTCTTTGGGCTTGCTACCAAGGGCTATCTGATGATGCAGGAGCAACCATGGCATTGTTTCATCCTACTTTGTAGTATCTCCAAGTTCAAACTTTGTGCCCATTATATGGATCGCTCCAGCATGGTGATCTCAAAACCACTCCCAATCATTACATCCCCTGAACATTTTGTCAATGTGTTGAATACCATCACTTTAGGAAATCGCTCTTCCCTTGGCTTTGATCCAACAGTCCATATCTGCAACTCTTGTAACACCACTCCAACTCATGCTGATTTACCAAATGGCTTTGATGCCATGCTTCCTGGGGCAATAGGCTGGGTTTATGACAACAATGAGAATGTATACTGGATTATGGATATACTATGGAAGAGCCATGGTCTTTTCAAGAATAGAACCATCTGCTATCACATTTGAGATAAGTTTAGTCAGGAGTATGCACTCAAAGATTGTTGGGTCAATGAGAATGTAAAAGATGTCAAGATACAACTTCTCAAAGCAGTTGAAGGCATCCCAAATGTTGTTCAACTCAAGAAATATTGGGATGTACTTTATGATGGGAAGCCCAACTCTGCTTGGTGCATTCGTAGTCATTGCTCAACATTCAAATCTGAGACAAAAATCCATTGGCATATTCTCTTGACACCCTGCAGGGTGCCATTGACTCACTTCAACAATGTACCTGAGCTAATTGGGGTTTTTTGTGATCTTGTTGTTGGTGAGTCCTGTTTGCAATTACCTGAAGTCCTCTGTGATCACCATGCATTGTAGCCCACAAGGCAATGGTGGGCTGATATGTCCATCATGGAGATCTCAGCCCTAACAATGCTATTATTTACTGAGGAAAAGGCTATTTTATAGACTTTGACCATGCAAAGTTTCTCAATGATGATGGGAAAGTAGATCTGAGTCCATGTGGTACTGTGAGTTACAATGTTGCACTTATTTCTGCTTGTATTAACCTCATGGTTTATAGGGAACTGTACCCTATATATCCTTTCACATTCTCCACCTAATGAGAGATGGTCATTTGATCCAATATATGCCCTGTAACAATCTCAAGTCACTTTTTTACATCCTACTCAAATTTACCATGATATATCTAGGACCAAAGGGCATACTGGCCCCCCAACCTAGTCCAGAAGCTTTGCAACAGGATGCTATTTGGAGCTGGGCAGTCTCCTATGAAAAAATGACCCAAGATGGACTCATGACCAGCAGTATTTGGAAGCAGGAATTTATCAATGGTCTGGCTGACCCACCCTTAATCACCCCATACTTTACCCTCTGCTGCCCCCTCCTTGAAGAGTGGTGTTACACAATTTCTCTCACAAGTTCTTAGTCAACTGCCCTGTCTCACGATACAATATGTGATATTCTAATGCAGGGCTTAAGCATGATCAGTCAACAACAACTTTCTCAAATACCTCCTCCTGCACTTCCAGCACCTCTATCTACACCAGAACCAACCATTGCTCTATCACCTCCTCCTGCACCTCCATCTGCACTGGAATCAACCATCACTCCATTGCCTCCTGACATTTCCATAGCTGTTCATTGGTCTCATCAGTCAAAGATGGCACCTGTCAGACACTAGTTGACTGGTTCTGGGCTTCCCTTCTTGTGTAGCATCTGTAGAATACACTGCATCTGAGTCCAATATCTCATATTATCTCATTTATTCTTTGTTTAACACCTCTACCTAAAATCTGTATTTCCATAGTATTTTTCCTTCATCTTCCACCTGTGCTTCATCCTTCATATTCTTCATTGAATGTAGTGCTCTGTACAAAATGTTTCTAGCTTACATAAGTTCCTCTGTTATATTTTGGGATAGTCCAACTTTGAACTTCATCCTTGAAGTTCACTCCATGCCTCCTAGGAAGAAAGCCAGGCATGCTTCTCCCTTGTGGTCTTTGAGTTCCCACAATTCAAGGACAAGGAAGGTCACCAACATGGCATCTGAAGACATTGACACTTCTTGACAGTGAAGTGAACAGTCGACACAAGGTGTTGGTGGTTATGTAACACAGCTCAAAAAAGCTGGAGAGATCTTGATGGCCCCAGCAAGGCAACAGAGGGGAAGAGGTGCTGTCAAAATAAGCGACTCAGAAGTCAATTCCATGGCACCTTTGCAGCAGCTTAAGAAAGGGAAGAAAAAGGTAAGTGATTCTTTTCAAAGTAGCTCAACTAACATTCTTTTAGGCTGATATGAATTTCCTGCCTCATCCTGTTGAAGATGACAACTCACAATCAAACACTCAATGTTGTAATCCATTTATACACATTGCCAGCCCTGATGATAGGTTTGGATTCAAGTCATCTTCTACTGACAAACAGGATCCTTGGGAGGCAACTCAGCCCATCAGTTGCAGCTCCAAGAAAGCCATAGAAGATGAGGTGAGGAAGGATAGAATGTGAGACTTGGATGAACATGATCACAATTATCAACCCAGTGAAGATGAAGATAGTTTGTTGCAGGATACACAGGAGTAAATCATACCTTATATCTTTCCCTCACATTTTAATTCCTTATTGTCTGCTCAAGGGCTTCAGTCAACCACATGGCTTTATGTGGCAATGAAGACAATTGTCATATTCCATACATCTGATCTCAGATCCAATCGATCCTGCTTCTATCCAGACCACAGATCCGATCTGGATCACCCATCCAAGAGCCCCAGCTTCTTGTGTTCTAAGTCCACTGTGTATACTTGCTTCTATCTCCTTTTGGTGATCTACCTGTACCGGTGTCCTGGCTGTGTATATTCCTGTCCTGCTTACTGATCCATTATCTGTGCTTCATATCCGACCCGCATTTGCTGATCCGCTGCACATTTACTAATAGACTTCCATTATACTTTGTGCATAGCCCTCCGGTTCCAGACTTGCTGATTATCCATACTATCTACCTACAGTATATAAACTGCATGTACAACTCTAGAGAACCTTAGTTCAAATATCATCTTAAATTCTGCTCATTCCATTCATCCGAACTTGATCCTCTTCCAGCTCTAAGTATCTTCTGAGACTTAGGATTGATTTCTATAGTCTACACTTCCAACTCTACCTCCGGTAGTCTATATCCGTTAGTTTCTAGTATGGCCCTCATCCGCTACTAGCCTTATACCTTGAATCCATCTGTGCGCTCCAGATACCCTCCAGACATACTTTTTACATCCATACGTTTTGGATATCCTTCAGACATACCATATCTGATACTTTCGGACCCTCGGATCCACTATGCAAGCACTTCTGGATCCTCAGACATAGATTACTCCTCTGAAATAAAGGGTAGTACTTGGGAAAGGGGCACAGTGTATGAACTGAGGCCAAAGCCCTTCAGATCTCTCACCTATTGAGTACAGTCTTAACAACAATGAAGACAATGAAGATGGTAATACTCAGATGGATCCTGACCAGGGGGATTTTGACAGCCAAGACTCAGGCAATGATACTCATCATGAAGCCACAAACACTTTTGATGTCCTTGAACACCATCAAACAAAAAATGGATGACACGAAGCTCCCTCCCTGACTCATTTAGCACATGCACATGTTCCATTTTGGTTATTACACACAATTACTGATATGTGCCTCAGTCTTCTCACAAACAAGGGTCCACCTGTCCATGTGAAACTGGCTCAAGGTCTCATCAGCATTCACCCAGCCTTGTAAGTTCTTGTGACTTTGGATTTGTTGTTTTTAATTTGCTGCATTAGGGATCTCATTGCCCCTCCCTCAAACAAGTATGCACTTCTGCCTCTTCTGGATTTGTTGCTTTTAATTTGTTGCATTAGGGATCTTGTTGCCCCTCCTTTGAATGGGTACACACTTCTTCCTCTTCTGGGTTTGTTGTTTTTAATTTGTGCATTAGGGATCTCATCTGTTATGACTGGGGTTGGTCACATCACGACTACTCAAAAGAGAGTGACAGTTGTTCAATATCAGCATCAAAGTACAAAAGAGTACTTATGTTTCAATGTAGACAACGAAGACAGTATAGTCATAGAGAGGACTAGACTGGCTGAGTTGAATACTAGATCATGTTCAGACTAAGACCTTAGGAGTGCTAAGACTTAGAAGACAATTTCAAGACGACTAGAGTTGCAAGGTTCTAGCAAAAGGAAGTTCCAGGTAAAACCCAGTAAGATTAAAGTAAGGAAACTACAAGTGGTACACTGTGCTTAAATAGGCCAGTACGTGCACACAGACCAAGACCATAACAAGTAAGTAAGTGAAGAGATGAATATGGAAGGCATGAACATATGATGATACAAAGAAGCAGAATAGGTAGAAGATAACATGGCCAAACCATGTAGGTACAACGACCAGTTCATAGACCGCATCGTGAGACAGGTAGTCCATGGTCATACATGTTATGTAATCAAGAGGAAAGGGAAAATGTATAGGGGCACATACAACTGTAACATCATCACCCCTCCCTCAAATGAATACACACTTCTTCCTCTTCTGGATTTGTTGTTTTTAATTTGTTGCATTAGGGATTTCATTGCCCCTCCCTTGAATAAGTACACACTTCTTCCTCTTCTGGGTGCTTGGCCCTTGGATGCGCACCTCACAGAGCACCATCTGAAAAAACTGCATCGAACTGTGTGCAGCCAGAGTGTCCACCTGCACACTTCTTTGTTTCTCATTCAAAGTCCCCTCATTCTTCCTCCTTTCACAAACTGTCTCCTTGTCAGTGCTCTCCAACTCAGTCTATGGTTTCTTCCAGTCACAAACTGCCCTCCTCTCATGGATGGTCTTTGTTAAGACTGTACTCAATAGGTGAAGGATTCAAAAGGGCTTTGGCCTCAGTTCGTACACTGTGCCCCTTTCCCAAGTATGCCCCTTATTTCAGAGGAGTAATATACATCCAAGGATCCAAAGGTCCAAAGGTATCAGATATGGTACATCTGAAGGATATCTGGAATGTATGGATAGGAAAAGTACATCTGAAGGGTATCTAGAGTGTACAGATGGGTTCAAGATATAATGCTAGTATCGGACAAGGTCCGTACTAGAAACTAATGGATATAGACTACCAAAGGTAGAGTCAGAAGTGTAGACTGTAGGAATCAATTCTTAGTCTCAGAAAATACTTAGAGCTAGAAGAGGCTCAAGTTTCAGAGGAACAGAATGAGCAGAATCTAAGATGATATTTGAACTAAGGTTCTCTAGAGTTGTACATGCAGTTTATATACTGTAGGTAGATAGTACAGATAATCAGCAAGTCCAGAACCAGAGGGCTATGCACAAAGTATAATGGAAGTCTATTAGTAAATGCGCAGCGGATTGGCAAATGCAAGTTGGATATGAAGCACAGGTAACAGATCAGTAAGCAGGACAGGAATATATACAGCCAGGACACCGGTACAAGTAGATCACCGAAAGGGGATAGAAGCAAGTATGCACAGTGGACTTAGAACACAAGAAGCTAAGAGTTTCAGATGGGTGATCTGGATCAGATCTGTGGTCCGGATAGAAGCAGGATTGATCAGATCAGATCAGATCAGATCAGACCGGATCAGATCTGAGATCAGATGTATGGAATATGACAGTCTTTGTCATAGTCTCTGCTCAGGCATTCTGCTCAGCCAGATTGAACACCTTCTCCCACTCCTAGTTCAAGTTGATCTCACTCTCAAAGTACCTCACCTATTCAACACAGCAAATCTGGAGGCAGTGTGCAGTGTGCCAACCAACAAGCTAACCCCTCAAAGCTTGGCTTCTATCCAGCATCTTGGCAGGCTTTCCTGCAGGCAGCAAAGTTGGAAATGTGGTTGCAAGCAATTTTATTGCATCCTCTTCCAGTTCGTCAGGAAGTGGTAATACTGGCACAAGAGGTTTTGGGTGCTGTATTATGGACATACCACATGAAGAAGGTGAAGCTTGACAATGGTAAGCTGCCCTGCACCATCAGAAGTCGCTCCAATCTGATGTCCTTGCAAAGGTTATTTCCCAAAGTATAAAGTACTAATGTTGCAACTAGTAAGTACTGTGCCCAAACACAAACTTCACTGATGATCCAACAGCTTTGTGACAACCTGTTCACCTTTCATATGGAACTCAAAAAAATTGTGATATCTATTGTGAAGCAATTATATGGCATATTCTCAAAGGGCAACTCAATGCACAAGGAGCATGTCAGTGCAGCAGCAGCTAAGCTCCGTAAGACCTGTGATTATCTTTGGCTTCCCAACTCTTCTGAGGTCAGTGGCAACCTCATGGTGTGTGACAATTCATTATTGATGTTTACAGGGAAAATATACCAATTTTGTGTCACAGGTTCTCAAGGAAGCCTGCCTCAGTTTTTACTACAGTAACAGTAAAAAAGCACTCAAGGTAACTGATGAATTTCAAGATGGAATTCCTGTCAATGACCTTATTCTGGTGGCCATGGTTGTAGGCTTTAATTTAATCAATTTTATATTCCTTGCTGATCAATGTTTTACAGATGAAGGGTGTTCTCTCCAGCTTCCATGACAGTGGTACTGACAAGGTGCCTGACCTTACTGCTGATACATGCAGGGCTGACTTCAACTTACTGCAAAAGTCTGTCAACAAATTGATGACCATTCCCAAATGTTGCATGGAGCTTGAAGAGATGCTGAAGGAATGGGCTGAGGAGGGGATGATGGGTGAACTTTGCAATGACTCAGACAGTGCAGCAAGCAGCAACAATATCAATATCATCATTTAGTAGATTTTTTCACACCATTACAATGTCATTTGCACAACATGTTTGATCTGTCTACAATAATCTAGTCTGCTTGCAATGTCCAGTCTGCCTACAATGTCCAATCTGCCTGCAATGTCTGGTTTGTCTACACTGTCCAGTTTGTCTACATTGTCTAGTCTGTCCAGTCTGTGAATATTGTGCCTTTGTGTATGGATTGTAAGCCTTTGTGACAATATTGTAAAGAGGGCACTTAGCTGTGGGATTGTGCTGTTTGTATAAATCTGTACAAGGTTTTGCTAGTTTGCTGATGAGGTGCCATGTATGACAGCCAAAGCTCATTAAGAAACTCAAGTAAATAGTCATTCTCACTCACAGAAAAAGCTATATTAGCATCAATTACGAACCTAAAGCCAGTTTATTATACTTTGAGTATCAATTGACTAAGACTTATAGGTAGGCTATACTTACCACAATAGTTTGATATTTGCACAAGAATGCTGCTCCTTTGTTAGGGGGTAATCCACAAAGCCATTCAAAGTGCACTTTTTGCATTTACCAAGTATGACTGGTTCTGAACTGCCTTGTGGGGTGGGAGAATGATCAATCTTATCAGAATTCATAACTTCTATGACATCTTCTCCACCAGCCTTGTCCATAACAAATAGGTGTGCCTGTTTTCATATTTCTGCCAGACATGTTCTACACTTGTGAATAAGATGGTTTGGGAGTTGGTTGTCATGACCTTGGATGCAAAGGGCATCTGGACAGTGTTTGCAAGACCAGCAGTAGTGTCCAGATTTGTTATTAACCTTCTCACCATGATTGAAATTGTCAGTTATAAAGGATGGGACAGAGCACCCGGCAAGTGCAGCGGCAGGAGGCATTGTCTAATCACATAAATGATTGTCTGTGATCACGTAGTACATGCTGTACAACTGATTTTTTCTACTCTACAAGTAACGAAGTGCAATTGCTCTGAATTGATGGAGAAAGCTGGTTACTATGGCTATATAAGGTGAGGAAGTTATCGGATATTGTTAGCTGTAGTTTGACATTCTGCCGGATTCTGCCAGCCCATCTGCTCGGCAGAACCGGTTCTGCCAAATCGGCTGGCAGAAATGGCGGACTTCTGCCCACAACACTATCCCGAGGTAGTGGTTACCAAGCTGATTCCTCATGGAGATTTAAGTTCAGTATTACCCATGCTCTATATCTTAAGATAATCCGACTGCCGATTCTACCCCCCTGGCACTGGTAGAACTTTTCAAGGGTCAGAGCCTGTGAGACGAGGAAGCTGAAGAACCCCTTTGTTTGTCAAGCTTCACAAGTAAACAAAACTGCTGGAGGGAACAAAATAAAATCCGCTCAATCGAGCTGTAAGCTATAAAAGGGACTTCTTTACTGTACGTTTATATCAATACGACCATACACTTTAAGACACATAGTCCGCACAAGATCAACTCACCATCATGTTTATTCGTCTTTCCACTGCTACTTTCGTTATTATTCTCCTCAAATTGATGGCTGTCAACGCTGGGATGGTACCGGTATGCTTCGTGTTGAGTCAAACTTTATCGTACTGACATACAATGTCTGCAGGCTGCTCGTGCAGTCGGTGACCTCGACAAGCGTAGCGATGCCGTGGTAAGCCCCATTTCGCACATCAAATCTCATCGCGTTGATCTGACGTTGCAATACGTGCAGGGCAATTATGCAGAGCCAGCCATTTACGCAGAGCCAGTCACAGTAAGCCTTTTTTGCACTAAATCCCATCATGTTAGCTTCATCATATAACATGCGTAGAATTAAACTCCAAAACCAGATGCCTATGCAGAGCCACTTAGCAATATCGTCGGAGTGGTAAGTCGTGTTTCACATTAAATATAATTATGCTGATCTCACCGTACATTGTATGCAGTGCAGCTATACAAATCCGATCTCTATGCAGAACCACTTACAAAGTAGGATATAAGTAGTGCTCACGAGGATACAAAATAAATCACGCTCGAGTTGCAAGGCATATTTCCGATTGTTTGTCCAGGATACTAGTAGACAAAGCGGTAAGGGAAGCAGGCGAGGGTGGGTAGTCAAGTTCTGTTAAGATGCACATGCCTGAAAGATGGAAGGCCGAGGGAAGATGAAGCACATAAGAGACTTCTGGATGATATGGAAAGGAAGATCTAGGCGGAGAATGAGCAATGAAGTAAGCTGTGAAGCAATCGTCACCACCGAAAATGGGGTCGGAGATACGGGATGGATGTACCGTAGGTGTCGCCACTCCAGCCTTCTTTTCCCTTGTGTGTGATCAGAATTTCCAGTGCGCCTTGCAATGAGTTCTGACGAAATAGGCAGAGGATCATCTATCGCAACGTTGTCTTCGCCGATAGCTACATTTTCTTCTGGTCCATTGGTGTCTCCTTCAGGAGACTCCAGTTCCTTGAGGTCTGAGTCCGCTACTGGCTTAGGATACTGCAATGCGGTCGAGTTCTGATGCTAAATACCTGCGCTCATTGCTTAGCGCTGTCTGCGCCCTCTTTTCCTTATCTTCGACAACTGTGACTGCCCGGCCGATATTACGCATGGCGTGAGATCCTAGATTCCGATTCTGCAAAGGAGGGAACGATGTGTGAATTTCAAGCGTAAGAATCACTAAGGCTCCGGCTGCGAGTTTCGTAGGGAGTGTCTGCTCGATGTCCGCTCATGGCAAAGTCTTATGAAAATTTCCCAGTAAATTTCCCGGAATGTTGTTACTGAATTTATCAACATGGGCATTGAGAGGGGAAAGGAATGCATGATGAAGGCAAGTGTCGGCATCGTTGAAGTTTGCAGAGTCACGAGTGCAAGATTTTGTTGATTTCCGGGGTGGTCTTATCCAATGCGATCCACGCACACTACGAATTGCGAGTCACCCACTCCGCTAATTGCGGTATTGAGGCCCAAGATCCACATGTCTTGCCATAGCATCGATGATTTTACTGATGCTGCCAAGGTCGCTGTCTCTCCTCCGCTGACAATATTAGGCCCTGCCGGCTGAAAATTTCCCAAACCCATAAAAGTAATTTCTCCGAGTAGTTTTCCTGACTGAATGCAGATGCTCATCAATTGAACACTCTCCCACATTCAAATTAAATGATTACTGTGACGTTTTGAATGAGATCCGCGCAATTTGAATGAGGATGAATCAAGCTATAAAAATTGACGTCGCCGTCGGTCACGGGGATACCAGACATATGTTATCCGGAGGTCCTAACGCAATGTCTTTTGACAGTCACAGTGCACCGATGCATTTCCAGTGATGCTCTGCACAGCGTCCTGAACAGCGCGCTTGCTGGTGGTAGGCCAAGGAATTTTGGTGAAATGTGGACATGTCTGCCATCATTGTCTATATATGACTGATAATTGACCCGTCTCTAGGGTTGCATTAAATGTGAACATATTTGCACTCCCGGATCTCTCATTTTGAAATTTGAAGCCATGAAATAAAGCGGAACAAGTTGCCATAATATTTAATGCTACAGAGTCCTAAAAGGAGACAGAAACATGTGCATGAACACGCGACAATACAGCATGACGTGGTCGATGTAAGAGTTGCTGGCGGTATTGTTTCCACTAGTGAATGACAAGGAAGAGGGGAGGACAGAGGACAATGATCACCAAGTTGATTCATCATTCCTCGCAGTGATGCAAGTGACTCTTCAGTGTTACGCCCCATTCTCCACTCACCAGTGCTGGCCTGAGCAACCTAGTTATTAGCACCATGGCTTTCTCATCTTTTCCAATGACCTCTTTCAAGATGATCCGACTCCATCCTCATGGCACTGATGGAACTTTTAAGGGTCTTCGAACGACAGAGCCTATGAGACGAGAGAGCTGAAGAACCCTTTTTTGTCAAGCTTCACTGCAAGTGAGCAAAAGTAGTAAGGAGAACAAAATCATCAGATGATCAAATCCGGTCAATCAAGCTGGAAGTTTGTAAGTTATAAACGGGACTTCATGTTTGCTGGAACGGTTCTACCAGCACCGTCATACACTTTGAAATCCTTTCACATATAGTTTGCACAAGATCAACTTACTATCATGCTTATCCGCCTCTCCACTGCTGCTTCCCTTATGATTCTCCTCAAATTAATGGCTATCCGAGCCAACGCTGGAATAGTGCCAGTAAGCTTCGTTTCGGGCCGATCTTTATCATATTGATTGATACAGTATTTGCCGCAGGTTGCTCGTGCGGCTTATGACCTTGACAAGCGCAGCGACACCGTGGTAAGCCCTGTTTCGCGCATCAAATCCCATCTAGTTGATCTGACATTACGATATGCGCAGGGAAATTATGCGGATCCATACCTTTACGCAGAACCAGCCAATTAGGCGGAGCTAGTTACGGTAAGCCTCGTTTTGCACTGAATCTTATCGCGTTAGCCTCATCATATAATATACACAAGAACTCCAGAACCGTAACCAGAAGCCTAAGCAGAATCCATAACAATATCGTCGTCGGAGCAATAACAAGTCATGTTTCGCATTAAACATCATTGTGTTGATCTCGAAGTATACTGTCCGCGGTGCAACTGCACAAACCTAGATCTGCAGTACCTGTTACAAAGAATACCAAGTAGAATAAACAGTATTCACAAGGATACAATAGAAATCGAGCTCGAGTTGCCAGGCATATTGGCGATTGTTTGTCCGACGTCCGCGTCCATGATCAGTATCCATCGAACTTGTGTGAAGCTTCTTGAAGTAGAGAAGCTCGACAGACCGACCAAAACTGTTGGGATTCCCCACCAAACCAAATTTAATAATGGGATCGGAGGCCAGATAAATGCAAGCTAAGGACCAAGTGAGTTCGATGAAGATTGACGAGTCATGATCCTACAGTAGAACGGATCATTACATAATGCAATGAAATTTGAAGCATACGGCTACTGGCAGCTGTAAAGCACTCCACAACTTCGGGACACCACGTGCTGGTCATATACAATCCGTTCACGGACCATACGGAAGTGACTAGGTGA
Organism: Suillus decipiens; assembly: GCA_016695475.1. Taxonomy (NCBI): domain Eukaryota; kingdom Fungi; phylum Basidiomycota; class Agaricomycetes; order Boletales; family Suillaceae; genus Suillus; species Suillus decipiens. Next base: position 190,805 of record MU172991.1, read on the forward strand.
CTCGGACCTGTCGTGAAATGCAAGCAAGTTTGAGGCAAGTGTAGCATTTAACAAGTGGTGTTATAACGCCCAGTTGTATTTCAGCCGCGATGGAACTCAACTCATAGTGAAAATTCAGATGTCCTGTGTGGGTGCATCTGACGTAACTTTGGGAGCGAACTACATCAAGGATGTGATCAAGGAGGAGAAAGCAGGTCGATGGTATCTTCTAAGCGGACCATATCGGATTTAGGGACAACAACACGATGCTTGTCTACCCAATCCAATATCTTTTGAAAGTTTCTGCATTGGTGAAGAACATTGAAGTCGGGAGTAGGATATTCGGCTCCCTCCACCCAGTCGTAAGTGACCATTGTCACGTCACCACGACACATAATATCCTGCCTGAGCATTTCGATGCAATGGTCTGAGGGAAATTCATAAGGCGAGCTTGCGGTGATAAGAAATCGATATACCTACCAAGATGAGTGCGGAATGCCTCGGGAGAGTCATGGATGGAATAATCAGAGGATCTGTAATAATCACCCCAGCTGGCTCTACGAAGCATGTTCTACGTGGGAGTTAGAAAGGATCTAGTTTCCCTGTAATTGCAACTGACTGTACAATGGAGCAAGTGAATGGCTTCAATCGTCGCCATATAACCTCCGCCATATTCGTCTGGATATACAGCCATGGCGGGGGAAGGTTTCTCGCCTGTTCTGAGTAGTTGATCAAGTGTCAAACGAACTGGGCGCGCTGAATAACATTTCACGTCAATAGCAGTATATGAAGTGAGTGAAATATAACAAGACCATCCACAGCTATGTCATCCCAAGCCGCATCGAGTTCTGGGGACGGACTGCCACGATAAATGGAAGGAGCGTCTAGACTTCCGTTGAATCTTACAAGGCCGATGGATTCAATGACCTCATTTGCTGGAGCTGTGACAAGTAAGCAAGATCCAAGGTTAACTCTTTGGACCTACTTACAGTATAGAACGACATCATCTATCGAAGGCTCCCGCGCCCATAGAATAAAGAACACCATCGTCATGGATATCAGCACACCGTGGCTAAGCCATGGCCATAGGTGAAGGAAGCGATATTTTGACGGATGTCTGGTTTCTGTACTATCAAGGAGTTTCACATTGTCATCGTTTACTCCATCGATAGGAGAATACTGAGAGTAGTATTCCTTGCGCATAATTCTGGAAGGGAATTTTGGATCTGAAGTTCATGTGGGTTAAATGTGGGCCAGACAGTCAGGATATAACACCCGCAAAAACAGTACTTGCCTTTCTCCGTACAGGAAGCGGCTTCCGTGCCTCTGATGTCTGGCGGTCCTAGGTAAGCATGGGGAGACTTGATGGCAACTTATCCGGTTGTTACGACAAGCAAGGAGCATCACTACGAATTACAACGGATCATAAGGACAAGAATATGCACGGCAGGTGTCCCATAAACAAGTTGTTCCATCTTTTGAAATTGCGGTCCTTGGCTGTTCCTTAGAAAAAACTCCATTTGAACAGTAGTGGTACTCAAGGTAACTTTTGAAACTCGCTTAAACGCTTTAAACTCTCGGCTAAAGCCTCAACAAACGGCACCTCAATTCAAAGTTAGGCAAGTGCTGCAGGGCGGACCTTGAAACGCTATGCCTCCTACTCGTCAACGTGTGCGTCGTTCTGCAAGACTTCGAGCTGATGCTCGTGTGCACTCGATGGATCCTCCAGCACCCTTCGCACCTTCTTCTGGAAAGTCCAAGCACCCTTCCGACTCATCTTCGAGCCGCTTGTCCGCCCTCCACCTTGAATCGTATTCTTCTCTTGTCTTCTTCGATTGCTCATTCGCTCGGCTCTTTGTGCCCAAGTTCGTGTTTCGCTGGAATCCCTGTGGCCTAAGTGATTCATTGCCGCGCTCTCACTACCGATGTCGAGTTCAAATCAGTCGTCTTCCTGCGTCTGTTGCTTTTGACCTTGAATCATATTCTTCTCTTGTCTTCTTCGATTGCTCGTTTGCTCGTTCGCTCGGCTCTTTGTGCCCAAGTTCGTGTTTCGCTGAAATTCACATGGCCCCAGTGATTTATTGCCGTACTCTCGCCACCGATGTTGAGTTCGAGATCGCGGGCGTTCTCGATGTTATGCTTGGGATGAACTGGATTACTGCGTGGCCACCGTTCTGTGGGAAGATGAGATTCCCGTCTCCAATCTTCCATGCCTGGCCTTCAAAGTGGTGACAGTGTCTCATTGTCCTTGTTTTTCAGCAACTGCTGGTTTCCTTCTGTGTTTCTAGAAACTTCATGTATACTTAGTGGTAATATCAATCATATTGAATCTGCTGATGATGGTGAATTAGAATTATCTTGGTCGTTGTCCCTCGTCGGGGTAGTTTTATTGTCTTGTAGACGTCCAAAACACTTCGAGATGAAGTCACCGTATCTACAGCGCTTTTGTCCTCCTATGTACACCTCGAAAATCCTAAGTGTATGAATGTCCGACTTTGTGCCGATGTGCGCCGAACATGTTTCAACCTTATTTCTGTTAGTCTTAAGCGAGTTCTGTCATACTCTAGCCGGGAGTTTGAAGTGTTTAAGCGAGTTTCAAAAGTTACTTTGAGTACCACTAGTGAGGTAAAGGTCGAAAACTTCAAAATATTACCTTCAAAAGCCCACGGGTTTGGAGCACTTATCAGCCGAACCAACCCAGAATGTGAACAGATTTGGGGTGCTGCCAGTGGCTAGCGTAGGGTTTATACAGAATGAAGTTTCATGTCCTACGTGGCCAGAAGTTTGGTGAGTCATAGAAGATCATTGATTAGTGATTACGTTTTACGTGGCCTAGTCTAACAACAAGGGTTGTATGTTATCATGTCACTAACAAATAACTGGAATCCCGTATTTAATGCGATGACATCCACTTCGCCGCGCAACACTCTTTCGAAAGACTATGGTAAGCCAATACCGCACTTGGTGTTCGATTAGACCTTGGACAGATCGACATTCTTACAGGTGGTATGGATCTTTATGTCCGCCAGTTCGGACTTCAGAATCACGAAGATTTCTCTACGAACGACACGATCTTGACCGCTTTCCAGAATTACTCAAAGCAGATCATATCACGCTATTCCAATAGCCCTGCGGTGTTCAGCTGGCTTGCAAATGACGCCAGGCGATTTTCCTCATGTATCTAACGTTTTGGAACATGTCCCTCATCATGTATCAGATGCAACTCAACCATGCCCACTAGTGCAACGTGTATCACACAAACTGTCATGCTCAGATGGCTACATTCGTCGCCCTAACCACATGGTCTCCTCTGGGTGAGTATCATACGGTGTCATTTGAGGGTCATGGTTCTCAATTTTCTGTAGAATATCTGGATTCCAATGAATTGATTGTCCGAAATTGTACCCCCTCACACCAGCACCTTCGTTCACCTGGCAAGAAGTGCAGAGTGGCTCCTTTGACCAAAGAGCAGATCATAAAGGAGAGTGCTGAGTCGAGACACCAAAACAGGGCGGCCGCTAGGCGTGCAGGAACGTTGAAGGAAGACGGGGTAATGATCAGGGGTCTGGGCATCTACAGGTGCATTGGTTTTTGTCATTGAAACGTGGGACTTCTTGTCATTATTTAGCAATGCGAGTGGTGTCCAGTTCAATTGGCTCCACAGCGGACGGTTCATCCGGTGTCGACAGTCAGGACATCCTTAACATCCCCAATGTAGACTTCGGTTCCTTCCAAGTATTTCCCGACTAGAACTCGTATGGTTGCAATGACCCAAACCTTGATCCGGTCCAAAACAAGATCTCGTCGAGTCTTGCGTGGATCCAGCCATCGGCGCAATCTGCTGCCGCGTGAGTTGAAGCCTGGCTCATCCCATGACCAGGTTTCTACACTAGAGAGCGTGGGTCATACCCAGATGGCACGCAGCAACACACCATGGCTTTCTAAAAGCTGTGGACGTCTGCATTCCTACAAACGCCAGAACAGAAAGATATGGCATAGTTAATTTATGGTACGATGATAAGAAATATCAGCCCTCTAAAGCTGCAAGCCTCGCACGAAGTTGCTCGATTTCAGCTTTCTGTTGCGCCATTTTGACTTTCTGTTGTGCCATTTCGGCTTTCTGTTGCGCCATTTCGGCCTGCTGGTAGACAAGTAACTTAATCAATCAACAAAGACTAGATTTACTGAGAAAACAACTCACCTGTGCTTGGCGAAACAGCTCATCTTCAACCTCAAACTCCATGCGCAATTTCTGTCGATTCTGCAGAGACAACTACTATCAAGAAATGGAGAACATATTAGCTGAGAATAACCCACCTTTGCCTCTTCAGCTTCGTGATGGCACTTTACCTGCTCGAGCGTCTCCAACATCTTTTGCCACTCGGACTGATAAGCAGCACATACAGCCTCGATATCCTTAGTTGGCGATCCTAATACGACCCTGCGATAACGACCACGTGCGCAATGGTTTTTGCACTGTGAGTCTTGATCACTAGGGAACAGCTCTTTCAAGCTGCCCCACACTGTGCTCAAAAACCAATAGCATTGGTTTTTGTACAAATGATATGCCGGAGCCTGGCGGTGTACCAGAGACAGGACAGTGGACACTTGAAGTGCCGAGGGCGCAGAAGATGAAGGAAAGTCAAACGTACAGAGCCTGTTGTACGGTGTGTATTTGAGTTGAAGTTGTGGCGCTGCATCGCGGTGGGAACCATAAATAGATACGGAGTCATACACGAAGTTGGTGTCGGATGATGAGGGAGAGACTGATTCAGATGATTGTTTGAGGGAACGACCTTGCCTTTGCACGGCACGGTCTGCAGACACTACAGCCTGAGCGGAGCACCCATCAATCCAATGTCTGAAATAAAACAAGAGGAACTCGTGTTCGGAATGACCAGCGCATTTGTAGTACTCCATGCGTGCCAGCACACACTTTGCATACAGATTACCCTGAGCTTTGTCCCAAGAATCTGCCATCGAGGAACACCAACTCAGGACTGACGCACTATTGGTATCAGGCCCATTTGGACAGTGAAACTTTAAAGCTGGGAGTCCAGGAGGAGGCTCTGACATGAATATACGACGAAAGGAGGCCAGAAACCGGCTAATCCAGGAGCGATTTCTTCGGTCTTGTTTTAAGGACATTATAGACTGTCAAGGGTTTGGACACGTTGCTCCAAGGCGTCGAGAAGAGCTGCGAGCGGCCCGGCTTACCGCTGGGTGCCGATTCGATGAGTCAGTGAACAGAACATATTCTTCTTTGCGTCATTCAAAGCCGCGATTTATGTTCACATCCTCCATCTCATATGCTTAAAGTTGGGTCAGTGCGAAAGAAGCATCCCCTGGTTACAATACAATGCAAGGGTCGCAGTAGGTTTTGGGTATGGCGCAAGCAAATATGATTTGGAGAGGGTAAGTCATATACTACTTCGCGGGTTATAGACTCTTCGAATACTGTTTCCAACAGGGTTCTCGTCAACAGCAAGTTGCCGGCATCATCATTCAGAATGAGATAAGCATACAGAGCAGTCAGTTGTGTACACCGTACACTCATCCCCTCTGGACGTCCAGTGTCGCCTCCACAGTACATCCTTCACAAATGCTCCAAAAGTGCTTCCTCTGTGACAACGACCTCTCTCGCTCTAGCTAGCACTAACATCTAGCACTGGTATCAAAAATCCCTTCAGCAGGACCTGGTCGTACAGATTGATTAATGCATCGAGGGGAGTCAGTCGGGATGTCGCCTCTGTCGCATATGTCCTATCAGCAAGTATCTTTGGCCGCACACTTCCCTCGACCTTCTTGTGCTCCTCTCCGCCAGCCTCGTCCAATAACCATTGCTCTCTCACAAGAATAAGGATTGCGCCAAGCACCTCGCAGATGTCCTGGAATGCGGCCTGTATGTCTGACAGGCCTCGACTACTCGCCCAGAATCCAGAGGACGCCGCAGAAGGTTTTACCGGATTTGATCTCTGTCAGAGTTCGAATAAGCTTGTCGTAATATGGACTGCCGGAGGTGCAGGAACTTCTGGACTACTTCGCTATGGGTACGTTAGTAAAACAAGATGTGGGAACTGGCAAGGGAAAATAAATCGGACGAAGGCCACAACGTCCAGTGCAGAGGGGTTATTCGAATCTTCAAGGAATTCCATGAGTGCGTGAACAACACTTGCAGCGACCTCGGAAAACTTGACCGCTGACACGTGGATCAATTGAATTAGAAGTTTTCTGTACTCTGGGGCCTATCCCAAGATTACTTCAATGACATGTAGACTGCAGGACTGACCTTTTCGAAGTCGCACTCCTGCGTCTGTCGGCACTGATACGATAGGACTCAGTAGCCATTTTCAAGAAGTAATACTCCTTACCCGTGAGTCACGAAAGACGATCTGAATCTGTAGTCGAGTGTAAACCAGACAGCCAGGATGTTTAAGCACCCGGGAAGCTTTTTATTTATCCTGGAAGTTGTAACTTGTGACAGTAATCGGGAAATCTGATGCGGCCTCAGTCGGTGCCGATGTCCTGGTACAGTCTTTCTGGATCATCGCAAGAAAAGAGTGTACGTTATCGAATCTCCCAGACCCATTTTCAGGTCTTGGCTCTCGAAGCCACGTCACAATTTCACAATGACACGAAGACCCATTACCCTTTTCTCCTATTGCATTGCCGAGTCAGTCTTGAGACTTTGTTTGATAGTTAGTTCGTGGAGAACAGCACTTCTGAAATTGCCAGGCAAAATAGTCTTGCTAGCATATCTACCCATGACCTTCTACTTGACCTTCAAGCACGCAAATCAGCCGACAATTGACCTTGCAGCTTCTCATCTATAGTTCAAGTGAATCATCAATGTGTAATGAACTCGTAGAATAGCAACTTCAAATGCCTTCAAAAGCCTGCGGCATCCGACGGCCGGTGGGTACATTGACACTCAGCAGCGCTGCAAAGAATCCTGGGATGGCTTGCGCCCGCAATAGCATCTTGAGAGTGGTTCCGCGGTTTATTTATTCCCTGCTTGAATTTTATCAATTAGAATGATCGTCCAGTTAACACTTGCGAAGATGGCTGATCAAGATGTTGCAAAGCTAGTTGCCTAATGATGAAATGCGCAGGATTTGCAGTTGTCCAGCGTTAGGATCTAATTACAGCGGTTTTCATAGAACCGCGACACCACGTGAACCACTGAACGCGATATGCCTCCCTGGGCTATTTCGTCTAATCTAAAGCTTCGCATTCCTGTTCTTCGTCATGATCATATACAAGGACTTTCTATCAGACAAATCTGTGAGGTTCTCGGCACCCAAAATCCCTTGTATACCAAACTCTACAGCTCTGACAAACTTGCTGATGTTACCAACTCAAATTCACACTAGGCCGTTGGCGCAGTCTCAATTACGAGGACATCAATTACATCAAGTCCCACGGCTATTTACGCAGTTCAGTCTTCCTAGATGAACTTCAGAGTCAGCTGCTCTTACGCAGACATGTGAAGATTTTATTATCCACCTCTTTCGAACTCTACAACGTCTCGGCATTACAAGTAAAAAAGTATCTCGGCATGCCCTAGAGCGAAATGAGGAAAAACACGCTGCATTCATGAATAGGCTTGCTAAAATTGCCCCTGATCCAGAGATGTTGATGTTTGGAGACGAACCTGCGAAGGACAAGTACATGCTAGATCGACAGTGGGATGCTCAGCACGTGGAACTCGTTGTGTTCAATCCAGACCCTTTGTCCGAAGAACATGATGGTCGATTCTTCCTATCGCCACCCATGATATTGTACATGGCTCGGTGACAAGCAAGCATTTTGTCGAGTTTCTTCGTGAGCTCGTGGTTTGTGAAATCTGCCGCATTATCGACATCAATTGCATCCTTTTGACTTTGCGGAAAAGATATAGGTTTGACAGAAAAGGCAGGACTCACGGCTTTGATACAGGGTAGATGTACTTGAAGCCATAAGTCTTTTTTTCGGTGACCTTATACCATGTGTAGCAAGCACTGCGCGAAGATAAGTGGCATAGCCTTCAGCACTTGGTGAAGTTATGGTGAGATTTGCCTCCTTGAGTTTTTCTTCTTCTTCCCAATCGGTTTAATAGGGTTGTGCACCACGAGATTGATCAAGAAAACAGTTTTGAATGATGTATCCTCAGTCTCCGTTGTAGACATGGTATTGAGGCAGCTAGTACTGCAGCTATTGTGTCTCACTCATAATCTCTTGGGGTCCTGCCCGGATGTTTCCGACCAGCCCCCCCGGATTCCGCATAATTATGAAAACCACTGTAATGATTATGATAATGCCTACATTCAGTCAGCGCCTCGTTTGAGTCGAATAACTGCCACGTCAACAATAGTAAGTCACTTCCGAATCGAAAGGGCGTGTTTACCATTTATGTAATTTGTATGCACAGTCGGCGGAAAGATGATGCAAGGGGAAACTTGCGGAGCTGGAGGCTTCCGAGTCTGGTAGCTAGCTTGTTCGACAAGTTTGAACGAAATAGACTTTGACGACGCCGTGAAGCTCTTGCTGGCACAGCCGCATATGCCTACTTGGCCCCAGTAGTTTGTGAAGTACCATGCTTATCCTAGACCGGTCATGGGTCATATCATGATTCATCAACAACATCCATATAATGCACTATACGTACACGATAATCAAGGCCAGATAAGTGCGGCGTATTCACACCCTACACGATAAAGGTTCTCGAGTCCTAGACGCAGATCCCTTGTCGTTGCGCCCTCGCATTCAGTGATGAAATTACTTTACCCAAAGATCATGCATAAATATCTCTCACAGTACCCTCCTACAAATACTGTCGAGACCAACGACGGGGATGATGAGAAACTATTTGGTGATACAGAAAGGTTCGGTGCAGAGTTTCGTCCCGAGTCGCACACGGGCCTTCGCCTATGGTTGACCCACGGCGTACTTATTTGCACATCGATTCTTTCTTTTACACTATGGATGCGTACGCCTTCAACTCAACTGCGCAATGACATTCCTGGTATATACTGTGAGTAGATGGACCATATCGAACGGTATGGTTATTAATCCATTATAGCTCCAGCAAATGTTGCTATCGAGCCCGTGTTTGTAAGGTTTAACGGAACGCTCGACTTTCCTTCTATCTATCGTGGCCCGCCTTCCCCAGAAGTTGATGCCGCTTGGAATAGAATATCTATTGATGGTACGTCGTGAGTCTCGTTATACTAGTTATTAATTGTCCACCTCCGTGAAACTCAGTGAGACCGACTCAAATGACCCGTGAGGAGATGCTCAAGGCAGGCGCAACAAATTTGCCTTCGAAAGTCAGGTTACCGGATAAAATTGGTGGAGGTTACATGGTCTCTATAGAAGCCACCCACCAAATGCATTGTGTGGTAAGCTATGCTACACTGACAATATGTTCCTTCTTGGCTCACACCTTTATAGAACTTGCTTCGAAAAGCCTCTTGGGCGGAGTATTACGGACCCATAGATCCCTCGTTCCAAAGCAGCCCAGAAATTGTCCGCATGCATTTTGGTGAATATTACTTCTGCTTCAAGGTACTATTACTTATGGTATACCGTTACCGTCTAGATCACTGCGTTGAAATGATAAGGCAGAATATCATGTGCCATGCTGACGTGACAATGATCACATGGAACTGGGTGGAGGGACACACAGTCCCTTACCCTAACTTCAACACCCGTCATCAATGCAGGAACTTTGAGAAAATCATAGATTGGTCTGTCGAAAATGCTGTTCATATCGATGCATCCGAGGTTACTCGCCTCGAAGATGCCGTTGACCTCCCTGAACTTCATTTCTCCACGTTGTGATGGTCGGGGAATATCATACTATTTGTTCGCTTGGTCATCAGGAGCAAGGTGGTTATTGGGGCCTCGAAGAACTGTACATTATAAGTTCATGAAACGAGCGGTATGTAGATTGATATGATCCAGAATGTCAGAAAGTAAATTTGCATTGTATATTTATGTAGGGCCGACGGCGAGAATGTTGCACGCAACGCTTACCAGACACATACTCCTTGGATTGTCTCGTTTTCCAAGGCGACTAAATTGCCGCTGAGTACTGACCAGCAACTTGTGCGCGCTATTGCCTGCTGAAGCACTGGATTACATTTGCTTGACGGGGTTGTACTGATATCTAACAATATGTTACCATTGACGTTGTCCGGACTCAAAAAGCATTCCTCGATCCCAGTGTCCTCGTGCACTTCCATTCCCGCGAATTTCATCCGGACTAGGGCTGCTCAATTCTTGGGCTCAGTTTGCAGGCTCAGCTCAGCTGAGTTTACCCATCAACATGTTAAATCAAAAAGGTGGGAAGATGAGGAGCCAGTTCTGTGCGGATGGATAATCATGGATTGCAATTTACTCAGTACTACCCACATTCCAGCAACAGGTAGCCTGGGGCAGATATCAATCTGTCTATTAAACGCTTCTGTGACTATATCAAGAATGAGATCAAGGAGGGGAAGGCAGGTCCACGTTATCGTCCAAGCGAACCATCTTAGATTTAGGGACAATGACACGATGCTCATCGACCCAATCTGAGACCTTCTCAAAGTTCCTACACTCGTGATGAACGTTGAAATCAGCGAATGGTTCCGTCCTTCCCTCCACCCAATCATGAGTTATCATGGTCACATCACCGCTACACATAGTGAACTGTCTGAGTATCTCAATGCAGTGGTCTGAGGTGCGACGTAAGCAGGTTGCGGGCAAAGTAAGAAACAATATACACACCAAGATGAGTACGAAATTCTTCAGGGGATTCGTGCATGTTTGCATGATTATAGTAAGTATCTCCATGGCTAGCTCTGCGAAGCATGTCCTATAGAAAATTGAGTAAAGATCGACCGGTCTTTGTTTTTTTTTACAACTGACTAAGCAATGGAGCTGGTGAATGAATTCCACAGTCGCCATGTAACCTCCACCATATTCGTCTGGATACCTAACCATGGCAGGAGAAGGTGTTTCCCCTGTTCTGAGCAGTTGCTCAAGCGTCATACGAACTGGACGCGCTGGAAAATATGGTCAGTAGATGTCTGCGATAGAAGTGAAGTATAGAGTGCAACCATCAAGAGATATCTTGTCCCAAGCGGCGTCGATCTCTGGAGATGGACTGCCGCGGTATATGGAGGTAGCATCAAAACTTCCATTGAATTGTATGATGCCAATGGATTCAACTGCCTCGTTTGCTGGAGCTGTGATGGATAAGTAAGGTCTTATGCGCTAACTCTAGTTATCCACGTACAGAACAGGACTACGTCATCCATCGAAGGCGCCTGTGCCCATAGTATGAAGAACACCAGAGTCATGGACATCAGCGCACCATGGCTTAGCCATGGCCATAAGTAAAGGAAGCGATATTTTGCTGAAGGACTAATTGCTATACCGCTATCAAGGAGCTTGGTACCGTCATCGTCGACCACATCAAGAGGAGAATACTGAGAGTAGTACTCCTTGCTCATGAGTCGCGAAAGAAAATCTGAATCTGTAGTTAATGGGTCGAGTCAGCCAGAACGTTTAAGCAACCGCGATGCCTTTATTTGTCCCGGAAGTTGTAACTTGTGACAGTGCTCGGGAAATCTGATAACGCCTGAGTTGGCACTGGTAATCTATTTGGATTGTCGCAGTAACTTAAAGAGAGAAAAGGGAGATACGTACGTTATCGAATCTCCCAGACTTTTTCTCAGGTCTCAGTTCTCGAAGCCACGTCACGATTTCACAATGACATAGCGACTCGTTCCCCCTTTCCTCTAATTGGGTTCCCGGCTGCTTCTTCAGTATATAATCTTGAAACTTTAATGGTCAGGTCGTGGAATGGAGAGTAGCACTTTCGAGACTCCCAGGGAAAGTGGCATCGCTGAAATATCTACCCATCGCTTTGACTTGTCATCTGTAGGTGAAATGAATCATCAATGTATAATGGACTTATAAAAGAATTATTGGATAACTTAGAACTAGCACGTACAATTGGCCCCTTCATTCCTGGGTTGAAATTAACCACTTCTTAAAATGATCGTCCACGTCAGCACTTGCAAAAATCGCTGTTGCAAAGTCATGATGAATAGCAAGGTTACCTCATGATGGAATGCCCATTGAATTTGTAGTTGTCCAGCGTTAAGATCTAACGCCCACTGAACGTACTACCAGGCCGGTCCGGGCGCCTCGTTTCGAATAGCTGCCACGTCAACGATAGTAAATGACTTCCAAATTGAAGACTATCCTAGTGACCGGTGATCGTAGTGATTCATCGACATCCATATCATAACACAAAATATATGTGGCGTATCCATACCCACACGAGTTTAAATCGCCTTAAGTCCCAGGCTGCACCTCATATTCAGTAATAGAGTTACTTTACCCAAAGATCATCATGATGGTCAAATATTTCTCGCTGTACTCTCCTATGGATGGTGTCGAAAACGACGACGACAAGACATTATTTAGTGATGCAGAATGGTTCGGTGCAGAACTTAGTCGCGAGTCGCGTACCCTCCGCCTGTGGTTGACCCATGGCGTACTTATTTGCATATTGCTCCTCTCTTTCACGCTATGGATGGGTACGCCTTCAACTTACCTGCGATATGACATTCCTAGTATATACTGTGAGTGGATAGACCACATCAAATAGTGGTTATTAATCCATCACAGCTCCAGCACATGTTGCTGTCGAGCCTGTGATCATAAGGTTTAACGGAACCCTCGACTTTCCTTCTATGTATCGTGGTCCCCCCTCCCCAGAAATCGATGCTGCTTGGAATAGAATATCTCGTGGTACGTCGTTTGTCTCATTGTACTAGTTATTAATTGTTCGCCTCCATGAAATGCAGTGGGGATAACTCGAATGACTCGTGAGGAGATGCTCAAAGCAGGCACAACAGAATCAGATTTGCGTTCCAAAGCCGGATATCCGGAAAGAATTGGTGGAGGTTACATGGCCACTTTGGCATCCACCCACCTAGTCCATTGTGTGGTAAGCTATATACACTACGCCGACAATATGCTCATTTTTGGCTCATACTTCTACAGAACCTGCTTCGCAAAACCTCTTGGTTGGAATATTACGATCCCATGGATGAGGACTTTCAAAACAAACCAGCAACAGTCCGTAAGCATATCGGTGAGTATTGCTTCTGCCTTAAGGTACTATTGCTTATGATACACCGTTATGTTCCAGATCACTGCATCGAAATGTTAAGGCAGGATATTATGTGCCATGCTGACGTGACAATGATTACATGGTACTGGGTGGAGGGACACACGGTCCCTTACCCTAACTTCAACACCCGTCATCGATGCAGGAACTTTGAGAAAATCGTAGATTGGTCTCTCGAGCACGTTATTCATATCGAGGAATCCGAGGTTACCCGCTTCGAAGATACGGTTGACCGCCCCAAAACACATCCCCCAACGTCGTGATGGTTGAGGAATATCGTACTGCTTTCTCACTGCACTTGTTCAGGAATACGGTGGTTATTGAGTCCTTTGAAGAACTGTCACATTATGAGTTTATGAAACGAGCGGGATGTAATTTGATATGATCCAAAATGTCGGAAAGGTTTCTATTGTATATCTAGGGCAGAGGGCAAGAATGATGCGCAGATGCTTCCCAGACACTTGCTCCTGAATCATCTTGTTTCCTGAGGCCACTAAACTCCATAGACAATTTCATAACGAATTGACAGTCATGCTCATACAAATAGACCTTAAACTATCGTTACGTTAATTTTGGCGCTGCTGGATGGAAACTCATTCCCATAAAAGCTGCCAGATCTGACGAAACGAAATGGTGTTAAAGTGAGCCATATCACTAATACATCAGTAAACCAGAAATTCCCCACAGACTTGACTTAGGTATGTATATTCCTTGCATGTCGAGGATTACTGATGTCGTATACAATGAGTTGTGTTGTACAATTTCGACTAATTTTTCAGCTGACAATTCGACGAGGCTCTCTGACCTGGAACTGCCTTCATATCTCTCCGACCCGCTTCTCTATGTTAAGTACTCCCGCTCTGCTTCCTGTCCTGAAGACCGTCCCAAACTCATGATGTGGACAAGAAGGGTTACCATACATTTAGTACGGAGTTTGTATAGGCAGTAGTACAGTCGTGTATCAATTGCTAGCTTGCTTGCCTGTGCCATCGATCGACTTACTACATCTATATATATATATTTATATTGTAAATACAGATTTGCGATTTTCGTGTCGACGCCATGTGCGTGCTCCACTGGAGCCCCTTTCCGAATTGGAAGGAGCAGGTTCTTTAGGTTACTTTGCCGATGTGTTCCGTGTGCACTCGCGATTATAACGTCTTTTTCATTCCAAGTCATCGTCATACCAGTGGGATTCATGGCGTCGTGGCTACACATTGATGCTACAGCAGGTCTGACCCATTTAGCCAAAACTACAATCACGTTGCTCCATCATTAGTGCCGTAAGCTCACCGTAAGCACCAAACTTTTTGACAAGCGCATAACAACGAATATTTCGTAACTGGGGCTATTTGAATACCTCGTGGCCTAATTGGAGCGATTGACGAGGTTGTGTTGGGGAAAATTTGCGTGCTCAAATGATGATGTCACTATATAGTAGATTGAAGCAAGCAGGTACCACAGGTGTCAATACCACTATTCATATGGACTTATGTAACTGCAAGAGACACTGGCAATCATGACATATTTCAGCATAATCTGGGCATGCGTGCGATTATCATTTGCAGAAGAGAAGATCACCAATCCAGTCTATTGTACTGGACCTGTGAGAATGTACTGTAGAGATACGACACTAGGTTCGTCACAGGTCACAGCCCTTAACGAATCGAATCTATTTGGTGTGACTGTCACACGAATTTTTGGTGGGACAAAGCTAATATGTGACATATGGAAAAAAACATAGGTTGTGCGTTAATGGGACCAGAAATCATCATACATCGAATTTGCAATGCGTCTACGCTTTCCACGCCCATAGTCAACCTTCAGAACTGTTAAGACCGTACTCAATATATGAGAAATCCGAAGGGCTTTGGCCTCAGTTCGTGCACTGTGCCCCTTTCCCGAGTACTGCCCTTTACTTCCGAGGGATAACCTTTGTCCGAGGGTCTGGAAGTGCTTGCGTAGCGGATCCGAAGGTCCGGAGGTATCGGATATGGTACGTCTGGTATATATCCGAAAACGTGTGGTGGAAGGAGCTTGTCCGGAGGGTATCCGGAGCGCAAGGATGAATGCGAGGTATAAGACTAGTAGCGGACGAGATCCGTACTAGAAACTAACGGATATGGACTACCAAAGGTAGAGTCGGAAACGTAGACTATAGGAATCAATCCTAAGTCTTGGAAGATACTTAGAGTTGGGACGGATGGGGTCGGACGAACGGAATGAGCAGAATCTAAGATGATATTCAAACTAAGGTTCTCTAGAGTTTTACATGTAGTTTATATACTGTATGTAGATAGTACGGACAATCAATGAATCCGGGACCGGAGGGCTATGCACAAAGTATAACGGAAGTCTATGTGGTAAATGCGCAGCGGATCAGCAAACGCGAGTTGGACATGAAGCACAGGTAACGGATCAGTAAGCAGGACAGGAATATACACAGCCGGGACACCGGTACAGGTAGATCACCGAAAGGGGATAGAAGCAAGGATGCAGTGGACTTAGAACACAAGAAGTTGTAGCGCATCGGATGAGTGATCCGGATCGGATCTCTGGTCCGGATAGAAGCAGGATCGATCTGATCTGATCTGATCTGATCGGATCTTGGATCGGATGTATGGAATATGACAGCGGTGAAGCACCACATCCGATCTGCAGGCGAATCTATTTGGGTAAGGTCACAGGTCGCCTGGACATTCGAACCTGTAACACTAAGTGTGACATAGTCATGGGCTGCACGTGACGAACCTAGTGTCGTATCTCTACAGTATAAGAGGTCCTCTGGGATTTTCAGTAGAGGGCATCAACAAATAATCACTCCTCTTATTCTAAACATGCAGCAGCTTTCTGTGCTCTTGAGTGTACTTGCATCTCTTGTCATTCTTGCTACAGCATCACCTATGCTGGAAGCCATCTCAGAACATTCCTGTAAGTATTCATGATCAGCAGCAGCATCATATTCATTCAGACACCATAATACACTGCTCAGCCAAGTGAGGGGAGCTTGACATGAACTTTGAGCATGACCTCCTAGAAGAGTCCAAGAAGCGCGAGGAGCTGAAGAACCACTCCATAAAGCATGAGGGTCCAGGTAGGATATAACTTATCTGTCACTTATTCATTCACACATTGTACTTTTTGCACCAGGCGAGAAGTTTAAGGAGCTCGGGGATGGTCTTCATTACAGTGACCTCAATGACCTCGACTAGGGCAAAGAAACTGTAGCAACATGATTGACATAGTTATGGATCTGACGGGCGACACGGGGAAGCAAGACAGCACAAAATCATACTTTCAAATTCATCATTTGCATTATGTGATCCAACTGTCTTTTGTTGGCAAATTACTGCTGTTCTGCCATTTGCTGTGGCAGAACTTGGCAGAACCTGGCAGTTGGCAGAAGGTCTGGGGCAGAAGTTGGCAGAAGTAAAAAAGGTACTGGAGGATGTGTGAGATGAATGTATGAATAACTGTATAGTTATCAACTTGTGCAAATCCTTTCTGTATCTACCCAGTAAATAAACATTAGCACTACGTGTTTATCCATGGCTAAGTCTGGAAGGCACCCTCTTCCCAAGGTTGTCAAAGACAATTTTGACCATCTTGAAGATGTCCCCAACTCATCCAATAGATCTTATTTCAAATATAAACACTGTCTGCTTAATTCCCCCAGTGCTCACATTGAAAATCATGACAATAATCTGCCAAAACACCTTACTGATGCCACACAATGCCCTAACTGTCCACCTGGAGAATGCAAAGCAGCATGTAATTTTCTCATGAGCAAGATTAAAGGCCAGGCTCTCATAGTCACCATTTGCATTTTAGTCACCATTTGCATTTGAGCCACCACTTACAATTCAAAGCAACAACTCAGATGACCTGCTTACTGGCCCAGAAGACATTTCAGTTGACGAGATTGATGCAGAGTTTGATGCACTTGAGAAGCAGAATGTCATTGAGAGATTCAAAGATGTTGATATTGACAGACTTGAGATATTGGAAGGAATGTGTATAACTTTGATGAGCTAGCACAAGTTGAGGCTGGTATGGTGCTGAAATCCATTGACGAGGAGTTTTTGGTGATTGATCATGGTGTGAGAGGTGAAGAGGGTGGTTGGGACGTTGCATCTTTATTGTCAACCAATGGTTTCTTGTAGTCAACAAAAAATTCACCTTTGTCTGGTTTTGCCATGGCACAACCCTAGTTCTGCCACGTTCTGCCGGTTCTGCCGGCAGAACTGCCCGCAAAATACTTCTGCCCACAACACTAAGGTGTAGTTTGGACAGCGACTCCGGGTTCAAAATTCCCGGTTCAAATCCGCACGTGATGACTGCACGTGAGCGGGATCACCCGACTAGTACATGCATCATCAGCGCTGATAGTACGATCTACTAGATACAT